>JAHXMQ010000028.1:60183793-60241157 GCA_020466415.1 Ammodramus savannarum pratensis
CCGAGTTTTCCCTGCACCCGACAAATGGCTAATCCCCGACAAGGGCCTCATTCTGCGACAGTTTCTGGCAGTTCTTACTCTTGCTCTCACAGTTACTTGCTCTTTAAATCCAATTTAAAATTGATGAAACATCATGAGAGTTGATATTGACAAATACCTGCCTCAAATATTAAACATTTCAGGATCCTAAGGATGTGATCCTCATTTTTCTTAAATTGTTTTTTTTTTCCTAGAGTTTGTTTCCTAAACATAGATTTCTGAGATTCATTTGCACTCCACTAGTTGTCCAGAGGTTTTGCTGCATGCCTGGCCAGCTGTTCTGACATTCATTTGAAACACGAATCTTTATCTATACTTCAGGTATTCACATAACTACAAAATTAGTTTCAGTGCCTCACTGGTGTATAATAGGGAATCTATTTCAAAGTATTTCCTCTCCTCACTTTTACAGCCGTTGGTCTTTTTATTATCAGAATTGTTATGCTATAGAGGTATTAAAATTTTTTGCTTCATCTGAAGAAAAACAGGAAAAAAATTACATCTGAGTTGTATTTATTCCTATTGACATAGCTGCTTTCTTTTTCTAGAGGGAAAAATTGAACTTCCAGAGATCTTGCTAGTCATAAAACTGCTGAAGCAAGGTCAGGCATTTCAATGTGGATATAAAATGTTAATATATGGGGGCCATTGTCCCACACTCAAAAATTTATGCATTACATCAATATAGGATCATTCTTTTCTTGGTTAAATTCAACTAGTAATTTCTGACTGTATTCATGGCCCAAGGATATATTTCTTTACAGTTAAATATCACTAGCTTAGTATTTTGATAGAAGAAATGCAGAATACCATTTATAACTTACACAATAATAAGTGAATAGAAAGTTGCCTCTTGGAAGAAATGCTACAGAGTATATAAAAATACAATATTCCGCTTTAATTACTTATGCTGAAAAGCATTGGAAGAAATCCCAGTTGGAATTCTAATGCCATTTAAGATCATCTTGCTTCTCTAAGAATGTAAAAGCAATGATGTATTGACAGTCAGGCAACACAAGATAAATGCAGTCTTGGAAAAACCTTGAGATGATCAAAGTAAATTTTGGGAGCACACACTTTTCTATATTTTGTACAGTTCCAGACATATTGTTGTAATAAATTTCTTTCCCATGGCATCAGTAATTACAGGAGCATGCAAGTAAAATGATCATTGCCCTCTCCCTCCCAAGTTTTATTCTTTAAATAGATCTTTTAGAGATTAATGTACTTATCTCCTCAAAAACAGGATTGAGGGGTTATTTGATCATAATTTCTAGCTGCCTTCACAGGGTAAAAGTACGGGATATTAAAGAAGTGTTTAATCTAGCAGCAAACAATGCTATGAGTACAAGAGATGTAAGAATTCAGGCAGAAAATACTTATAATTTTTTTTTTTTAATGGAGTGAGTATCCAGTAAAGCAAAACATGAAGAAAAGAGTAGATACCTCATATTTCAATGTCATCAAAGCCAGACTGAATTCTTCTGTGGAAAATCCCAAGCATTAGGTCAAAGTTGTGGCCTTGATATCAAAATTAACCTACACGACTGGCCCTGATCACCTGCGCCCTTAAAACCAACTTTCCCCTCTAGTTTGCATTTCTACCTTGCCTTGTAAAATGCTGATAGTTTTCATTAATTTATTGAAATAGTTCTTCAATGCAAAGCAATGTATTGACAGTGATAAATGCACAAAAAGGCTGGAAACTATTTTAAATATATCCTCTAATTTGCATAAGTAGATACATGGATAAAAGCTGAGATAGGCCAAATAAACTTAGCAGAAGCATGTGAGGACATAATCAGTAGAGTCTGCTGGTTATGCAGAATTGTAGAGGTTAACACTAAAAAGAAAAAAAAAATGAGGAAAAGAAAAGTCAGCCTGATCACTTGCTTTTCTGTAGACAATATTCAGCTCCAGGGGACAGCATCTTGTAGCTGTAGCAGTTGACTTTCTGCTAGGTCAAGGCACAAATGTAACCTCATGTCTTTTCATAAAGGGACAGATGTTTCATGCTCCAGTCTCACTGCACTCCAAAAATATAAAGTTGAACGAAAAGTCAAGACAAAGTCATTCCTCACAAAAAGTATACCCTCATCTTTTCTTTTCTTGGGAAGGGATCAGTGGTTCATAGGAAAGGAGATATTTATACTTTCCAGCTGATTTTCCTGACATCTAATGATTAAACCACAAATATCTGGTGTAGAGCAGTGAGTGTACATCTACCTGTACCTGTAGAAAGTACATTATTGGTCCTTTTTTGTACTATATTAGGGTAATAGAAAATTAATTTAAAACCATTTTGGCTGGGGACTATTGTCTCTGGAGATTGAGATGGAATTGCCAGCAGAGTAGTGTGGCAGAGTAGTCTAAAGTACTGGATTTAAGGTTCCATCTTTGGGGACATGGGTTTGAATCTCACTACTGCCAGGAATAGTTTCTAGGATGGAGTTGGGCTGAGTAAAGCAGAACACAAGTACAGGTTTGGACAGAAGTGGTGGGAGAGCAGCCCTGCAGGAAGGGATCTGGGGGTGTTGGCTGACAGCAGGGTCAATAGGAGTCAGCAGTGTGTCCCCAGCAAACCCCATGCTGGGGCACATGGAACACAGCATCATTAATTGGTCAAAAGGGGTAATTACCTGGCAGTGCTGGCAGCTGGAGGAAATGAGGCTGAGCAGCAAACTCTTTGCTCTCTACAGACACCTGAGGAAGTAAAGTGGGTACCAAGGTGCTGATCTCTTTTCCATTGTATCCAGTGATAAGACACATGGGAATGGTTAAAAACTGAGCTAGATGAGCTTTAGGAAGCATATTTTTTTCTGAGAGAGAGTGGCCAAACAGTGGAACAGGCTTCCTAACGAGGTGATTGATGGTCCCAAGCCTGTAAGTGTTTGAGAAGTACTTGGACAATGAACTTAATAACATTCTTTTCATTTTGATCAGCCCTGAATTGATTCAAGCAGTTGAACTAGTTAAGGAGGACATGAGACTGCTAGAGGCCATGGATATGAACAGGGGGCTGGAATACCACTCCTGTGATGACAGACTGAGAGAGTTTTGGTGTTCAAGAGAAGAGAAGGCTCTGGGGAAACCTTACAGCACCTTCTAGTACTTAAAAGAAGGCTGCAAGAAAGCTGGAGAGACTTTTTAAATGGCATGTAGTGATAGGGGAAATGGCTTTAAACCAAAAGAGAGTACATTTAGATGAAATGATAGAAATTCTGAAGTGTGAGGCTGGTGAGGCACTGAAACAGATTGCCCAGAGAAGTTGTGGATGCTCCATGCCTGGCACTGTTCAAGACCAGGTTGGAGAAGGCTTTGAGTAACCTGGTCTAGTAGAAGGTGTCCCTGCCCATGGCAGGGTGATTGGAACTAGATGATCTTTAAAGTCCCTTCCAACCCAAACCATTCTATAATTCTGTGACTCTATGACTGTTGTAGGACTCTTCCAACTGAAATAGTTTGTTCCTCTCCCTTTTGCTGTGCGGCCTTCTTGACTCAATGCTCAGCTCACTTGGGCAATCTGTCTTCCCAACATGAACAGACATGGGAAGTCCTATGAAACACTCATCTATTTTTAAGAAGGGCCATCACCTCAGGGTTACTGTAAACTTCCAGATACAGATGTCACAAGAAACATCATACTCATATTTGCATTCCAAGTCCATCAGTCCAAGAAAACAGGTCTTCTTGCAGAACCACTCTAAATCTCAAATATTGAGCATTTAGACCTTGCGAGAATAGCTTGAATTCTTCCTCTGTGAAATAATGTCCTTATATAGGCTTAAATACCTACTTTTACAGGAACTTGATCTCAAAGTATGGCTGAGTGGAGCACTTGGTGCTGAAAATGGCAGCAAACCTGTGTTTGAGAAATTCACAGATAGATCCATCCTGAGCAATTCCTTTTATCCTTAACTCTTTCACACTCCCTTCCATGACATCTCCTTACCTTACTGCCTACAGATACTCTATCTAAAATTCAAATGATTATATTATTGGAGACACCTTTAATTCTCTGACACCTCTACTTCTCTGACACCTCTAAATATTTTTCTTTACTGTTTGCAGCAGACCCTGGAGCACCATCCCATTCCTGCCCTCCCTCCTCTCCTCTCCCCCATCCCAGACGGTATCTATTTTTTCTTACCTTCTATCCTCTTTTTTTCCACCTCCCTGTATGCATCTAGAGACATACACACTATTTTTGTTTGGCTGTGGAAAGTTTGACTTTTCAAAGTATTTGAAAGTATTACTGTCCTTACAAAGATTTGAAAATATAGAATTTTTTGCACTAATTAGAGGCCATAAAATATCCCAAATTATGCCTTAGAGAAAAAGGCAGCAAACATTTTGAAAGTACTGGTTTGTGGCCACTGATGGAAACCCATTCCCTTAGCACAAATGAAAGGGGCACAGAGCATATGTCTGGAATCACAGTTCTGTGTTCTGTTGGTTAGATTGTGCTATTGTTATTAAATAAACTAATAAAGTTCTTCAAGAATGATGAAGCTGTGATTGGTTGTTTAGGTTTTTTTTAAATTATGATATTTGCACTTTGGGGCATCTCTCTATGGCCGCAGACTTGCCAGTTACACAGAGAAAAGGAAGAGAGATTGTCTGCTTTCAAATGTCATACCTTCACTGTGTGAAGAACTCACGATGCCATTAAGGCTTTTGAATTTTGGACCACAGATTCTTATTATATGGCAGAGAGTAATAACTTTTACTAGTACCACAGTGCAGAAGACTCAGTATCTAAATCATGTAAGACCTTTTTGCTCACAGTAGTATTCTGGTGATTTCTCATAGCTATTTCTAAAGAAAATACAGGACAATGTACTGGATTTGTTTTCTGTGTTCCTAGAAAACCTTCTGTTAAGCAGCTTACTAGTGTCTTCACTATCTAGCCTGAGACATGGGTGGCATATTATATTAATTGAGGCAGCATTATGATCAGTGGCTCTTTGTGTCAGTCAAAAGTAGATAACACAGCCAAACAGCTCCAGATGTCCAGCAACTCTCCACACTAGCCTGGCAAACATATCTAACTCTTGATTTTCCTCAGATGCTCCTAATGTTCCTTTGCAAGTCTTACCTAACCATATCATTTCTCAGACACAAACACTTCTGGTATGCTTCTTACTCTTCTAATGTGTCCCAGTCTCAGCTGCCAGTTTGTAGATGTGTACCTTTCACATTCCAGCTGTAGCCTTCAATTGTGTATATAGTTTCCAGATGCATTTAATCTTCAGGATGAAAGTGACCCTTGCTGTGCTGTCTGGCCATATTATCATTTCTGTCTTTATTATAAGTGCATTAACCCACCGTAAGCTCTTTGGAGTCAGTGGGTCACAGGAATGACAAAAGTCATCTTCCATCACCTAGTGACCATGCAGGACAGTATTTCCTGCCCATCTTTTCTAATTTCTCAGGTTTAAATGAGTCAGAATATTTCTACTCTCTGATGCAGCTATATAGCAAATCATAGATTGTTTCATCTGAACATTCTTTCTGTCATTTCATTAGTCTGGATGTTCTTGTTCTAAAATAATAAGCCAAGCATTTCTCTGCTCGCACAAGGAGATCACTCAATACCTATTTCGGGATGCCATGTGCTGAAGACAGAACACTCTGTTTAGAAGTGGCAGAACGGACTGACATGTCAGGAGGAGACTAAAATTTTGGAAAGTGGAAAAAAAATCCTTAAAGGGGTATTATATGTCAAAACAAAACCAAAAGCAAAACCAAACACACAGTAACCAATTGGACAAAAAAAGAAGAAACCTTCAACTATTTTGTGAAATTGAATAAAACAACCCGTGAAGATTTTATGCAGAAATTGTTCTTTATGTGAGTCACACTAGATGAGCAAATCTACTTATCTCAAGATTGATTTTTCTGGTAATTTCCATAAAAAGTATTTATTTTTGGCAACAAATGATCAGACTTTAACAGGGACATGGCAGTGTTGTTTTTATTTTCTGAAAGCTTTGTTTCTTTCATGACTGTTGCAAAGCTTTAGTATCTCAAACCAATTATTTTAGATGAGCATTTAAACCTGTTTTTCTTGCACAGAACTGTACAACAAATTCTCAAGGATCTACATACTTCTGTGTGGGCTTTCCTGTCAGCTACAGCTTCAATATGTTCATTAAGTGACTTGATTAGTATAAGTGTCCTATGTGTTTGAATGCTTTTGTCATGGGTGGCATTTTTTCAGGATGAATTGGTGTATCATCATTGTAACCTTCTCATCACTTTCCTCAGTGTCTCTGTTCATCTGGGACTGGTACAGCCATCATCACCTCATCATGTTGTTGTCCAAACTATCTGTAAGTGTTTCTTTGCTCTTTTATTAAAACATCCCCTATTTCAGTCTATTGCAAGAGGTAAATGTATAATCTTGCAGCTGCTGTATAGGGTTTGAAATTGTTCAATTCAGCTGATTGATTCTGTAACCTGGCTTGCCAGGACCTGTCCTTGTTGTCAATGAAAATGTTTTTATCAACTTGTTGGTGCTGCATATCAGCTATTGTGCAGATAGGATGATGCTATCTCAAGATAAACCTGATATTCTCTTGTGAATGCTTGTTAATACAGATTTTCTTATCTGCCATTTTCTCTTCCTAATTTTGATGAAACTGTTAACCCATATGTTTGACTTAGTGATGTTTTTATGACACTTTGTTGTTGTTGTTGTTGTTGTTGTTTTTGAATTCTAATTGAAATTCCTTCACTATTTTCTAGTTAGGCTGTTCTCAGCAGGAGTTCTGAACACAAACACTCTATTCTTGGTATTTCTGAAGCTGGCACTTATTTCCCCCCTTCAGCTTTTTAACATGTCTTATCTGCTCTTTCCCTGGGTGTAGATAAGGAAAGGATCTGATTTTGATCGAACCCAATACTTTTCTTGGACTACAGCAGTTCCTAAGTATTAGGATTTCATTACAAGTGGAATATTTTCAATTGGTTTCTAATAAAATAAATTAATACTTTCAGGACTTTCTTGGCTACTGTGTGTGATAAGAGAGACACTTGTAGGTCCTCTTCACATTTTATTTCACCAAGGCATTCAAATGGATTTGGAAATCTTTTTTCTTTTATTTCCAATCCTCAGAATTTCTCTGAGATAAAGATAAGAATATTTTCTAGGTACTCTTCATTTATCTCTTGACTTTCACACACTGACAGGTTTTCAAATAAAACAACAAATCTTTGCTTTGTGTGGGCTATGGTTGGTTTTGACAACATGTTGTGCTGTCCTCTTTATATATCAGGAAGCCAGATTGTGACCAAGGATTTAACATTTAAAGTAGAGCTCACTCTAATAAACTCAAGGCACAATAGCTTCGTCAGACATGCTTAGTCCAAGATCCTTTCTGTAATTAGATATAAATAAACAGAATTGGAAGAAGTGTGACTTTCATAATTCTAAACTGCCCCTTAAATTCAAACCTAGGAGGCCTAAACCTAAAACTGCCTTTAGTGAATTTGAAGTTTGGGATTTTTTTTTTCCTTTGGAATATAAGCTTGTTCACTGCCAGGATAATATTTTAAATATCCCTATGTATGCCTTTAGTGACAAACTCTAGAGTATGTGAGGCCTTGTGACTTTGATAAATACAGCATGTTGTTAAAGAACATTGTCAATTTTGTCAATGGGAAGTTATTTTAAAAACATCTATAAACATAATAGGTACGTTTAGTTATTTTTGCTCATATTTATGTAGGCTAAAAATAATCTAAAAGGAAAACCAAGAGGCAAATGAAAGCCAAGACACCATCTCTGAAATCTGGAAAATGAAACAGCCTGTGAATCTGCTTTTAAGGATGGTATTTAAGATATACTATAGTCCATTTATTTTTCTCTCTTGCACCAGTCTTAAAAAAAAAAAAAAAGGATGTCAAGAGAAAAGAATTTTTAAAAAGCAATGCCTCCATTGTTGCCTTGATATTGATCTATATAATCTGATATTTCTTTCTGACATTAGCCTTTGGTCCCCAATATATTTTAGAGAACAAAATGCTGGCTATATGTTTTGCAATAAACATCAGGAAAAATTATGAACTACATTAGGTTTTACTTAGTCTTCTGCACAGTGACTTCTGAGAATCCTGCTGTTTAGTTCCTATAAATCAATGTTCTTGTTGATGCAATGAAATTTCTAGTAGAAGAGCTGTTTTGTCAGGGGATTTCTTTAAGACACACTTTCTTTAAAGATGATCCATGATCATTTAACACAAGACTTCATCTAAAACAAATAAAGGATCATTTACTCAAGACTTTTTTAGCCTGTTGCAGTCTTAGCTGAACATGTTTTATTTCTCATTTGAATTTTCTGTTAGCTGTGCTTTTAAGAGAAGAAATATTATCATCTATCACTCGAACCTCTTTAAAAAATCCCATCCATCCCTTAAGTTCTCAGATCTGCTGTTGCATATCTTCTGAACAGAAGTTTATGTGTCAGAGACCTCCAAAATTATTTATTTTTCATGCCACACCTAAAACAGAAGCAGGTCTTCAAAGTATAGGCAGTCACTAATAGGGAAAACCTAAGGGATTTTTTTCCTAAATGTGTTATATTCAGTGCCACATGATTTTGTTTTACAGTGTTGGTAATCTATTTTTTTCTGAATGGGTTAAAAAACAAAGCAACCTATAAGTATTGCATTCTGAGTCACACCAAAGATCTAGTGAGATAAAGAAGTGCCCAGGAAGAGGACACTGAGGAAGAAGAGTAAGAGGAAAACAAAGATATACAGTAATGGTCCCAAGTACACTTTCACTCAGCTGTGGAGGATTCCTGAGACTCTTGCAGTTTCTCTTGGTGACCTCCTGTGTATGTCACTTGCAAGAAACTCTCTGGTCAACCTTTTAACTCATAAAACTTATTCACATTCACAGAATCCTTTCCCAGGAGGACTACAGTTTTACCTGCTGGATTAGGAACTACCCCCTTTCCTAACAGAATATTTGGGATAACAAGAACATCGCATGTATAATTTATTTAATTATTTATTCATGTATGTAATGTTATCTAGCTCGATAGCTTTTATAGGATTGTTTACAATATCCCAAAATTTCTTCTGAGTGACATTGGTCAGCTGAGAGTCTCTCATTTTGTTTATTAATCTGATATTGCTTTTCCCTGTGTGTATCAATTTTCACCCACCTGCACTGTATTTTATCTACTATTAGAATATCCGGTTACCTTTCACAATCTGCCATCATCATTAGTATCTTCAATTACTTTGCATCATCAGGAACACAGGTACTTCTTCAATGTCATTACTGGGTTATTTATGAAGATGTTGAATGGCACAGGACTCCACTACTGATCTCCCCATACCACAGGATTTAACATTTCTCTGCTGTTTCCATTTCTGTTCTCTCAATCATTCATTCATTACTTTCATCCATGAAAGAATCACTCATTGTTTTCCTTAAGATGTTGCAATAAAGATCATTGTGAAGACTTTTGGAAATCCAGACAGACTATATGTACTTAATCATTTCTCTCTCTGTGATTATTGACTTTGGGGGCAGAAATTCTCTTAACAGAAGTCTCTGGATCTTATTTTCACCCCAGTATTAGCAAAGAGATTCAGTAAATTTGTCCTTTCCAATTCTCATTACTGATTTGCTTCATATGAAAGGATTTTTAAATTGCTTTTTAAAGTTAAAGATTATTTAATAAAAATGCTATCAGCCAGAATTCATGTATTGAGCTTCAAGTGAGTCGCTATGGTCTAGATTTAGTAGTTTATCTATTTCATCACTGAATTCATTTAAACTCTTAGGGGAATACCACCTTGTTCTGGTGAGTGGCTGACATTTGTACTGTCTCTGTGTATAACCATGTTAGTTCAACTTAAATTATAGCCACTCCATAAATGCCTCAATCCCTAAACGTGCCAAGGGATTCCAGATAAAAACCTCCTCCATAAAATGATGAATATAAGTTAAAATAATACGCTCAACTTTTGAAAAATATTTTTTTCGTGAATGCTCCTTTATATCTCCATGTACTACATACATCAGAAGAGAATCCTTATTTCACCCTTTGCAAGAATGTTATTGAAGGAGTTTGATTTGTTTTGTTAGCTGACTTCAGAACTTTTTCTTTTCTGGCTCACAGCTTCTAATACAAGCACTATTACTACACTTCAAAGTTTCCCTCCTTCCTAGCTGTCTCAAGTACAAAGCAGAGCATCTCTTTATCAGTCATCTGGTAAGATTTTTTCCCCTGTGTTGCAGTAATAAGCAGAGAGGACTCATTTTCTTCATGAAGGAAAAGCCAGTTCTGTATTCACATAACTTATTTTTATACAGTTTTTACAGACCTCGTGTTCAACGCCAGTTGGCTACTCAATTCTTGCCATTCAAATCATTGGTTAGAAGGTGTTTTTTTGTGTAGTTGTTTAGACTTTTTCCATTCAAGGTGTTTACATATTTATCTTTGTAGATTCTCATGGGACAGGTCTTTTGTTATGACAGGTGCAAAATTATTTTCTTCACAAGACTAAATTGTGTCAATTGACTTTCATTCTCAAGATTCTTTCACAGGGGAACGTCTCTAGCTGCTTAGCTGTACTTAGAAAAGTAACAGGCCTAAGCCCTGATTCTATAAAGCTTTTCTTTTATAAGGTTCCTACCTGTATGCAATACCCCTGCATTTGTGTCCTCTCCATTATATCGTTATGCTACACATCAATTTTTTTTCCTGATGAAATTCTGATTCTTTTCCTGACATTTATTTTGTGATTGAAGGATTGAGGGTTGAGTTGTTGAAAGAGACAGCCACAAGTCAACTGACATCGCTCCATGTCATTCATGATCCTCCCTCTCAAGTCAGCAAAGTAATTTTCTCACACTAATGTCTTCTGGACACCTCGGACAATATGAATGATCTGAAAGAAAAATGTTAGTTCTAAAATATAATTTAAAGACCACTTTCAACTGGCTAGTCTCAAATCATTATTAAGGAATAAAGTAAACAAAAAAAGGGGTTTTAAACTAAATAGAAATCATGAAGTATGTTCCTATATCCACACTTTAATGTTGTCACGTTGACCCTCAGGTGGTACATGAGGGTGTAATTGTAAAAAAGGCAGGGATTCCTACGTATCCCACCTTGAGTTTTGGCTACAGAGTTTTACTTTCCAACCCTTTCAAAGAGCAAAAGGAAGGAAACACAGCACAAATATTTTCAGAATAATCATACCTGAAGCAGTAAAATATCTGATGGATTTTTTCTAAATTAGTTTACATTGTGCCATGTTACTATGTTAAGGTTGTTCTTAGTTGAAGCAACTCATCAGGTTTCCATGAAGGTTGTATACGAAAAAAATCCAGAACAATGTTTTTTGGAAACCACATATATTTATTTTGGGCATTTCTTTCATGCATTGAGCCATAGTTTGGAAATAAAATCTCAGATCTAGCCAAGAACCCAGCTCCTAACAATTCTCATTTGTTTGTGTTTACTTGAATGGTGCAAAAGTAAAGAGTTCATCTTTTGAAATTATTCAGATATTGTCAGAGACCTTTGCTTTCTACCTGTTTGAGTATATGCAGAATTATCTTCAGACTGACAGCATCCCAATTACCTAAATGCAACTTGTGCACATGCATACATCACAGAAAATTAAATACCATATGGTGCTGAGCCAGTCACAATTTGTACTGTTTGAAAATAGCACACTTTTGAAGCCTGATGACAAATTTTATGGGTTTTCTCTCAGTAATTTATGGAAAAATAGCTCTTAACCATTTATCAACAGAAGCACTGCCTAAGCTGTGGCCGTAAAAGTTCACTGCAGGAAATATTTCTAAGCAAATCACTGTCTATAAAACATAGAAGACCTATGAAAAATGATTTTGCCTCTCAAAATACCTACAACATTTTTTAAATTTCCTGCCTTTTCTAGGTGATGATATGTTTTTACTCATCACAAATGAAAACATCACAAGCAAAGCTGTTTCTGATACCCCTCAGACACAGTCCTGTTACTGTGAGTTAGATGGATTCACAGTGAAAGAGTGAGAATTTTTTGGCACAGTCTGAGGATGTGTTTGTGCCTTCTGTTGGTCAGCCGATGTAGCTGGGTGGTGTTGGCCAAAATTTATCTTTAAATTGTTGATAAAATATCAGGATATAATGAAACAGAAGTGTTATTAATTTCTGTGTTAAAAAAATAGTGTCCTTGGTCATTTGTCTAAACTTTTAGATTAACCTCTATTGCTTAGCATATTTTGTTTGCTGTGTGTGAAAGTCATAAATTACTGAAGCAGCAAATGAGCATTTAATCTTTATATTTTCACAGCAAATTCATATCTGAGATTGGAGTTCCTCAAATGAGATCCTGGGACATGTGATAAGAAGATCTGGAGAGATATTCTGTGTGTCCTGAGAGAGGCACAAAGCTCTCACAGCCTGGTGGCAATTTTGCCTGATCTGAGTCAGCTGTTCTACATTCCTGTATAGGTAAGGGAGGAAGAAAGCACGTGTTGTGATCCTTAATTAATACACTGGGAAAGGAGTCCACTGAGTAATTGTTGCTTTTTCAATGAGTGCACAGGGGCCCTGTCAAGAATGGTGACTGAATTTCAGCTTTCTGAGCCACATCTCAGGATGTTACTAACAGGACCATCTATCTGCTTCAGAAAATGGGAAAAATATCACAAAATGGAGGAAATGGATTTGGATACCCTCTTAAAGGTGGTTAGATGTTTTTCCCTCTCCTTATCTCTGCAGTAAATTGGAGCTTCTCTCTCGGTCTTACATCACTGTTCATCAACGACAGCCTGTGCTTTGTGTTTTAAATGCTGTTTGTTGTTTCTCTTCTCATCGTTACATAAGAAATATATATATATGATTCTGTCTAATTAAAAACTTTTATTTTGCTCTTTCATGGAATCTGTTTGGCTTTGCCTCGCTTTCATAGAAAGAAAGATAATTTGGTACTGGCAAAAATATTGTCTATTGGATCCTCTATGAGAAATACTCTATATTTCCTTTTTGGTCCATTCTAATTAAAATCATTGAATAAATTTATGAAAAATAAAAAGTGTGGTCAACAAATATAAGGATTTATATGGTAAGCAAAACATCTATTTATTTTAATGAGAATTTTTATTTAAGTAAACACTATCCTTACAAAATTTTTGTCCATGAGTTTGATGGAATAACCTACAAAGACCAATATTTATTAAAAACTCAGGGAGGTTCCATTAAATCAAATCCATGTTTTCAGAGTAAAAAACCTAAATTTTATAATACATTCCTCGAACCTACTTAGCTGTGCAGCGTATCCTGTGCCAGTATTATTTCAACACATCTACTCCACTCTGGTGAAACCCCACCTGAAGGACTCTGGCTCTGGAGCCCTCAACACAAGAAAGACAGGGAGGACAGACCTGGGGGAGCAGGACTGGAAAAGGGCCCAGGAAATGGTCACAGGGCTGGAGCACCTTTCCTGTGAGAACAGACTGGGACAGTCAGGGTTGTTCAACATGGAAAAGGCTCCAGGAAAACCTGATTGCAGCCTTTCAGTGCTTAAACATGGCATACCAGAAAGGTGGGGACAAACTTTTTAGAAGGGCCTGTATCAATAGAAAAAGAAATTATGGTTTTAAACTAAAAAAGGGCAGATTCAGGCTAGATATATAAAATATAATTATAGAAATAAATAATTTTAAATTAATTCTTAATTTTGTAAGATGTGCTGACAAATGTCTTTCATACATGTTCAGGATATTCTGTAGCTTAACAAAGATGTTCAGTTTAGTATTTAGCTCATAAGTGAGATTCTTAAGCCTTTCTGGTCAGGAATGAGATATTTTTCCACTTAACTCATCTGAGAAACTGACTACAGATTCTTTGTCAATGTTCATTCTCCCCTGACCTGCATAAAGTGTAAACAAACCAAAGAGAGAATGAAGATGCATGTTCATAAACTCTAAACTGGGTATAAATTGCAGAAACACTGGGGACTAAACCTTCTTTCTTCTCCTTTGTTTTCCTCTTTGCTACCAAGTTTCTTTTAATTAATAATCACATCATTGTCATGGACTTTCTCTCTTTACTGTTTTGCTTTCTAAATGTTGGGCTGGGAGTTGTATCTGGTAGAAAATCTTTCCTTCTTCAATGGACATTGCCCCAGAAGGTGGGAGATAGGGAATGGCAAAAAAGGAATTCAGGCCTCTGTCGCTTCCTGAGATTGCTACTCTAAAAACTATTACAAAAATTAACTTGACTCTTAAAAGGAGGCTTACTTGAGTGATCCAGTGCACCAAGTTAAATCTAAAAGAATCAGGATCCAGTCAAAGCTGTGATTTCTGACTCCTAGTAACTTCTCATATGGTATCGATCTGGAAAGAGCAATCCTGGAAGCTCTCTGTAGAGATTTTTCAAAGACAAATTTCCCGTATCTATTTTCCCTACCCAAAGTAGAGAGACTAACAATCAAAAAATGGCATTCAAACAAGAAGAGAAATTATTTATATTTGTCTATCATATAAACAAAATAATAAACCAATGTGCACTCAATCTGAGCCCATAAATCTGCTGGTCTTGGCTCATAATTCTGTCATTTTCATGACACCTACAGACTCTTATCTCTGAATTTTTGTCCTATTAAAATTGTGCTATATGTGTATGCCATGATATGGTGTACCATTACCACAATATCTCATGTTTTATTTAATATTCCAGCCATTTGTTTGCCAAGAGGAGGCATTATTTTCTGGCAGTAGAAGTAACTACTGTATGGCCATTTTTCTGATAATTTGTCTATTTATATATATATATATTAAAAAATGAAAATTGAACAACATAAGGCTAGAACTTTATTCTCTGTTTGATGTATATAGTAATAAGCTAGTACTTATAAATTGTTAGTACCTATTATACATAAATTACTCTTTGTGAATTTTGAACAGCCTGCTGTTATTACACTTGCAATTTCCCTGAGTCTTGTATGGTGTATTATCTGCTATAAAAAATGTTGTCTATGCACCACACAAAAATATTTGGTATTGGCTGTCATTCCAAGAATTTCTCCCACTCTAGCAGTGGAAAACTATTTATTTGTAGAGACAAGTATATATTTTTTTGGTGAGTCAAGTAATAAGCAAAGATATCCACGCTTTTTCTTTACAGTTACCAACAAGGTTACACACAGTTATTTATTTTAGTCATTCTATGGCTTCCTATGAACAACAAGTTTATCCTGTTTCTCTTTCATCTTAGAGTGAGAAGAACTTATTAATGGATGTCAACTTGAAGGCATTTGGTTTCTTTCATCTCTACCCTGTGCACTTGTTGCATTCCAAGTCCTGGTACTGGGAAAGGAAGAATTCACTGTATCTGTGGAGCTAAGGATTTATTGTTAATCCAATTAATGTTTTAACAGACTAATAGTTGAAATTCTCTAACACGGAGAAGTCTTACAGTGTAAATTGCTATAACAAAAATATCCCACTCCAACATGCCAAAACTTCCTAGTATTTACCTTTTCCCTTGATCCTGTACTTGTCCCTTCAGTGTTCTTTGGGGTCTTAAGGAGAAAACGTCGAGTTTTCTCAAGAAAAATTGCAGGTAGTGGTGGGTTTTTAATGAGCTCTCTGTGTCTGGAGGTCTTTGCTAGGAGAAGAGTGACATTAATGCTGGAGGTATCTTCCTCTTTAGTCCCAGGACCTGTTTGTTTGTATTGTCATATGTTTCCTTGCCCCAGGCTGCTGCCTTCTGGCTGCTCCCAGGTGAGTGTGAGTTTGGCCCTGCAGCCCGCTCAGGCTCAGCTCCCAGAGCTCTTGTTTGCCAGGCAGACACTCCCTGGGTTTGTCAGATCCCTCTCACAGACACTGGCACAGATCTGGCTCAGGCAGGGCAGGCAGTAGGTACAGGGCCCCAAGGCTGGAGCCGAAACCAGCCCAGCCCAGCTCTGGTCCAGGCCAGTGCAGACCCTGGGTCACTTTGCTTGGAATGAAAAAAGCCTTATTTATGCAGCAACCAAGAGCTTCAACCCCAGGATCTATTTTTAAATTATTTTTTCTCTGATGTGTTCTTTTCTGCTCTAACATGTCTTCATTCTCTTGAAGTGATCAAGGGCTTGACAAAACCGGATAATGTTGTGTGTAATAGGATAAGGAAATATTTTATTCAATTTTCAATTCAATACATCTTGTTAGTCTACACATCAATTTCCTGCAAAGGAGAAAACATTACTGGAGTGAGCTATTAGCTTTGCCTATTTATGCTGTTTTGTTGGTAACTCCCTGAATGCTAATAGAAATGTTTTAATAAGTTCTGTCTGGATTCTTCTTCAAATCAGTTTGTGTCCTAAATATTTTTATGTTCATATTTCATTCAGTTCTGTTGCAGCTCTTTGCTGTGGAGTTGCTCTTACAGTGCTTGTAGACTTTTGCCTCTGCAGTGATCTCTACCAACTCTGAAAAAGCCTTGCAAGGTGAAATAGCCTACTTTGGCTTTTTTGGGGCTTCTGCCAAATTATTTTTGCCTATGTATTTTGCCTTCATTTGTACTTGGCTGAGTTTCTGATTTAACAGACTTTGGTTTTTTAGTAGTACCCTGAGTTTCTGGTCCCAAAAGAAAACTATATGTTATATTTTAATGCATTTATTATAAAAATTCCTACATATAAACATGTACTTCATGTAATACACTTGAATGACAGGCCCTTTTTTTCTTTTTGGTCGTTGATTTATTTATTACATTCTGGTTAAAACAAGCAAACAAAACTCAGAGCTTACCTAGCCTTACTGGCATAACTGTATCTACGGACGTTTAGTGCCAAATAATATATAATTATTTTTGCCCACCCTCCTTTGGCTTGGGTATTTAATTCCAGAGTGAGCAATATCCTTTTCCCTGAGGTCCTGTGTCTGTCTGGAAGTGTTGGTAAAATGGTAACTATGGGTTGAACTGCAGAGTTACTCCTGGGAGTGAAAGACAGACCCAATTCTTTAGTCTCAAAGGCTCTATACTGGTATAACTCTGTTTACTGCACACTGCTATACTTGCAATAATGCACTGCAGAGCTCTGCAGTGTGTAGCAGACAAAAGTCCTGCTGTCAGGAGGGGGAGTGGAAGATGACAAGCAGGGTATGGGAAGAAGCTATAGCCAAGGTGAAAGCAGGGTATACTTTTACAATAAAAAACTGTTACCAAAATGCCAGTCAAAAACTGTGCCACAATTATCAAACTAAGAAATCAACCCCATATTCAGCATATGTGTCAGTGGCTGTGAACATTCTTGGCAGAGTGCATTGACAGAAATCAAAGCTTTCCATTCAAGTGAGGAGATAGAGAAAACAAAGTGATTTCTAATCCCCATACAGCTTTTATGATTTGAATGAACTTGATTTTTTCCCCTCCAGTAAGCTTTTTATTTTCTGAATAAGAATGTGAGGTTGCTTGCTCAGCCTTCGTCTCAAGCAGTCTGGTGCCTGGGTCTCCTGTGGCGCCTTGCCACAGAGGTGTACTTGCAGCAGATTAAGCCACACAGATCTGAATTTCATGATCTTTTACTGTTTGTTATCTCTTACATTCTTCATTCAGAAACTGTTATGATCCCCATGCATTCATTCCCTGGCCTAAACATTGTCCCCTTGGTAGCACTGGTGCCGGCAGTAGACTGAGTTGTCAGCACGGTTTACATCTCCATTAAGAAATACAGTTCTCTATTGCTGCTCAAGGTCAGCAGACTCCTTATGAAAGATTTTACAAAGGGAACAAATGTCACATGACAGGGAATATGAAGGCAGGTCATTTGCTACACAGTTTTAGAAGCTTGGGTAGGAAAGTCTTAACCTTGTTCCATAAATTACAATGCAGAATGTCCTCTGTGTTCAAAAATTGCACCTTTTTATCTGAAGTCAATATTTCTACAAGGTTTTATAGTGAAACAAGTCTTTGAAGCACAACTTTTTTTCTTTTTATTTAAATAATAATGGCATTAGTTGGTTAGCCTGATATTGGTAAATATTAAGGATTGTAGATTTTAGGGAAGTAGAAATAGTAGATATTTTTAAATTCTTAAAAAATATTAGTGTGCATTGCATTTGAAGCTCTAAAAATCACAGAAAGTAGGAATTGCAATAATACCTATGGAAAGGCAATCTTCTCAACCTTAAAGAAAAAGGAATCACTTCTCTGTCATTATGAAGCTATTCACTGTAGTCATAGAGACTGAGGTGTTTTAAAAACAAATTATAGAAATTCTGTTAGTAGAAGTCATAGTAGATTCATGTCTGAAATCAGTTCTGAAAATGATGGTTAAGAGGCAATAAAAGTAGATTTACTTAAAAAGCAATAATTTATTGAAGCTCTACTTGAATTTATTGAAGCTTTACTTGTGGGAAAGAATATATTTTTTTCTTATGAAAATGAAAATTGTAGATATTGTTACAGTTAGAGAAAAGTTGAGACAGTATAATTTTAGAGATCTACCATTTTCCACATTTTTCTGCCCTGATTACTCTTTGACATATTGTCTTGTGAACAAGCTGTTTTAAATAACTCCTCCAGCTCTTAATGGGTTTGAGTATGGAAGACTAGAGGTGCTGGATTTGAGATGAATGAATACCAAATATTGCAAGACTGCATTTAGTAAAATAATATAGGAGACTGCAGAAGGCACAGAATTAGTTTCTTCCTTAGGAAAACTCCTCCATTCTTTTGTGACACTATTTTGAGTCTTGTCATGAGAAATCTAAAAGAAGGGACAAATTTTTCTTCTTTGCGCACAATAGCCTGAAATCATGACGACTGGCAGCTATAGCAGAAACTCTTGCAAAATTAATCAAGCTCAGTGATGAATTAGCAAAGCTGTAGACCATCTAACCTGTAGGCACACAAAACTCAGGACAAACAGCTGTTTTGACATTTCCAGCCGGGAATCCTGCCCTTCACAAACATATTTCATGCTCAGACATGGTCTCTTGGCTGCTTGCACAGTCCCCATCTGTCGGGATGGCACTGTGCCCATACACAAGGTGGTATGTCAGCTTTGGTAGGGCATAGGTGCCAAGTAAATTCTGCTGTTTGCAAAGCTTTGCATGTGCTGGTTCTTCGGTAGGAAGCCTCTGCTCTGACACAGCAAGGCTCCCTCTCAACATGACTCTACACTTGATTACACCTGTTGACATTTCTGTATCTAAGGAAGAATCCTTAAATAGTACATGCAGGAAAGATTGGTATGCAGGAATGGATTTAGGAATCTGTATTGCACATACACCTCCAGGCTTATCATTCTAGACTGGGGAGAAAAATAGTGTGATAATGTATCTCATCATCATTAACACCTTCAATTCATTATTCCCCTGCCCCTCACTCCAAAAAGAAAGAATTCTAGTTATCAGCATGAACTCAGTCAAAAAAGAAAGTGGACAATGGTTCTTGAGGTAATGAAAGAGAAACCCGACTTTTCTGTCTTATTGACTTTGTGGTGGTGAAACTGTATTTATAGCAAAGGAATAATCCTTGCTTTATCCCAGTGCATGAACTATGAGTACAGAGAAAAGCCAGCCTGGGTATTGTGTTTCAGAACTCTGTGAGCAGTCCACACATCTGAGAAAGTGTGGAGTTTCCTTAGCAATAAAGGACACAATCACCTAAAAAGATGAGAAAATTCTGAGACTGAAGAGACTTTACTCTACTTTCTTCCTATTACAGTCCACATAGCAGGTCTAGGGAAGAAGGCTGCACTGCCTTGGGGAAACTGAGATTTTCCGGGTTCAAATTACTAATGAAAGAATTTTCTCTGATGAAAACTTGAAAAAAAAGCCCAGAAAGTCTTCATCATTCCTTTTACATCTTGTATATTTTAAATTCACAGGAATGTTTCCTGTAACAACGATGAGACTTTTAGCAACTTTACCAGCTGCTCAAATTCCTACTTGTCTTTTCCTATCTTGTTGCCATATAACTACTCTTTTATGTGTGACTCATCCCCCTGCATTTCATTATTTTAAATTTCTGCAGCTTGTATTGAAAAACTCACATGACTTGAGTTTTCAGGTATATTTATTCTTGTTTTTCTAATACAATAATCTATTTTCCAAATATCTCTTCTATTTTAAAAACCTCTGATGCCCTCATTAGTCATAAATATCTTTACAGAAGTTTTTAAAAGCTAGAAATAATCACAAATAGCTTGAAACCTTCCAGAAACATGCACTTCTGTTTTTATCTATCTTTACTTTGTCTACCCTCCTACTGTAGTAAGACATGTAAATTGAGTAACTCAGAAAAATTTAATCTGGACGAATGAGGCATAAAATGATTTTTTATTGTATTTCACCCCTCTCTTGACATGAGGAGTATGCCCTTTTCTGCTTTTCTCAAATGTATCTTTCTAATTGGTGTATCTTATTTTCCCTGTTTATTTCCGTAATTCAGATTGTATTTATTCTTAGTCTTTATTTGTGCTCAGTGAGAAGAATACAAACACTCGTATTTTCCTAAATATTTCTCAGTCCTTTAGTAAAAAGCAGTGTTGGCCCATTTCTTTTTTCAATTTTTTTTCCTTTCCTACTAAGTTATTCTCCAACCCTCCAGCACTATATCATATTATTCTAACTACATAGTGTATCATTCTACCTCACCTGCCCTACCACTCTATCTCTTTGCGTCTTTGACAAATTATCACCATTATTTCCCTTCTAACTCTTCTTGTGCCATTCATCACCCATGGCATTAAATAACTGCTCTTCTATCAAAATAATATACCTACATCATCTAACCAAGTGAATATTCAACCATTTTCTATTAGAAATGGCCTGAGACTGACACATCTGTCCCACCTGGCTATTCCCAGATAAATGGATGAACTGAACTGTACCAAGAAAAAAAAAAAAAAAAAAGGTGTGAAGTTTTGGGTTCCAGTTAAACATTCCTAAAATGATTTTGTTTTCCAGGAAATTGCAATCCTTAGGTGTTTTAAACTAAAAAAATTCATAACAGAAAATGCTGTCACTGACAAAAAGTATTAAGGACATTTTAATTTACTGCTTTGCAATGTGAAAGAATTAACTTTCACTCTTGGCTTTTGGATTTTTTTGTTTGTATGTATTGCAGTAATTTAGCAATTCCGCCCGTTTACACAAATTGATTTAAGGCAATCTATGCCCTATATGTAAAAGAAAATTGGCTGAAATGGAGTATTTCACTGCCACTCATTATTCACATTACATTTTGACTGCAATTGGAAAAAAAATTGGAAAAAATTTCTCCAAATTTTCCAAAGCTAAGACATGAAGCCATGCAGGCCTTTTGAGCTGTGAAAAATTATAACGGTTTATGCTTTTTTATTTTTTTGTGGGTTTCAAGGTTTGACATTACATCCATCATGTTTAATATATATGTATAAATATATATATATATTCATATACATATTTATGTGTATACATATATATGAATAAAAATATGTATATATATATATGTTTGTGTGTGTGTGTATAATAATTTAATACAATATTAAACTAAATCAAACCAAAATATCTGGTTATTGCATTGAAACATTGGTATTAGATATTTAGGACCTTTAATAGGATAATAAGTTGGGCTGTGAGTACTCAAATAAGAAATAGCTTACTGTACTAAGAAAAAGCATTTTAAGGTAACATGTCTAAAAGTGATGTTATACCAAGTGTAGAGACCAGGTGTAAAAGGCTTTCTGACTCTCAGCGTGGAGGCATGTGAAAATTAAGCACCCTTTTTATTCTGTTACTGACATGGCATTTACCAGGCTTGCAGAAGAGGGGAAAATGGTGGTAGAAACACACCCGTCCCAGGTTATTAGCCCCAGTCCTTAGCCATTAGTATGAAACTAGGAATCTTGACTTCTATTGGCTGAGGAGCACAGCTTTGACAGAAACTTCCCTTCTCAAGATAAATGTACAGTGACGGGATCTGAACATCCTTGAGAATTCAGCTCCATTCAGGCTGAGCTGAGTGTACTACTTTTATGTTATTAAATGGTAGAAAAGCTTTCTCAGTTCATGAGAGAAAGCTTTCTCCAGAAAAATGTTATAGAGGTGGAATCTAAATTCTTATATATTTTTCTGCATTCCTATCAACTGCACGCTATCAACATGGTGCTTTTATGGGCTTGTCAAAGAACAGTTTTCTGCCCAAAGCCAGTTAAGGCAGAAAATTATATATGTTGTTTGCATCAAATTTACAGCAGTTGTCTTATTTAGGCTTTCCATTTCAGCACAGGATGTCACTGAAATGCAGTATCATAACATTGACTTTGGTTCAGCAAAAATTCTTTGCTGATGGTAACTTTAACTTCTCCCCTTTTAAAAACGAACATTTAACCTGTGCTGAGACCCTATGAGTATTGCCAAGAATCAAGAATACTTTTTCTTTTTCTATTCTGATGTCAGTCTGGCCAGCTTTTTAATTTAACAGCATTTTAATGAAACTCATGAAATTCAAATGCAAACTTTAAGCACTTCTTTTGTGTGTTATTTTCCATGTACCATCTCATAAATAATCATTCATTATTAATGACTTTATTCACATGAATTAAGAAAAAAACCCAAATCTCTCAGTTGTTCACAATATAAAAAGAATACATTTCAGCACTCTTATTTTCCTTTTCTTTTTTTTTCCCTGCTTTGGCAATAAAGAAGTGGTCTCCCAGGAAAGAGAATCTGAGCAATGGTTTTTTTTCAGGCATTGCTGTTGAAGGCAATCATGATACCACACTGGATTTTCATGTTCCTCTGTACATTGTGACATGGAGTTATGCAGTTATTATCAAAGTATGCGTCCTCTCCTTTGCCGCTGTTAATAGGGACATGCCAATCTCTGGAAGCAGTATGGGTTATCTGTGATTATGCTAATTTTTCTTCTAACAGATGTAAATGTAATGGCATTACTCAAAAAGCAGATCTGATTGCCTCTTGCTGTTTGCCATGATTGATCTCTAGAAGCAAAAGATGAGTTTTCTTTCCCCTCCCCATGTGTGAGATGAGATCCCAATTAGTGGTGCATCCCTGGGTGTACCATGAGGAAGCTCTGTTTCCAGGTGCACCTTGCTGAGTGTGAGAGAGGGGGAAAGGCAGAGGTGGAGCTCTGGGCCATAGCCAGCTACCCTACTGTGTTATCCAGCAGAAGAGAACCTGCAGCTCCTTGCTTTTCATCACATCCAGGTGGACCCCATCAACCTAAATGGGCAATCCATCAGTCACCTGTGGTACCTAACCAGCTAACTCTCCTACAGGAGACAATAACTTTGGATACAAAGGAGCAACGTCTGCTCTCCTCCTTTTGGTGTTTGATTGTAGAGCTGAGGGCTTGGGGATTGACCAGAGGGGATGACATTTCATGGGATGCTACATTTGGCATCTTGCCACGCCTTCTCTGTTGAGGATTGCATTTAGTGCAGGTAGCTCGGCTCGTGGGCTGTAGCGAGGACCTGCAGAGGGAACTCTGGGTGTCAGGAGCCCCAGAGCAGAGGTAGTGAACTGCCAGCATTTTGCTTAACAAAAGGCATGGGGACTTGTGGCCCAGCCAGATGAATGGACAATCAGGAGGAGCAGGACTTTCACCCTTACACTGTGAGGGTATGAAATCCATGGGGTTTCTTTGTTCAAGGTGCTTCCCCAGGGGCTCCGCAGGAGCTGCTATTTTGTTATTGCACCAGGATTGAGGATTGAGACAACTGAGACACTGCCATGACAAACCCGAGTTTGAGGTGGACAAGAAAACTTGGAGTGCCTGTGTGAGTGTGGGGGGTGAGCTGCGAAGGGGCTTCAGTCCCAGCTCAGGGTGTGACTGCCAGAGTGGCTCCTGGATGGACAGACAGGGACATTCCTTAGCATCTCCTGTGCTGTCAGGCCTGTCAGGGCTATTCCCTGCAGCAGACCTGTTCTATTTCTTCTTTATTTCTCAAAGAATATTTTGCTGTTCTTGTTAAATGTATTCTGCATCATTCAAAATCTGTGACATTTAAAAAAAAAGGCAATTTTCTGTTATTGGAATAATTTTGAAAAATACCTCAACTATTAGACACTGAATTAATAAGAGGAGAGGGTTTACAGTCACATGTTTTATGAGTCTTTTGTTTTTAAGGGAGGTATCTGTTTTAACCCTGTATTGTGCCTCAACTAAGAAAAGAGATTTTGGGAAAAGAAAACAAAAAAAGAACAGCAAAATGAAATGCAAACCAAAAAACAAACAACCCATGCTTTCCACATGTGGTTCCTGTTCCAGCATCAAAACCCACCCTTTTCAAAGCATCTGGCACATCTATACAGACAGATGCAGCCAGCCCAAATTCATTCTGCCCACCCTGCAAGCTGTCTGGCCTTACTCCAGCTCCCATCCGAAAACCATGTGGCTGTGATGGAGCATCACTGAGCCTGGACCAACAAACCTGACCCCTCAGGAGCCAAATACAGCACTATGGACATCTGCAGCTTCTGGCCAGGATGAGGTTGTCTGCTTGCTCAGAGCATGAACAGAATAGATTAAGGTCTGTGCTTGTGGTTGGAGATTCCTTTTGTGTTTCTCTGTTAGGCTCCTTTTCACAAAACCTCCATCCAAGTAACAAAGTTCCACTCTTTAACCATTGGCATACCTTCATTCACATTATCTGCTGAATGTTTGTACTTATACATTGTTGTTTACATCCAAGCAAGAAAACATCTGAAGCTAAGTCTTATTTCAATCAAATCAGTAAATCATAAATACAGAAATAACATGCATGAGAAAAAAAAAAAAAAAGCCTAACCATTCAAATATAGCAGTAAAATAAGAAATAACAAAGGAAAAAATAGGTGATTCTGTTCTTTACTTCTAATCTTAAGAATTTAATTGTTGGATCCCAATCTGCCAGTCTCACCCACTTTCCCAAAATTCCCCCATGCTCTCTATTCTCATACTGTGGGGCTAGAAAAACATCAGAATAATGGAGAGTGCCAGGAATTATAGGAGATTTTAACAAGTGATGGATATTCTCTGTAGGTAAATAACTCTGAGAGCCCACAGGGCAGAACATGGGAAGTTCTTAGAGTTATTATTCTGCTTTAGTTTGGGACAGGTGAGTTTTCATAAATGTTACTACTCATGACCATAAGTTGAGGTTCTCATAATAGATAAGGATTCATTTCCAGACAGAATCCTTGCAGTTGTATCCCCTGCATATTTTAACATCTCCACCAATCTGGAGAATCACATCAGTAGTGTCAGTAAATTTTCTTGTTCACTCCTAGCATGACAAATTTTTCTAATGGATTAAAGAGCTCTGTGTACTTTTAAGACACAGCTGTTGACTGATGGCATGCCTTCAAAATAATTCTTTTTTATATGATTGGTGCTTAAAATTCTCTCTGAAGTCAGCATTTAAACTTAACCAAAGTTTATTTCCAGGGTATTTCAGGATTTATTTTCGCTTTAATCTATTATCTTATTCTGGAATGCTGTGAGGAAAAAAAATATGGTTAGATCTTACTTAATGATTTTCTCCCTGAAGAGAATAAATATAAAATCTTGATGTCAGAGAAGAAAAAGAAAGTATAAAAAGGGATTGAGACAGACCTGTTTGTTGGTAGGAAGCTCAACATATCTAATGAGTAATCAGAGGCTATATGGTTTGAAAAATAAAGTTAAATATGCAAAAAGACTTTCACTTGTACAAAGGCCCTATGTCACATCTCTTTAAGCTGAAAGAAATAAAAAAATACCCTTTAATGTACTGCTGAAAAGTCATAGAATTAGAACCAAATACTTCTGTCTTCCCAGCATGTGCTCGACAGAGGTCAGCGTCCTGTCTGGGTACCAGGTCAGCGTTGGTGCACTTCAGAGAGACTGAAAGCAGCTCTAACTTCATCCTGCATGCTGAGACACAGCTGGGCTGTGGAAGTGTGCTGGACTTTCTGTCCTTCCACTGTAAAATTATTGAAGAAGGTGAGCATGTTTTACAGCAGCCTCACTTCCTATGTAGCCATTTGATTTGGGTCTCTGAAAGAACAGATCCAGGAAAGACAGAAAGACTGGGTGTGGTACAAAACTCTCTCCAAGCCCTGTAATCTACTTTATATAGTTAGTATAGAAAATAGTTTCAACTCCTACATTTTTCAACCCAGTGCTGTGGAAACCCAGTGATTTTTTGGAACTGTCATTTATAGAAATCTCTCTTTGAATCCCTTGCTTTTGTTCACAATCCTGTGTCTGTAACCAGAGCTGTCATGTGTCTCCACACCTGAAGGGCACCTGTAGACAACACTGGCGTTCTGTATGATTTTTATTGCAGGGTTAGAGAAACAAGAAAACAAGAAATAAATCAACAAAGACTCCCTGAAGGAGGGAGTGTATGTTTCTTCTCCCATATAGCACAGCAGGCCTGTGAATACAACTGATTTATAGAAATACACTATGTGGAAAACAAATTCGCTTGTATTTACCTAAAGCTGTTTTCATCAAAGATTTTTGAATTGTCTGCTTGATACATGAGACAGGCTGTACAATTCACAGAACTTGTAATTTGTTTCAATTAATGCAACCCCATGCTTAGCAGTAATGACAGAGCAACAGAAGGAACTCTGTGACCTCAATTGTATCTTATAGTTCTAAAGAGTGGTTCTACACATGAAGAAATGAAATGAACTCAACTTAGATTATAACATCATTGAGTTGGATATAAATACCTTAATGAATATTTAGAAAGCTATAAATGAAAGTTTAGTGCTTATGACTGATACATAATCACTGTAAGTCTTGAAAAGTGTTCATAGATGAATTACAGAGCTAAAGAAACACACTGGAAGCTTAGACTGTTGAGGGTTGAGGGTTTACCTTAAGGAAAAAAAAAAAAAAATTAGTCTTTTTTACAGATTCTAATGTCTGTAAGTAAAAGGCATCCTAAGACCTGAAGGCTCATATTTCTGTAACCTCATTCATTAAACAAGTTCTTTAGTGCTAAATGAAGGTCTGTTTAGTGCAAATATGTTCAAAAATTTTTCATTGCATGAAGTAAAATAAACCTTTGGAAAGAGCCGTTCTTTGGCAACTGTGGTTTATAGACAGCTCTACATGATATGTAGGAAAAAATTCAAAATTAAAGTACATAATTAACAAAATATTAAACATTTAATATACAGAAGATGGAAAATGCAGAAGTGCTAACCATAAACATATACTGTAGTAAACTAAATGAAATTTTAAAAGCTTTCCTTGCTATCTCTTTGTGTTTTATAAATTGAAACAGAAGAACAGGAGAGTTAGAAAAAAATTGGGAATATGTGCAAGGGTACATTGGATAGAAAACTATTTCAATTACCTTCTGAGCATCTTTCTTTTGTCAGCTTTAACTTTAGAGCACTGGTGCTCAAATCTAATAAAAAGAAGAAATAAAAAAATCCACAGCTTTTCAGAGAACAAGAATAAAGAAAATACCTGAGAATTGTAAAACATCTTCTCTCAGTTAAAAGAAGTAATCCTTTAAATTACATGAAGGATTATAAACCTTTACTGAATTCCCTTGACAGAGACCCAGGTATGACTATTCAGCACCCATCAAGGTCAATGAAAGACCCTGACAAGATGACAAGAAAAACATGCTTGAAGGAATTAATCTAAGTTTTACTTTCAATAGTTACAAAACTCATAAAGAATATTGGTTTTTTGGAGTTGGAAGGAATCATGGAATTGGTTGGCAGATTTGTAATGAGGACCCTTGAGGAGGAGAATCAGCTGATTCCATGGAGAGGTGAAGAAAATCCTCCCACAGACATAAGCAATGTAATTTTAATGGAACAGAGCAGTGTTTTCTTCTGCCAGAAAATTCCTTCCAGTGTTTAGAGTGAGATGCATTCAGCAATCATTCCTCTAGGCACTGACGACTCCAATGACTTCTCTTGGTGGTGTAGAGTGATGGAACCTGGACTGTAAAATGCAAAAAGAATAAAATCCTGGGCAACACGAAATATGAAAAACAGAAAAAGAGCACAGATATGCTATGAAGAGAGTCTGATTGAAGACAGCCAAACTGCACAAATGCAATCAAGAAGAAGGAGTTCTCCAGGAATCCTCCTGGTTTGCAAAAATAAGGATTTGTAAGGGAGAAGAAGTTGGAAGCCAGGCACACTATCTTAGGGTAGCAAAAATAGGTCCAGACAGGTTTTTAGAGACACTGGAATTACTGTCCCTTAGGTCTTAAAATCCCAGAGTATATCAGACATTATTCACTACTCTAAATTGAATGTAAGATTCCAAATTGAATATTTTGGCAGACTGAGTAAAATGAAGAGACCTGAATAAATGTTAGGATTAGTTTTAAGAAAATTCTCAGCCTACTCACAATTTGGAACATAGAAATTGGACCCATTTTTAAAGTCTGAGATGTATTAATTATTAAAACTTCATATATTTCTCTTTTACCCTCCATTATAATAATTAAAGTGTACTAAATGAGATGGCATTGTGTGAAGTTACATAAAAGAAAATTCTCAACAAAAGAGAGCCTTTTAAAGGCTGTTACCACTAAATGTGATTAAATTCTGATTTCTTCCATCAGGACAGATGATGAGCAGCAAATTGCCTGCAGTACTTGCAAATTGAACAGAAAAACCTGCTTATTGACCACTTAAATTGTTTTAGAGCAGATTGATACATCTCAGTTATTTATGTGAAAAGATATCAAGAGAATAAGCCTCTCATTTACAAGAACTCCCAAGTGGTAACTGCCTGGAACACAGAAAATAATCACAATATCAATCCTCTATCCAACAGCACATAGATTAGATACAAGCATCTCTCGATAACATGCAGATTGAAAAGTGTAGCATAAATGCAATTTTGAAAGTTAGGGTCAGAGTCTTCCACAAGAGGGTGGCTGAACATGAAAAACAAGCAACACTTTGGGGAGGCATGTTAGGTAAAACTGCAAATATATTTTAAAAACTAAGGCAGCATTTTGAGCAGTAATTTTCTGAAACCACAGGAAAGCAAGTACAATCTTGGACTTCTTTTAAAATAGAAAAAGATTAAGCTTGACATATTTCTGATTAGCACATTGTAACTAATCCTGCCTGTGTCATGACATAATGCTCAGCATTCCTAACACATAAAAAAAACTTCCTCATTCTACCATCTGCTACAAAGCTTATCAAGTTCAGAACAGTATTGCATTATTAGCCAGTCTGCTAAAGGAATCATTGTTTTCCAGCAGAGAGACAGTTTATTAGTTCTTAAAGCAATATTTTGTCATTTAAACAAGAGTAGCAGCTGGAATTTGTCTGAAATTGCAATTCAGATGATTTTTGTCCTAATTAAAATACCTGTACAAGGTACATAAGGAATGAGCATCTGGAACATATTCCAAATATGTTAATATTTTGCTGTTAAAAGATTTAGATTGATTAAGCCTCAAATACTTGTCTTAAATTAGTATGTAAATGGATAGATGGATAGATGGATAGATGGATAGATGGATAGATAGATAGATAGATAGATAGATAGATAGATAGATGATAGATAGATAGATAGATAGATTATCTAGTTGAACATGTTCCTTCTTATTGCAGTGAAGGTTGGACTAGATGGACTAGGTCCCTTCCAACTGAAACTATTCTGGATGGATGGATGGATGGATGGATGGATGGATGGATGGATGCATTGATGAATGAATAAAATCTGTAATTCTTCTCTGTGGCCTGACTGAGGTCACTGCATCCACCTTCATGTCACTGGAAACATCTGGAGAGCCATCCTAGGGTACCAGAACTGTGGAAGATAACTTATGTTCAAATGCCAATGTAAGGGGTACCTTATGCAAGGTTCAGTTGCCTGGCACCAGACAAAAATGTTCCTTGATACGGCTCTATAGCTTAAAGAATTTTAAGAAAGCCAAATGTGATGGCATCAAGCAGTACAAAAACATTATCATGACATGTGAAGATCACTAGAAGACAATGATTTATACCAAGACCAGCTTTCAGCACCAAAGTTGTTCAGAATTTAAGATATGATGATACCTCATATCTCAGATTCTTCAGCTCTGTCAAAGCCTTACAGAACGTTACTCCTGTACCATAAAGGCCTTAGCATAATGTCTGCCTATCTGGCAAAATATCAATGCTATCAGAATATTATATATTATATAGAACAAATGCAGGTAATGAACTGCAATACGTGCTGAAAAGGCCAGAATTTTTCCAAGAATATTAGCTTTATGTGGAAAAGCAAGGGAGCTACAGGGGTGACTTCTCTGAAAAACTGCTAGATGCTTCCCTTATGTCTGAGCCAAGGCTGTAACAATTGGTGACAGTGTTAGCACCTTTGGGATAATGTATTTAAAAGGGGGAAAAAAAACTTCTGTGCAACAGCAGCTGGAAGAGAGGTGTGAGAGTATGTCAGAGAAATAATCTGGCTGACACACAGGTCAATGAATAAGGAGGGAGATAAGTGCTCTAGATGCTGGAGCTGAAATACCCCTGCAGTTGGCACTTGGTGCTTGCTCCTCCTCTGACTCCAGAAGAAATTAGCACACACACTATGTTATAATGGATTATCATGGGTATTATTACTGCTGTATTCCATTTCCCAACCATTCTCAAATTTGTGTTTGAAAACTGAAATGTACTTAAAAGGAAAGAGGTGCTCTGAAGCCACATCTGACTGTCAGGTGAGGCAACCATATTCATCATACCCCATACCCCAAGCTTTGTTGTAGCTAAAGTTGTAACTAAGGATAAAACTAAGAAGGAGGAAAGGAAGTTGAAAAAAAATCCTATTTACTTTCATCTCCATAATTTCAACCCAACCATTAGCTTTTACATGGGAACATAAGGTCAGTATTTATTGAGGGAAGCCACCATTTCAGATGTCAGAGGACAGTGTAGAGTAATACTCGTTTGTCAATATAACAGTTTTCAACAAATATCATTCAGGAGAGTAGAGGAGAGGCAAGCATCTCTATTTCTGAATGCCAACAAAACAGTATTGATGGAAAAAATTGTCTCATCTTCTCTAAACTGGTTCAAAATGCCCTTGATATTACTATTTTGATTTTTGAAGCACATAAGATGTACATTACCACAAGTTACCTCTTTTGTTTGCTGATGTTGCTGATACTTTTAAAGTTTAGCTTATCACAGGTGGCCATTTTATACCTCGGGAAGCAGACAGAACGTGTAATAATTACACCTGCTGACAACGACATTGTGTCCTTCCCTGCAGAGCTGAAATAGTTGGGAAGGCAAAGAATAATTGCACGTATCTTTATGTTCGATTGCTTTGGAACAATTCTTTGACAAGGCCATTATTATTATTATTTTGAGGAATGAGTCCATGATTAGCAGATGAAAGTCAGGAAAAGATCACAAGAAACAGTTTATTCAACAGTACAGTAATGTTTCTGCTAAGTACTTTTGATGGAAATCCATATTACAATGTTTAGCTGAAAATTGTAACGGATATTAAGATGTGGCTGCAGAATTCTTTATGTTAAATATTGACCTTTTTTTCTGTATTTCTGTTACAATAAACATGTTTTTCATATTTAATACAGCACTGCTGTATTCCAATTTTTTTTACTTTAAAAGGGAAAATTTATGTATGGCTTTGAAATTATAATATATTAACATCCATATTTATTCTCACTCCTTATGTTTTCAGCTGTAGCTATGTTACAGATCATAAGTTCATTCTGCCACTAATGCCTAATCATCCAGGTAATAATTTATCCTGGAATATTGAGGTGACACACCCTACCCAATACATCATTTCTGCAGACCTGTCACATATTTCATACACTTGTTGAAGGTTCAGTTCCCTGCCCTGTGTTTTCAAGATCAGTGAGGTATTAGGATGCTCTTTTCTCCTTTTTTGTCCTCTAGAATTCTGACTCTTGTATACAAGAGATACAGAGCATGCTGTCTTTATTGAGAATTTTCTTCAGTATCTGCCTTTTGAGCCAGAGAAGGCAGACACAAGTGTCTGAGACAAAAGTATGCATTTGTGAATATTGAATAAACATAATCTTTGATTTCTGTATAGTATTTTTGCTACTTTTATTGAGAATTATTGGACTTAAATCCTCATTTGCATGTGGGAGGAGGGTTTTACTTATATGTAAAATCCCAAGGCTGCAGAACTCTGTTGCATGCAGACATAACTACCAACAGTGTGGGAAAAGACGGATTTTGAGTTGAGATGGCTGTAGGAATTTTTTAATACTAATCTACTAGCAAGTAAAAGTTCAGCAAATTTTCCACTATATATTTTCAGGGTGTAAACACAAAAGAGAGTTCTTAAGGTATCAATTTGCTGTCTATATGTGGCTCTGAATATACGATTGTCACTTGAATTTGAAAATATATTTTCTTAATCTGATTGATTTTGAGTATGACAATGCCTAAAGGCTGTATCACACCAAAAATACCAAAACTTTTCTTCACAACCATGGTTTTTTTTGTTCTTAATTGAGATCTGTGACAACACTTAATGTATATATGGAGAATGAATAGAACACCACTGGAATTTTTTATCAATTCCAAATTAAGAGTGTATCTACTAGCTCCAAAACCAAGCATTGTTGTTCAGATCTCAAAGATCCTATGCAGAAGCCATTTTTGGGCCCCTTTTGACATCAGCTACCTCCTTAATCATTATAACCAGTAAAATTAATTGAATGTTCAGAAAAACATCCCCAAAACAAAAAAATGAACCCAAACCCCAAACCAACTTAATTTTTTTATGTAAACTGATAACTATATAATTTTAATTTTTTTCACCTAAAGTACTTTCAAATCAAGCATTTAGAAATTAGTAGTATGGTTTTATAAAGATATGTCTGAGTGTTTTTAGGTAAAGCTTCATCAATGGTAGAACTGCCAGCATGATTCCTCAAATTTTTTTGCTACTATAGATTTCTGCTCAATTTGTCTGTGTGGTAATGCCTCTTTTTATTATAGGTCTGTAAAAAAGATCACAACACAATAATATATTAATCAGAACATGTCTGGCATTCCCAGACATCAGTAAGGTATTTTGTTTCTTCTCTTTTAAACAGATTTTTGTTGAGTAACTGAAGAACGTGAATTTGCCATCAGTGTAATTGGAATGAAAAGCTTGTAACAGCAGGTGCTTTAATCTTGTTACAGACAAATAACAAATTTTAGAAGAAATTATATAATTACACAGATCAAATATATGAGAAGGATCCAACAGCTTCACAATTTTAATCTATCAAAATTACTGTATCAAAGTGATCAAGAAAAATAGCTTTTCTTGAGCAAATGAAGTCAAGTAATAAAGAATTGTGTTTTTAATGTGAGGTGTTATTCTTGCACTTTTCTGCATATTTTACTTAAAGTGTGTTTCAGAGTTTTATTAGATTTGACTTTTAAATTAAATAGATATCTTTCTATCTTTGAAAACTGCAAGTCTGTCACAGAACTCTTTTCATTTCACTGTGTTTTTTAGTTCAGAAATATTCATACATATTTAGTGTTATTAGCAGAATTCTTTCCACCTACACTAAGAATCTCTTTGCCTCTTTCAGATAATTGGATAGGCTGGATTTATTCTCCATGTGAAATTCTGTATCGCAGTCAGCAGTTCTGAATTTTTTTTTAGTAATTCATGCCCATGATTAAGACCAAAACATTTTATCACAAAACCTGAACATCTTCAAACTGGTTCCATAGTCTGGAAAGAATATTTGTTTTATGAAAGTTTTAGTTCCTCTATCTCTTTTTCTATACCCTTTGTGATGTAAAAGAGTTATAGTGACTATCTTAATTCAATAGAAAAGTATGCAACATATAACTTATTGCTTTGTTTTCTGGTGGTGGCTACAGGTTCTTGATCTCAAATCCCAAGTTTTCTTTTGTTTGTTGGTTTTGAGGGGGTTTTTTGTTTGTTTGTTTTGTTTTGTTTTGTTTTTCTTTCCCCTTCCCAATATAACTCATTATAGTTGACCAGTGTAATTCAGAGCACATACTCTTGCAACTTTGTTCCAACACAGGAAATGCATCTTTATACTATATAAAAAGGCACCAATTATATGACAAAGCCAGAGTTCTGGTAGTACTAACCTTCTAAACCATCATAGAGTGGCATGCAAATATATTTTCTCAGAAACATCAGTACACCAAATTTGAATAAGTCTTTCCTCTCACTAGATGGTTGTGAATTAAAATTACAACATTTCCTATCTGGAATATAGTCTAATTAAAATAAACAGCGTACTTAGAAGGGAGTCAAGAAAAACAATTGTCCTGTACTCTGAAGCAGCTAAATCAAGATAGTCTGTACTATATGAGTTTTGGTTCCCAACAGCTGCTGTCAATAAGAGCACTTAAAATGACATTTTCCAATGGAAAGGACAAAATTTCAATACGTTTTTAAAGAATTCAATAACTGTTAGGAAATCTATCTTCCACCCAAAGAGGTTAACATCATTGGATATATAGATGTTCTTAGTTCCTTAATTTGTTCAATGTTAGAAGATTTAAAAAGACATCTCAGCTATAGATTTTTTTATTAGTCTATTTTTAATGAAGCATTCAGCAGTTTCAAATAAACAGGTATATTTTTAGACCTGTGGGAACATGGAGAGTGGATAAAATGTCCTTACATTCTCATTAGTATAATTGGTTCAAAAACTTTATTCCCATCCCACAGGAAATTCTGATATTGTAATGCAATTTTTTAAATTGTTATTTGGATTGAAAAATGAAAGTGTAGATATTTTGTAATATGGAGAAATTTGAAAAAAAATAGACACTTGGACATGACTGCATTTAATTTTTATGTCTTTGCATTACCATGTGATGTAATCCATATAACACCAAATATCAAGTTCTACTATTGAAGTGAAATTAAATATAAAGTTCAAATGGAATATCTCTTTCTTACTGAAGTACATGTGCATTGCAAGCCTAAAACTAAGAAGGAAATGTTGGTTTACTTTTTGATAACAACATTATTACAGTGAATTTATCTAGGGCTGATTAAGTTCCTCTCACTTTTGAGTAAAATTTTGTTGAAATAGGCTGAATTCTGATACATCATATCTTGTTTTCTCAAGATATTTTTCTTCTGATTTTTTCTTTAAATGTTGATAAATTTTTAAGTAATTTAATATAATTATGGTGTCACAAAGACCATTTTTTTTAGTTTGTTAATTTTGCCAATCAATCAGTGAAACCTGTTTACATCAGTTAAAGTTTTGCTGTGTGAATCTAACTCTTCTTCTGCAGAGATAGAAATATTTTTTTACTTTTTCTACCAGTCCTAAAAAAAAAAAAAAAAAAAAAAACCCAAAAAAACCCCAGTAGATTAAAGAACTTTTACACAGTTTTTAATGGACTATAACTTCCACAAAAGGAGAAATAATAATTTTAGGAAAAATAATAATTTTCTGTAAGCAAAGTTGAAGGGAGTTCCAACAAGAAAATTCAAGAATTTTTTTTTATTTTATAAAGAAAAACTTTACTTTTGACTCCTTATGTCAGAAGTGACCTCAATCAATTTCAGAAAACACTCAGCTTTGCTCAGCTCTCATTTCCAGCCTGGTGTATATTTTAGCTGAAAATATTTGTCCTGTTCTACTTCTCAGTTATCCCCAAAGCATCTTAAAATAAAGAAGCTTGGTTTTCCTCCTTCTCATCTCACTTCCCCCCGCACCTTGCTCAGATTGTTGATGGAACAATTTGGCTGAGGCTTTGCATAGCAACCGTGCCTGGGGCGCCGGCAGGTGCAGATGCCAGCGCGCGCTCCCGTTCCTTCCGTGGGCTGAGGGCCGATGGTGTCCACGGACACTGCGGAAAATGCATTTGTGTGGGAAAGATCCATATGTCCATTTGTGTCAGGACCCATGTTTTAAAAAAGGAACCCACTTGCCGCGGCTAATTACGTCCAAATATGGACAACACTGGACAAACCAGACCAGTGAAAAACTTTTTTATTTCTCAGCACATCAGTCTCAGGACATTGTTAGACAATGGAGACAAGATGTTAACAGCTCGCTGACCTACAGGGAAAGACCTCGAGGTGGAGCTTTGCAATATAACATAAAACCATCTCAGCCTAGATTTTAGCCAATCATACATAGAACAACACATATTGACAAGCATTCAATCCAATCCTATAAAACACACGTAATGGTAGTTAAAACAAAGACTGGTTCATAAGAGACAAAGAATAGAGCTCTATTCATGCTAACCTTCTAAAGATATACATTAAATAACCTTGTTGCCATCCATAGCTAATTCTACAGAGGCCCATTGTTATTTGTCACATATGCTCTACTGCTTGGGAAAATTTTCTACTGTATTTGCAATGCTAACAGAACTTCAGCCTGAGGCCTTTACTTTTTTAACCATTTCCTAAAAACCCTCTAACTTTAGGGATTCCAACAGACACGAACCCACTCGATCAGCACATCGCAGTTAGGCGGGAACTGATCCCAAAGCCCCTCGAGGCTGATTTCCTTAGTTCTTTACTCTATGAGGTTATCTCTCTGACAAAGCAATCGGGGGCTGCTGAAGTGTAAAATGAGAGTGATTCATCCCACGGTTCTGCTGCGGGCCCTGCTTGTTTCTCCTGCCTGTGGTTTTGGATATAGTAGATGTTGGTTCAATTCCTTTTAGGATTAGCAGAATCTGGAATGTAAGTGTTTGATTTTGAGATGCTTTGACAGGGAATGACCTCACAGGTAGTGATATATAAATGGAAGACTTCACATGTCTAAAGCTTAAAAGTTTAATCTCCAGTTTTCCTCACCAGTATCACAGTCTGTGCAGCCTGCAGCTGACCATGGTGATCTGCTTCCCATAGGATGAGTTAAATTATTCTCCATGATTCCTTGGCTGTGCTTACTGCCTGGTCTCTGCCCGTACTGGAGCTTAGACCTCTGATTCATTTGCAGAACCTTTCCATCATAACTGTCTAGAAGTAGATGCTTGAATTGGAGCTGAATCCTACCCCACATTTCTCTTTCTCCTCTTCCATTGCACGTCTTAAAGATCCCAGAAATAACCCCGTCAGTTCACTGGTCTGTAAACATACAAATCAAGCAAATTATTTTAAATTTTGTAGATTTTCAGGTCTGCGACCCTCAAAGATGAGAGTAGTTTCTCTACATTTGGGAATGTGAAGTTAGACATGGATATAGACTGTGCTTTTTCTATACCAGTTTGTAAGACAATGCATAAATTGAAGATTCTACTCTAATCGCACTACATTCACATTAGAACTGTCTTTATAATTTTGTGTATCTTTAGCTCTGCCAGAATAGCTCCAAAATTATTCTAGTAGTTTTAGAGCCAGTTCTGCTGATGCTTTTTTTTCTTCGTGTGTGTGTGTGCATGTGCTGATTATTGTTGTTCTTTCTTCCTTAGGAATATATATTTAAATTTCCCTGCTGCCTCACAGTTCCCACACAATGTTTGCTTGATTGCATATTCTTTGTGGCTTCATTTGGTTTGTCTCTCTAGTGGGAGGTACTGCAAGCAATGTTAATAGACCATCCTCCCTAGAGGAATTTATGGGTAATTTTCTTTGTCATCTGAAAGATTTATCATCAAAATAATAAACATGAATAGGAAACTAAACTAAATAAATCACAGCTTAATTCTACAGATGTGTGCTGATTTATTTATATGTGGATACAGTACTCAGAGACCCCAGTTTTACTTCAGACTTCTGCTGACAGATCCATGAAGGCAGCAATTTCACCTAGGTGTAAGGGACTCTTTCATTCAGGCTACTATCAATACTAAGGTTCTTCCATAGTTTTTGATGAGGCATTTGGGTGCAGATCCAGAAAAGTTTGTGAGCTGTGTCTGCCTGCATTATTCAGACTATGTTAGGAACTTCATTCACCAAAGCAACACTTAAAGTGTCGTTAGTGGGCCTCAGCAGTATAATCCAAACCACCTAAATCAGCAGTCTAGACTCAGAAAGTAGACAGTGGAGAGAAGTAAAACCCCTCTCAGGATCTATGAGTACCTACTTTTGTTAGCAAACTATTTCTGTCTCTTGACTCCTTGGAGTTTACAAACCTACTCCAGTGTTACAATGTCCTGAGCAAGGGGCAAGTGAGAGCCAGCAAATAAAAGGAGTCCCAGTCTCAGCTGAATGCTTGGAAAGTAAGCCTTGCCTGGAACAGCTTGTAACCTGAAGGTTTGTGCGTGGCTTTTCTTTTTCCCCAAGAAAAATTGCAGTAATTTGTAGTAAACCCATGTCTTTGGTTTTTGCTTTTTTTTTAAGTTGTAAAATTTTTCAGTACATTGAACTATGAAAGTAAGAGATGCTTATTACTTAGTAAGGCAATGTAAATGTTATTTTTCACTTCAGGAACAACAGCAAATACTACGGGTTCCTGGAGCTTATTTCCATTCTAATGTATATATCAAAGATTTTCTTATATCTGCCAGTCCTCTCTGTCAGATTTTGAATTCTCTCCTGCTCTGCATAGACGAGACTTTGAAGTCTCATTCAGTATTCAACAGTCTTCTTATGTTGCTTATTTTTTCTCACACAGGATAATGTACACAATGATTCTGACAAACTATTAACAGACATTTAAAAGCTGCTAACCTTACTTGCTTCTCCTATTTGCACATCTCCTCTGTTTTAGTTGACTCTTTTGCTGATATGTGTAACCTATACTTCAAACTCGTTCTCACAGCTAGTCATTGTTGGGATCTCAGATGTCAGACAACTCAATTTTGTTTAGAAATTTCGAGCCCAGACTCTGTTCATTTCCAAGCATGTTCCCGTACATGATAACAAACTAGAATGATGCTCCAAAAAGCTCACTGCTTGCCAATTTGTTTTTAAAAAATATATTGAAAATGTACTCTGAGATTTTTTTTAACCCTGTACAAATAAATCCAAAAAACATTACTATGATTTTAAAGAAATAAAGATTTTATGCTACTATCTTAAGAATTCATTTAAAGATATATTATTTTGAACTAGGCATTTCTTCTGAAAAGGAAAGCAAACACAAATGTTTATAGTTCACAGCATGAGTACCAAAATATTCTGCAAACAATGAATGAAGCTCCCAAATATTTTATGCTTGGTATTTTGCTTTTTTAACGCCAACATCATATCCAAAATAGAATTTGGGTTTCTGCTTTCTCTATTTAGACACTTCCCTGTTATCATGGATTTAGTTCATCTTAAAATGATGATCATGAGTCTCAGTGTTGTTTGAGAGCTTGCAGTAGTGATTAACAAAAGCTCATTTCTATTCTGAAGTGCACTGAAGTATGTAATTAAACGTTATTCTTTTTCTCCAGATTGGAGCTGAGTTTTGAAATAAGAATTGTTTGATTGAAAACTCATCTTCGTGAAATGGTTGAGTTCTCCCCCACCTAAAGCGAAGTTCAAAAAGCTGATCATATAGTTAAAAGAGCCTGAGCTTAAACTGTTAATAGGAATACTTTTGTGCTTACACTGCCTTTAAACTCCTCTGAAGTCCTGCAATTCATGATGGCTGCACATTCATTTCAACTTGATTAAAAAAAATAATATATAAATACCTTTGTTGTGCTTATTTCCTTGAGGGACAACAAGCTGAACATGAGCCAGGGATGCACCCTTGCAGCACAGCAGGCCAACAGCTCCCTGAGGAGCAGTAGGGAAAGCACTTCTGGCAGGGTGAAGTGGGCAGTCCTGCTCTACTCAGCACTGGTGAGACACATCTGGAGTCCTGAGTTCACAGCAGAAGAAAGGATGAATTGAATACTGGATTGATTCCAGCCAAGGACCACAAAGATGATTAGAAATCTAAAGCATCTATCATGAGAGGCTGGGAGAGCTCAGGCTGTTCAGCCTGGAGAAGCCTCATGGAGCTTATGTGTTTAAAAATATCTTTGAGGACATTAAATAAAGTGGAACCGGTCTCTCCTTCATAGTATCCAATGATCCAAGGATAAGAGGCAGTGGGCACATTTTTAATTCCACCTGAACATGAGACCAAAACTTCAGGGGTTTTTGGTGAATATGGTCAAAATCTTGTAGAAGTTTCCCAGAGTATCTCCTTGGACACACTTAAAACCTTGACTGGACACCATCTGTAGCAACCCACTCTAGCTAATCCTTCTCTAAGTAGGGATGTTGGCCTAGTCCAGAGGTCACTGCTGACCTCAGTGCCTCAGCAATTCTGTCTATTTGTGGGTGATTCACAGACTAAAAGGAAGAAAATAAGTTCCATTGATTAGAGTAATTATAATTACTGGCATCAGCTGTCCTGCTGTGCCAGATGTGATCCCCAAGATGACATTAGAAGTTAAAAATACTTTCAAATCTCAAGGGTTTTTTTTTGTCTTTTGCGTTAGTATCCTTTCAAATTATTTAATTCCAATTTTTTACATCTTCTTTATAATATAAAGCTTTTCTAGGAAATTATAGTATTCAGTCTTAAAAGGAGAAAAGGTATATTTTTCTACCTCAAAAACATCTTTGCAAAGAAGGTCTTTCCTGAGAAACACTATGTTACAGCAAGTCATCCATGATGATAAGATAATATTTTTGCCTGTAAGAGAACAATAGATTGTTTAGTCCATAGTTTCTTTCATGCATGATATGAGCATTTTTGTTAGATTTCATACACTCCTTGGGTCAAGTTACTAACATATGTACGGTTTAAATTATTCATCTCAGAGAACCACATGGGTTTAGCAAGCAGATTCACAAAAGTGTTCTTCAAGAAAAATATTTTGCAGAAGACATAAATGCTGATGTATTATGAGAGGAAGGAAGGAAGGAAGGAAGGAAGGAAGGAAGGAAGGAAGGAAGGAAGGAAGGAAGGAAGATCAATTGTTTTCTTTTCACTGCATGTATTTTCTTGGTGAAGAAGCTGGTATCAAATCTCAGAGGTGTGGCAATCTTCCTTCAAAACATTGAATATTCAGAAGCAATAAATTAAGTTACAGTTTATTAGTTTAAGTTCTTAGTGCATATAGACTCTGCCTCCACCTATTGACATAAGAAAAAGATTGTGTCAACAACATTCCTTAGAGGTGCCTACCTATCCATTTTCTGCTTTGTTCCTTGTGTTCAGGATTGACAGTTTGTTTGTTCTGGTTTGTGATAAGAGTCATCCTCCTGTGCTATAATTTCCTTTAGTGGTTACTTCCAAAATATGTAACTCCCTTTAGCCTTAATAAAAGAGGAAAATAAACTGCAAATAGTAAGAGTGATGCACATCCATGACTGAATGCTTGGATGGAAGGATGAAATATGCAGAAGCAGAGCTTTCACATAACACCATAATACGATTCGGAACATACAACATAGTAAATAATACTGGTTGAATTTAAAGTGTATAAATGTCAGAAATGTTGTATAGTTGTCGTCATACTTATAAGGAGCTACCAATGAAGAAGGCATGAACATATTACATGAGCAACAATTTCAATAAGGTGGTCTGTGTGATTCTGTAGTTGTGGAATTCATTTCAAAACTGATTCCTTGCCTAAGAATCGGTTTCCAAAAGATCATATTTAATTTTTAATTTATGATATCTCTGTCTTTTGTTTACACAACAACTCTCAGAAATGTAAATGAAGTGTAATCTGACACAGTTTCATTAAATACCAGTAACAGTGTCAAATAGCTAGAAGACATCAAATCTTATTGTCTTTGAACATCACATCTGGAAGATTTCAGCCTTTCCAGTTCAATCACTTTTGGTATTTTGCCTTTGTATTATTTTCTTTGATTGCTAATCGTGAAGAATCTTTTTGCACAGATGCCTATGGCTTCACTTTCTATCTTTCTCTGTTTTTATTTGTCCCTGGCTTATAAAACAAAGTAATATGATTGTAGTTTTCTGAAAACAAAAAATCGGAATATTCAGCCTGTACCTACAGCCAGATATCAATTATTTATCTTCACTAAGAGGAAAACAGAGATCAGTTCTATAAAACTTATCTAATAATTTAAAAAATTGTCATCAATGTTTTTTCAAGATGTTGTTATGAATCTTCACATCAATCAACTTAGCTTTCCACCTATCAATGAAAGATGAGGGGAGAGGACTGAAAGTTCTGCTCACACTGATATTGTGCCAAGGGTTGTGCCTGGCCATCTGTGCAGGTGATGGAGCTGCACAAGACAAGGAGATTCTCCTGCCCATTGGTCCAAGGCTGCTCTCAGAAGGCAATTCTCTTCAGAAGGGATCCACAGGTGTCAGTCACACCATCTGCAGTAAAGACAACTACAGCCAGACAAGGAGTGAAGCAAGGAGTACTGCAGGGCAGGACTGCAAACCTGTATAAGCCTGAACAATGCTTCTGGTCTGGACTGTCTTTGAGGAGAACCTTGTCTCTTCTCACTTACCCCACAGTAATCTAGAAAAAAAGACGTAAGTTTTGTATCTAAATATGTCATAGTCTGAGTCTGCTTGAATAAAATGACATGAGAGATGAAGGGCATTAAGCTCGTAACTGCACAGTCATTTGAACAGTTTGCTTTTACTTCTCTTCTAATAAACTCTGGTCTGCCCTAGAGTGAATTTTTTGCCTTGTCATAATATTTGAATGAGTAATTTCAGTGATTAATTCTGTCTATTATTTTTCTTCTCAGAATTATCTGCTGTCCTTCTGAGTCTGTTCCCTTTCTCAGGCTCTCAGAATCTCTTCCCATACCAAAGTTTTGTGCTCTGATACTTACACTTGGGAAAATACACAGACTGTGGATATTGAGGAATATAACTTTTTTTTTAAATTAACTTATGTAAGTTTCAATGAAAAATAGCTTTTAAAAATAAATTAATTCTTAATTGAATCTTTTTTATTAATTTAGCTGGCAGAAACTGTTTTTAGAAATGCAGCAAACTGCTTTCTTTAGCTTTCTGCCTTAGCAAGAACATACAGCACAGGTCACCCCACTGCCAGACTCTCTGCACTTGTCAGCTGTTGTAACTTGTATTCTGGATTGTCCTGACCTTCCCGTGACAGACATTAACAGCTTCCATTCCTATTTCACCAGTGCAGTCAGACACCAGGCACAGCCTCATCTGATGGGATCTGCTCTGTTTCATCAGGACACACTCTTACCTTTTTCAGATTCTTGGAGGCCACTAAAAATAGCAAGTCCTTTTCTTAAACCCACAGGAGAAGGCTGTAATATTGGATAAATGGTGAACATGTTGGGTGGAAACTGAGAGGTCAGAACATTGTCATCCCTGTGCCCTAAAAGTAATGCCTACACAAACAGAGTTCAGTGATGATTTCCCTGGGGTACCATGGTTCTACACAGATCCTAAACAAGTCTGTGACAGCTACTTAGCAGTCTAGTCCCACCTCCCCACTTCCATATGTTGCATTTGTCCTTGAAAAGACCTTCCTCCAAACAAAGAACAATTTGAACTTCTTTGTGCATGTACAAAACTCTATTTATGTCAGTGAGCTTATTACCAGAGTATTAGGCCCACATGTTTAAAAACGATGAAACCCAGAAAAAAACAAATATCCCAAACAATATCTACTGCCTGTGGCATGCATTTATGCACCAGGGGAGAAGAATTAATGGACAATCAGAGAATCCTCTAAGGCAGAGGAAGCAGACTGAATGATCTCTCTTCTTAGGAGGACTGCTGTGACAGTGGTCTTTGAAAACCAGAGTCAGAGAGTCAAAGAGGAAAGGCACAGTCTGCCTCAGTCCTTGGAGAAGTTCCAGGAATTCTTCCCTCTCTTATTTTCAGTTGCTTAAACCCACACTTCAAGGAACCTGCTGGACTTTGTTGTGTTCTTCTTGTCGACAAAGGTTTTTCTAGCTGGATTCTCAGTGCAGTGAATACAGCTGGGGTTTGCTAGCTCTAAACCAAGATCTTGGTACCTGGTTGAACTACAGAAGATCTGGCACCTCTCCTCATAAAAGCCTCCTTCTATCATGCAGTTGCTGAATTGCAGAAAGAAATTTCTCACATTAGAGCTGGCAGGTAGCAAGGACCATCCTACTCTGAGGCTTGTACTCCTGAGAGCAGGAAGAAGGAAGCAAGTTCACCCAAGGTTTCTTTTCCCTTGCACTTGGAAGGGGAGCACTGTGTTTCCGCACAATGTTGTTCTAGTAAGAAATATCTGGTGACATTTTAATTGTACCAAAAGGTTGCATAATTGTTGTTGCTGTCTGTTTTTTGGCTGTTTTTTGGTTGGTTGGTTGGTTGGTTGGGATTTTTATTTTTCTGTTTTGGTTTGTTTTGGTTTGATTTGGTTTGGGGTTTTTTTGGGTTTTTTTTTTTGTTTTTTAAAATAATCTCATGTTAATCTGCTGCTGGTAAGAATAGAACATATTAAGTCTTCCATAAGTATTCTAATTAAATTTCAATTATCAGCACAACTCCGCCCCTCCTTACATTTCATCATACTGCTAAAATAATTGTACACCCCCTCATGCTCTTCCCTTCTTCTTTTCCTTTTCTTTACTGCTCCATGTGGTTTTCCTTTCTGCGCTTGACTTTACATTTTTTCCCTCCAGTCAACCCCATGTTATTAGAACTCCTTCTAGCCCATGTGCAAGAATCCATCTTCTCTTTCCTACTTAGTCTAACAACCCTGGGCTAAATTTTCAGAAAACTCAGGATACAGTGAAGATAATGTACACTGAGAGATAACTTCTATTTCAGTTTTTGTTTTAAAAATATTTCTGTTTCTTATTTTATCTATTCCTGCAGCAAAGGCATAATTCTCTAAGCAGATTAAAATGATTGGGAAAACATGCCCTGGGACAGAAATATTAATATTTTTCATTTTTGCCTAGTTTGTTGCTCCTTGCTCTGATTTTGTGCTCTTGTTTTGTATTCATGTTTTTATGAAAAAACTGCACTAATATGAATCCCAAGATGCTATAAAATGAACAAGTAAGCCTTTAAGAGCAGTAGTGCAGAAATGCTTTTCCCATGCACATGTCCACTCTGGGTCACAGTTTGCTGTGCATGGATCCAATCCCTCAGTTCCTTCCCCTCCTGAGCTCTCGAGTTCAGAGTAGAGATGGTTGCTGTTCCAAACACTACGAATTTCAGGAATATCATTTCAGGACAGCTGTCACAGTTCTTCCAAGGATTTTGTGTTAACATATGCTCTGCATGGAGACCACTGGTCTGTGGGAGCTCTGCTTTCCCAGTTAGAGGTAAATATGGGTACATGGTGAGAGAATGAGAAATACATAAGTTTTTTAAGCCTGTGTAGACTGTGAAAAAAAATCCATCTCTGAATAAATTTCTGCCTGTATCCTGCCACTCTTGCATATGATTCTCATTTACAAGTTGTGTAATGTCTCATAGCATCCCTTCTTTTCTGCCTGATCTGATTATTCATAAATCACTTCTGGCTGGAAAAAGTTTCCTTTTACACCTCTGTGAAATGCTCCTGTGAGGTTTGGTTGAGGTAACTCTCAACCAGCAGTAACTGCAGGCTAGCCTGTCCCCTTCTGTAAAGATTATAGTACAATTGAAAGAGAGAGAAAGGATAGGAGTGAACAGTGGAAGAGAAGGAGAAGGTCAGAACTGTATGAGCCATTCTATCGCCGAGAAAAAATTTTGTGGATTCATGGCCTTAAATGTCTTAATCACGATTGAGCTTAAAATGAAAGTGAAGGTTGCAATGAAAATGTTTTTTACCAAGTAAATTGGAATTCATAAATTCATATTTAATGTTTCACATCTGCTATTTGTTCTTTAAAATGTAATAGTGCCTACAAGGTCACTCAAAGGAACACTGTTTCCTTGCACTATAAAAATAGATATACTCTCAACACCAAATACTAGTATATGGTAAAGAACAGCAGAAATTGGAAACAATTATATTGTTCAGACAAATGTAATGGGTGGCTGTCAAAAGACAGTGCTTATAAACATTTTCAATGATTTTATTCCTATCAGCACAGGGGAATTTCTTTATCCTTTGGTCAGATAATAAAAATTATAACCTTATTTTTTATTCATTTATGACCAGCAGATCTTAGTTCTCAGCTTAAAAAACTGCTATTCACTACAACAGAGGGGTTAAAGCTAGTAAGATAAACTGCTCACAGTAATTATATATTTCAAAAAATATCTTAATCTTGATAGTGAACCCTGTAACTAAGATTTCCTGGCCTTTTTTAGATACTCTTCAAAAGCTCTGCAATATAGCCTTTGTATACTTGTACTCCACAAAAAAAAAAAAAAAAAAAAAAAAAAAAAAAAACACCCAAAAAAACCCCAAACCCCAAAAAACCCAAAAAACAAAGCTAAAATAAGTTAATAAGTTAGTCCTAGAAATTTGAATTCTTCTCTTTTCTCCCATAGCTCAAAACCAGGAACTTGCAAACATACAATGAATATGCTGAAAGTAAAAAAACCAACAACCCTGACATGAAAAAGAAAGATGAAGATATATTAGAAATCAAAGTTTCATGAAGGAAAATAGTGAGGGAATATGTCTCCAGTATGAGTATTTATAAATACATAATTAAAAACTTAGCTGGCCTGCAGATCATCCAGGACGAATAAGGACATGGCTGAATTACAAAATCTGCATAGAAGACTATGTTCTAGGAACGTACATTTATTCATTATAATTTCATCACTCCCTGAACTATGTTTTTAGGTGCTTAAACACAAATTTACTTATGATAACAGGAGTTACAAACTCTATAGGCCTGCATATGTGCTATAACGTGGATGTAAAAATCTGATTTGTCACTTTCTAAAATATCTATAATTTTGCATCCACCCTTTCTCTCTGAAAGAAAACAATGCCACATATTTGAGACAGATTAAAAAAAAAGTGGGATATTTTTGTCTAAATTCCCACTTGTTCTTATATTTAATTTTCTTTCTATTCCACCAAATGCATGGAGGAATAACTGCCCTAGAAATGATAGAGTGGGTTCATTTCTGGGAAGTTAGCAGCTTATCAAGGGCAATATAAACAAAACTGGCACAAGTTAGTGTTTCATATAACCTCTTTGTGTGTGTCTATGTCTCAAATCCCAAGAAATTTTTGAATCCTCCCAGAGCATTGTGGTGCACTTGTTGCAGAATAAAACCAATTTGCTTAGCATGAATGTCTGCATTACAGATTCCAGAAATAGCCAAACACACTTATCTGTTCATTTACTGAGAACTCCTGTTGCATTACTGAAGCTGTTGGCCTCAGATAACAGTGGGAGTCAGATTGGTGAAATCAGTATGTGATTTCAGTTATAACAAAACTTGCAGAAAACTTTCAGATCAGACATTTTATAATATTTTCGTTAATATGACGAGGAGTAATGGCTTTAAATTGAAAGATGGTAGGTTTATTTTAGGTACTAGGAAGCAATTCTTCAGTGTGAGAGTGGTGAGGCACTGGCATAGGTTGCCCAGAAAAGTTGCAGACACCCATCCATGGGAGTGTTTAAGGCATAATTGGATGGGGCTTTGAGCAACCTGGTCTAGTGGCAGGTGTTCCTGCCCACAGTAGGGGCTTAGAACTAGGTGATTTTTAACCCAAACCATTCTATGATTCTGATTCTACAATCCTGTACTATTCACGTTTATGAAGGCGTGTTTCAGCCCTGATACTTAATATTTTTTCCATAATGCCTTAAATGCTTCCTGTGATGCAATGCAGAATATGGTCAAATGTGGTGAGAAGTGCTGAAGCCATCTTCAAAAAACCCTTCTCTGATCACATTGCAGAGGCTCAATCTGCATGCTCTGTATGCCTAAGCCAAGTTTCCATATGAGTTATATGCAAAGTTTCTGCCTGTATCTCTACACCTTTGAAAGCAACTAAAAATAGAAAGACCAAGCTAACTGGTTTTTGATCATTTTCTTCTTTTTTCTTTTTTTTTTCCTTTATACCATGAGGTGATGGCCTGAAAAATAAAAAAATCCTGATCTGCTACTTCCACCATCACACAATTTATTTTTACTGCTGGTACTGTATTATAATGAGAAAGGTTTTAAATGCTTCATTACTAAGTTTCCAACATTAAAGTATAAGATTCAAAACTGTGGTGTTTCTGAAGCACTTTGAACCCTGGAGAATGCTCAGCTCCTATACAGCTTTGTTTAGAGCTTTGTCAAATGGCTCTGGAAAACAAATTACATTCAAAAATTTTCTTTGAATAACATTAAAATAATAGTTCCTGGGTATTATAAAAGAATTTCCTGGGTCTTTTAGAAATATAATTGAAATCTAGTCATAGTAAATGATTTTTGTTGAGGTGAAAAGTTGACCAAGCCTCCTCAGGATCAACTTATAAGTTAATATTGCAAACACAGCATTATTCTCTCTTCTGAAATAGCCATTAGGGTTGTATTACTCAAACTGTATTTATCTCTTCCTTAGAGAAAAAATGTCTTTGGATTAAATCTTTGGATTAAACATAACATTAGCAAGGCAATACATATACATTAATGAGACAGGCAGATAAATCAGCTAAATAATGCTTCTAACTGTGTTCTTGCTTTACAATAATCTTTCACCCTCACACAAATAGTAAAAACCAGAATTATAAAAGAATTTTGGAGAAGGCGAAGGTTTTTCAGGATAGTATAAGTCTGAACGTGACCAATCTGTTTCAACATGCTGGAGACTCTGACTGCAAATTTTGAAGGATGAGTGTAGCTGATAAATGACAAAAAAGATTAGTCTGAAATATTTACTATCTGTAGTGCTAACAGTCATTCCATCTATATTAATTGGCACAGTGTCTTCTCTGCCAGATGGTCTATTGCAGAGAGTGAACATTACCCTTGTGGATTTATCCAAATTATGTATTTGACGTTTGGATGAAAGCATTTTGCTTTTTTTACTAGTTGAACACAGAGAATTATGTTTTTCATCTTAATGCTATTATTCCATACAGGTCATCAATAAGTATACATACAAAGGTCTAACTGGCTTCTAAGCAAAGACAGATATGATGGATTTTGTTTGAAAAAGCTCTAAAAACTTCAGTCTTATTATTGTCAGTGTTTACCTCAGCTTTCAAAAATAAATTCTGATGCCCTGTTGCTAAGGCAGTAAACAGATACTAGAGATGAAAGTCACTGGGAATACTTTACCATCTTCCCCAGATCTAGGTATTTTGGGGAAGACCCTGACTGGAATACTGCCATGAACAGGCTGTGTTTTGGTCTAATGCCAGTACAGGTGTTATAAGTCCCTGCCCACAGTATATGGACTGCCCAAAGGTGATTGCTGTATGGCTGTAGCATCCACCATGCACAGTGACATGGCAGCTCAGCTCAGCTCAGCTCCCTGACTGCCTTCAGCCTCATCACACTGCATCACTCATACCAAGCGTATGTCCCTGGAGGAAGGTGGAAAGGAAGGGACTTTAATTCAGCAAGAAGTTGTGTTAGGCAAGAAGTTGCCACAAGGATGGATGCTACTCGAAGGGCCAGGATACATTCAGAAAGTGTAAATTTTCACTCAGTTTTTGAACAGAAGCTGTATGGAGGTTGATAGTTTATTAAATTTTGAGATAGTCCATCAGCAAACCCCAACAAACCAAAGTGTCGGTTTATTTGCTATTATATAACTAAAAGCTTCCAACGCAGACTTTTTGTTAATCACAGCATTAAAACGTGGCACAGAATGTGTGAGATAAGGAGATCAAGGGCTGGAAGCTCCGTGCAGCTTAAAAGGTGTGATAAAAGATGGGATCATCTGTTCTATATGCATACATACACTGAGAGAATGTATTGGGGAGTGTACAGAGAGTCACATTGAAAGTAAAGGGATGAGGAACTTAAAAAGAGGGAGGGAGGTCAATGGAAAGCAAGACAGAGAGCAGGATGCCTTCTGTCAAAGGATTGTAGTGAACACAAGAGGTTTAGTGCAAAAACAAAAATAAATCCTGTTTGCACAAGCAAAGTGAAAGAATGACAACAACACAAAAGAGGAAAACAGAGTGGGAAGACATGATTAGAGCATACAAAATGGGAAAGTAGTGAAAGACTGAAAGCTGAAGGGGAAATAAGCAAAGAAACAGCAAAGATATTTGCACTTGGTGCTTCTTTTTGCTCAAAATAATCTTTGTCTGGTTTAGAAAAAAGTAATGCCAGAAGGCCAAAATCATCAGACAATTTGTCTAGCAAGAATTGTCCTTTGGAAGAAATATCAAATCTTGGCAATTAGATTTTGACCAGAGCACTCTCTTCGCCAGGGAAACCGACTAGGGAGACATTCGGTCTTTCCCAGTCCATTTTTATCTAAAATGAATCAATTACATTTTGGAGACACTATCAAAGTTTGCAGGAAAAATTCTCCCTGTTCCTCCTCCAGGTAGGTGTGTGATTACAATTTGAGTGTGTGTGTGGAGTTTAGGCTCACTGTGAATATTTAAATAAAATAGTCACTGAATAGCTGTAACTTGCTCCTTGTATCCTGGCTCACACTTACCTCAGAACATTCACCTGCTGCAATAAGGCTGGAAGGAGGTCAGCAAAGGCCAGAAATGTGAATGAACATTAACTATCTGCTAAACAAAATGATGATTCATGATTGAAAAACAGACATGATTTTAAAGGTCACTAGAGCCAGTTAAACTGCATGTCTAAGACTTGTGTATGTGGCACATACAAGATGCAGATCTGCCATAGGGAAATTCCTAGGTATTCATCAGCATGAATAATTCTTGTTTAGCACATAGCCATACCAAATGGCATAAAGAAAATGAGGTATAGTCTCAGATCCATAGTCAGGGGTTTTATTATGCAACTTCCACATCTTGTAGAAATTCTGGCACTCTCTATACCTTTTAACCCTCTTAGGAGATATAAACTATTTCAAGAGCTAAGCTCTGAGAAAATTCACCTTTGCAGCCTAAGGCTTAAGGAAGGCACTCTTCTGGCAAAAGCATAGGTTTGTAATTTTACAGGATGCTCTCATAGGTCATTTTGGATGGCTTTCAGCCTGATGCATTAGGATGATTTTAGCCTTTATTCACTAATGCTTTGTTATTTTGAGATATTAATTTCTTTCTTTTTTTTTTTTTTTATTGCCGCTTTTATCTGTAGCACTTAGAATGCCAAGACAGATCGCCTCAAGAAAAATAAAAGGCATTATTATATTCTGTCTCTATCCAACATTTGTGCTTTCAACACATAATAAATATTCAGATGTGTTTGCTGTCATTAGCTAGAAAGGGAAGTCTGTCACTGAGAAAAGGAAGACCTATTTAATATCAGCAGGGCCAAGCTTCCTTTAATATTATGGAACTAAGCAACTCAATATTTCATCAAAGTCTGTAACAAAAGCCTAAAAACTACTGTAGCACTGCTTTTCTCTGTGTGCTACTGGGATACAATCTTGAGATATCTCCCTGAACTCTTCAGCACAATAATACACATGACATTCGTCATTTTATGGGCTGCAGAACACCACCAGTGGGTGGGCCATGTACGCCTGGAAATCCTCCTCTGGTTTTGACTGTCTTAACTGGAAGGGGCAGCCAAGGTCACATCCAAGATGGGATGGTTCTTTGCACTCTACTCCACTGCTAATCTGCTGGTAAGATCACAATCCTCGTTCTTCTCTGAATAAAGAAGAAAAAGCCATTTTTATAGCAAACTCTGAAAAGAAGATAATGGGTGGCTTTCAAACCATGATAGTCTATTATCAATTATTCTAGTTTTGTTCTTTTGTTTGGGGGAGCAGTATGGTCCACAGGCAACCAAGAATGTGGTATTAGTTCAATTTTTCACTACATGACTCATTGCCTCTTTCACTAACTACATCTGTAAAATGCAGATTTGGTCATAGTAATTACTCCTTGAAAAAACTATCTTGAAGTGGTTTGCAAAGAAAATTATATATCAATCTGGGATAGGAATTTGTATTGTTCAAAAATTATGCAAATATATTCCAAGTCAAACACTGAACGGTACTGTTTTGCTAAACTTCACTGCAAATTTTCATTAATTAATCCATGTATATGAAATATTTTATTTTAAAAACCAGTTGCAATTTAATGTAATTAAATATTTTAAAATGTTAACATAGTTTCTTAGTAGCTAGATACCATTCAATTGTCATCCTTGAAAACTCGTCAGTACTTCATGATTGGTGACATTTTGTCTTTTCTTCTGAACTAACAATGATTCATAGTTTTCTTTTGTCTTCTGATTACCACTGTTAGTTCAGAAAAGAAAGTGAGTCAAATTAATGGATATAACTTTATTTTATTTGAAGCTTAATTCAGCATCAAGGTCATACTCAAAAGTGAAGCTAAAAATTGAAATAGCAAGCTTTAAATGCAGTACATATTTTTTTCCAATTATTTCATTTATACAAAAATAAATTGTACGTTACTAGAAAAGAAAACACAAACTATTTTCCCTGCTTTTTTTTTTTTTTTTTTTTTTTTTTTTTTTTTTTTTTTTTTTTTTTTACTTTTCTTCCTCTCTTTACCTGGCAAAATTCCTATTGGATACAAGAAACTCGACTGCATATATTTATCTCCCTGGAGAGAGACTGAAGAAAAAAAACATGTGACAGATGTTAGTCACATTGCTTAATGTACTACTGGAACACATTCAGAAACTATGGTGATGAGCGTGATATAAATAATCTATGTAGAAGAGAATCCTGCAGTCATTCCTTTGAGGAAATGCTAATGAATTTCTATTAGACTTTTACCTATGTAATGATGAAAATGGGCAGATTACCAGATTATAGATATTACTATTCTATTTTTAATAAGAGTAATATCATCATTATGTTATTCCTAAACTTTGTCCTCAAATGCCTTCTACTTACTTTCTTCACAAAAGGTGAATTTACTAATCAAAATATTCATGATAAATGACAGCACCATAAGTAATAAAAGCTCTGGAAGTGATACTAGCCAACAGCTAAATTAATAGACAAAGTGCTTCTTATCAATTCATCCTACCTGCAGGCCAGAACGTGGTCAGCACAGGGGAGTGGCTCTGCTAGGTCAGTCTGAAAGGGCCATTCAGCATCTCTCTGCTCAATCTTTTCCTGAGCTTATGGACCTGCTTTCTCTTTCTTCTAGTTTGTTTCTTCTCTAGACAGAAGAGTCTTAGCTCACTCCACATGCCTCAGTTTTGTCCCTCTTGGAAATAAATACTCATCTTTAATAAATTTTTACTAAACTCATTTTGCTAATAATTTAAAATTCTGCTATATCCTTTTCAAAATGGGAGGTCAATGTGAGAGAAGTCAGAACTGTGTTTTAAAGGTGATTCATGATTTATTCAACTGAGAATTATCGTGTTTGCTGTTTATTTATTATTTTTTCCCCTTAAGTTACTAACATTTGATTTGAGGTTTTGTCTGTTATTCAGCATGGGACTGACACATTTATGGAGCTAACTCTCATTATCTCAAGATTTTTCCTCTGAGAAGTAGCACTTAGCTTGGAGCTCATCATTTTATATGTGAATTTGTGGGGTTTTTTGGTCATCACTTTACATGTTTCTGCACTACATTTCATCTGCCATTTTATTGCCAATAAGCCTCATAAGTTTCTGCAGCAATTTGTCACAGTCAGTCTGCATTTTTCCTATTCTGAATAATTTAGTATTAACAGCAAACTTTCCAAGCTCCCTACAAAATGCCTTTTCAAGGACTTGCATGGAGTCGTTGTAAAGCACAAGTCTCATCTCAGCTCCCTGTAAAAGTCCATAGTGACATGGTGTGATCCTTGGAGTGTTCTGCACAGAGCCAGGATTCAACAATCCTGATGGGTTCCTTCCAACTCGGCATATTCCATTATTCATAGAGTCTATGATCTTCTTTAAAAGGCTTGAGAAATGGCATTGTCAAATATTTTGAAAATACAGATAGACTGTATCAACTAAATCATTTTTATTTCATGTTTGATGACTTTGTCACAAAAAATACTAAAACATCCACATCACAAACATCTCCTCTGCAGAAGGCATGCTGGACTTTCCAAAGAACTTGTATTTATCCAGATGCCCAGTAATTTTGTTGTACATTTTGACTGCTAATTTACCTAATATGGAAGTCAGGCTCAGAGAATCTAGCAACTCCCATCTCCCCAGAAAGTCTCTCATATACCATCTGCTGTGGATACGTTGATGTGCTGAAAGAATTCAAATAACATAGAAGGAATACTGACTATATTTTACAGGAAGATTCTGGGCATTTTCCTGCCCGAGGTGAAATTTGAATATTTCTGGATAGGAATGCAGTAATAGTAACAACTCACTGAGTATTTTGGTCGGTATGCAAATTGCAAAAGGCTTCTGATATCATGACATCTTGAGTCTGAACTATTTTTGAAAGAAAGTGGACATGATTAATTTATTTTTTGCTATGCCCATATCCCATATGGTCTACACTTATGGTACTTAGCACACCAGCCAGAACCCACCTGTACAATTTGTATTTAAGGATTTATAGATACTGTGATTATGAAGGCCATGAAACAGGTATCTGGACACTTTACTAAGTTGTAATAATTTCTGGAGAGGTACTGAAGCAGGATTTCAAACTGACTGCACAGTCTAAAATGTCTAAGCAGCTGGCCAGAACCTAAATTCTTTTATTGAATATTATTCATGTGCTTATGAGCTATTTTAGATCCTTGTCTAACATCCGTTGGCTTCAGAATGGGAAGAGAAAACCATGTTCTCCATTCTGTTTCAGCATTTTACTCTCATTAAGTCACTATGGTCAGACCATGACAGAGTGGGTATTTCCTCGCTGAAGGCACAGCCTGAATGTGAGATTTCATGTAACTCCTCGGAAACATCTTTTTCTTTCCATTAATAGCAGGAGGAGAGATGTGTGACACAGAAATACCCCATTTATATAGATTTTGGTTTTTGTAGGAATTCCCGTTGAGTGTGCTGACATCTTGTGGTTGAATGGATATTTAGACAAGTCATGTGTGCTGAGAGGAGGCAATTCCAGCACAGCATCTTGGGATCTCCAGCTCTTCTTGAAGTTTTCACCCAAAGGCTCCATGCTGAGAAACATTTTGAATTTGACCACACAGTATTGTCTATTTGTTTTCTTTCTCAGTTGAAATTCTTTGTTTCACCTCAAGCCCCGTAATTTTCAGGGAAAAATAACTACTTTCATGTACATTTATTTTCTCGAAGTCACATAGTCATTAAATCTTTGTGCATGAGACAAGGACCAGAGCTGTATGGTAGAGATAGCAAGAATGTTGGCATGTATTTACCAGTGAACTGCTCTTCTTTGACTGGTTCTTGGCTTCCTTTTGTGACCAGATGTTAGCAGAAAGAGGGAATGTTGTGCTGTTTTTTTCAACAATGTGCAGGATGGACAGCTGTGCTCCAGTTCTTTGGGTTTTTGTTTGTTTGCTCTTCCTAAAAAATATATCCCCCCAAGGCTTTCTTGTCGCATCCTTTTACAGTCTAAAGATTACTTCTGTCACTGGTGTCTTCTGGCTATTATGTTTCTGCACGTTGCTCCTCCTTTGTCTCTGTAATCTCCTATCCACTCTCTCCATCTTTAAAAATCTGTCTTCTTTTACTAACTGTAAAAGTAGTAGTTTTTGGTCCACTGTTCAAAATTCTTTAGCAGAGAATTTGTTGTGCCTGTCTGCAACCCAGCAGCTGATTCCACACCAACATTTACCAGCTTTGATACTGTCATCCGGCTGTGAGTGACAAGGTGAGGAGCCGAGCCTGTGACAGTAACTCAAGGGAAGCTGAAAAGCTGCTCAAGGTTGCTGCAAATATTATTTCCATGCCGAAGGCCCAGCCCACAGGGCGACTGCAGGTGTTTACAGAGCAGAGGCTTACAGCAGCTAATGCAGACTCTGTGGCTTTTCTGGGGTTAATAAGATGCTTCTGAGGACCAGGGCAGAGGTTCTGTGGGTAGCTGCTGCCTCAGGCACAAGGACTGGCATCCGCTGCGCTCCGTGTGACAGCCAGGCACAGAGGCTCAATGTATACAATCTGTCTCCCCTTGTTTATGCTCATGATTCATCTGTGCCTACATACTTTCGTGAACAGTATGCTGCACTATGTTATTAAACACAAAACTGTGTACACAGCTTCTGGGATTTGTATGTATGCCTCATAAGAAGAAAAAAAGGGTTTCAGTGAAATCCTGCCCATATGGCAGGTCAGCATGCATTAGTCTCCACTTTTCTGATGTGCCTGTTCTGAAGAACCATTCAGAGAATTTATCTAGCCAGCACTACAGGACATTTCCAAGCAGAAGAGGATATATATACACATATGTTTCATTAAGATTTGATGACATTTACAAAAAGGTGGTGTATCAAAAACCAGAAAAAAGGAAATATGATCAAAGTATGCTCTATGTCCAGCATATTCTCAGTAAAAGTGGAGAGCTTACAGATATAAATTCTAAAGTGTATTTATTACAGATAAAGGAAATGGAAGAGAATTTAATGGCATGATAATCTTAATCTTTTTAGGCAAAAATGAATTAATATGGCTAAAAATGAGAAAAATCTTAATACCTTCAGGAGACTTTTACAACACAAATCTAGTATTTATACTATCAGAAGTTATTTGGGAAAATTAGGAGATTGACTTATTTGTGAGGCCAACACAAGAGAGAATAAATGGATCTTGGAAAAAAAATGTACAAATCTCAGCAAAATTGTTATAGCCCTTAACACACTGAATTTGGGCACTTTCACTGACAATGGATCATATGATTAAGGAATGCCAGTCTAACAGAAAGATACAGTTAAATGAGAGGCAGACAGAAAATCAAAACCAGATCAGTTCTCTTGAATTGTTCTCTGCAGTAAATAGTACTCTTCAGTTCTTGGATTTTTTGAGAAGGAATAAATTTGAAAATAATTTTTTTAATAGCTGTATATCTGTCAGGAGATTTAACCTGCATTGTATTTGTATGATCACAAATGTTAACCTCATTTCAAGAACTTTTCCAAATCCATAAATAAACTACATTTCTTGAAAGATGTTTTAATAAGGTTTATGTAGGATAGAAGTCAAGCTTAGACTTTGCAGAAGACTTTGTGCTGGAAAATGAATTCTATGTCCAGAAAAATTATAACTCTGAAAGTCTGTTTGTAGGCTCTTCTGCAAAACTGCTGTAATAAAGTTGCTATAATAAATGTTGTTCAGCTCTTTATTATCAACTAAAAATATCTAATTCACTTGTAACTCAGAAACTGTAAGAAAAAAAAACAAGAAAATACATTTTCCCTTACTTTTCCAATACTTGCATGAGTATATGAGTGGTTTTTTTTTACTTTACTACATATTAATATTTCACATAAATTTCTCTAGTTCTGATTTCCTTTGTATAAGACGAGTAACTACCAGAGAATATCCAGCAGAGGCCACAATGATGATGAAAGGCCTGGAGCAT
>JAHXMQ010000028.1:60241257-60306455 GCA_020466415.1 Ammodramus savannarum pratensis
AGGTGGGTGCCAAGAAGATGTGACAGACTCTTTTTCGTGGTGCCAGCGACAGGAAGGGGAGCAATTGCATTAAACTGAAACACAAGAAGCTTCACCTCAACATCAGGGAGAGGTTTCTACTGAGTGTGGCAGGCTGCCCAGGGAGGCTGTGGGGTCTCCCTTTCTGGAGAAATTCAAAACCCTCCTGAATCCATTCCTGAGTCTCCAGAGGGCCCTTCCAACCCTTGCTGTTCTGTGATTTTCTAAACTCTTTAAGCATTCTGCATTTGATCTAAAAGACATCATATACTCTATCAATATTCTCTTCAATGATTTTAAATTTATTTTTGAAAAACATTAATCTAAAAATATAGTGGTTGAAAATTTCAGCACAACCTTCAGAAATTTGTGTTACTATGAAAAATTACCTTGAGGTCATGTAGGCTAGAGTGAAACCAGCCACCATCTAATTTGTGCCACATTTGGTGGGCTCTTCCTTATGGTAATCCTGTAGCATTTGTGAAAGAATTTTGTGAATATTTTTCTGCTGTTTTATAACCAACACTATTTAATGAAATGCTGACTCTTCCTTCACTTAAAACACTGATAAATATAAACATTACCATTTTTCAAAGAGAGAGTTTTGGCTGCATCATTCATTGTATTCTTTTTTATGCTGTGAATGAAATCCTAAAAGGTTTTGGCTTCCACAAAATGCCAGAAATTTTTGTTCTGTTGTAACTGTCTTCTTGGTGTCATCAAAACCAAAGTTTCAAGGTGGATGTCACTGTGTCTTTCACATCTAATAAGTCTGCTGTAAAACCAAAATATTTTAGAACCCTCAAAGAACAAACTTTCTTTAAATAAAAAGCAAATATTTAATTATTTAAGTAAAGAATATTCAAAAAAGGGAAATTTGCTTGATATCCTTTTTCTATTTTCATTTTCCTACTTATCTATTTTCCTTTTCCCTACTCAATCTGCACAGCACCAGTCTCAGAACCTTCTAGACCCCTCTGAAGATTTTTCTACTTTTTCTGCACTGTAAAATGTCATTTCATGAGTGTCAAGCTCTTATTTGTGACTGCAACTGACTGTCCTGTCTCCAAGATCCTCTGCCTTGAGTATGCTAAGAATGTCCCTCAGGGAAGGAAATGTCTCCCTTTCTCCTCCCAGCAGGCTCTTTTTAGCTGTTCTATTAAAGTAACATAAACATAATTATAAGTGCATAATAAAGCAAATCAGCTGGCACTATCACAAAACCAGAGCTGTAGAAGACACACCTCTTTGTTCCTCAGCAGCCCTGAAGGAAAGCAGGATGCAGTCAGTGTCTGGGGAGGCTCTGAGCACACGCTGCATGCTCTTATCAGTGTGTGTGCCAATACAGATTGAACAGGGAGGGATCTTTGGAACCATCTTGTCTTTCAGAAGCACTCTGAGCTTCTCTTGCACTCTGGGCTGTCTGCTGGCTGTCAGAGCAACCTGATTTACTCAGAATACTGGTGAGACGTGCTAAAAGAACTCAGTTTCTATGCACAAGGCATATTTTAGAGGCATTATTTTCAAACCTCCACAGCTTAGCTAAATCAAAACCAATTTTTCCTGGAACACTCAAGTGCACTGCTCTGAATAAGGCATAAGTATCTGCCAATTTCTAATTTTCTAGGTTCAGCTGATTCATCAGTACAGTTTTTCAGCAAGTAGTCATAAGGCAATTTATAACAGAAGTCAATTTCAGTGTACTTATATTCCAGAGAACTAAATGGTATTAATCCAAACACTGCAGAAAAATAAACAAACTGTTGGTTTAGGCTAGGTTTGAAAAATTTTAATCTCCAAGGCAAAAAATTTTAGGAAAGTACTAATAGAGGGGGAAAAAGGATTTTAGAAAGCAGTATTTAGAAACCTACTGTAAAAATATAATCTGTAACAAACATTAATTAGCTTGAAAACCAGTTATTTCAGTAAAACTATTTTTGGGCACTCTAAAATGTATTGAAGTGTTGATAATCACAAAATTTGAAGTGGTTTTCTGACTAAAGAGCTTACAAATGATTCACTGTAGTAATTCTACAAATACAAAACAATTGTTTGAGCATCTCAATTCATAAACCCAAACTTGTTCATCATAAACATTACTCCATGTTGGTACATCAGTGATATGTTTGTCTGCCTGAGAGTAGAAATTATAATTACGACTGACTGACAAAGTGGAAAAAAAAATCTGATTTCTTGACAAAAACTCCTACACATAAGAATAGTAAAGTAGAGAAAAATTGTCTTTGGATTTGCTCCTGGATATGTCCTGGCTCAATTTCTTTCCTCTAGAAAATCAGGACAGAAAACAAAGTAAATGTTCATGTGTTGGCCTTGGCTAGCTGCCAGACCAAATCCAGAAAAATCTCTTAACCTTCTCAACTAGGATGGGATAGAAAATAAGATGGCAAAGCTAATGGGTTGACACAGGGACATCACTTACCAGTTCTCATCAGACGTTTCACTTGGCTAAAATTAATTTTCTCTATTGACAAATAAAATAAATTTGGGTAGTAAGAATTGAAGAAAAATACATATTTATGTTTGGAAGATGGGAAAGTTATTTTCTGAAAACACACATGAAATTACATTCTATTTGCTCTCTTGAATGAAAATCTTAGCTGCATATTTGATAGCATCAGTAATCTCTCAGCCTGAAAAGTATATTTTTTTGGCTTCATGGGGTTCTTCTAACCCCCTTTAGAAGCTATCTTTGGAAAGAGACATTCATTGGTCACCTTGTAAAACTTCTGAAAGTTTAAGGAAGGCACCCTTTCTTACGAATATTTTTACCAGGGAAATTGCAAACAGTTTGTGAACATGTCTGAGTGTATTTTAGGGAGAACTATAGCCATCCCATAAATCCCTGAGATGAGGAGAAAAGGAAGCTGGTCTGTCTCCAACCCAGGAAACACAAACTACCATCTCATTCTTCTTGAGGTGGCAGTGAAGTAGAAACAACCTCACAGAATGACAATTGAATCATAGCCATTGGATGCAAATGACTCATTGGTGTCAGGAAGAGCTAAGAATGTTTCAAGGAATCAAAGGATGTGCATGCACAGGATGGGCCTTTCTCTCTTTCTATGCATGTCATCACTGGCCTCATGCATGTTCTGTCTGGGAATAAAAATTTCTTCTTCTGGCTGCTGTAAAAACAATGGTGGAACTCTGCTTTCCCCTGAGATTCAGGAAATGGTAATGAACCCTTTCGGCTTGCTCTGAGGGACTCATATTTGAAACAAGAGACGAGAGTTTGAAAGCTGTTCCCAACTCAGTGCTATTGGTCTCTGGCCTGGTACCAACGAAGGCCGTCTTTCTGTGACTGGATCAACTATCTTGGCATGGATTTTTGCCTTTGTGCCAGCTGGGAGTCACATTTCACTGTGCCTTGCACTTCATCTACACACGAGCAGAAGCCAGATTTCCCTGCAGGCTGCTTAACCACCTTGGCATGGCTTTTGTCCAAATGCTGGCTGGGAGCTGGTTCCTCTGTGGCCTTCTCAATTCTCTTGGCATGAGACAATTGCTCAGACACCAACTGAGAGCTCAGTTCCTGCAGCCTGCTGTTTCCATCTGCTGATCCTGAGTGGCAACAAAAAGAGAGGGACTATCCTTCAAACCACCTCAGATTTTTTTCTGTGGAATTCTCTGAGGGGGAATAAAACCAGTCCTCAGAGAAAAAGAAACATTAGGTTAAACATTCTGTGAAACCTCTGTACCGAAAAGAGATTGGAAGTTCAGCCTGTGTGTGTCTCAGTCAGTTCCACCTGGGCAATCAAGCTACATCTGGCTATAATTAATCTGCAAAAAAAAAAAAAAAAAGATGGGCTGCCCTGTGGGATGCATCCACTTAGAAAATCCACAGTGATTTCTGTGTGATATGCCTCTTACTTACAGATGTGTTCTGGGCTCTTGATCTCCGAATCTCCTTCCTTTAATGCTTTTTGCAATTGCTGGCTGGTTTGCCTGTCTTTATGATTGTCTACTGTTTTCCTTAATCTTCAGTTAAATAACGTTCTTAGATTCTAGACTATGTTGCAAATTTATTTTTCCAGACTAATAGAAAAATATTTCCTATTTTGGTTCACTATAAATAGGTCTGTCGGGTTTTTACTCAGCCTTAAGTGCTGAGTACAAATGTCCTTGTCTTAAGCTACATTTCCATGAAAGGATATTGTCTGGATACATAGAAATCTGGACATCTCTTCCTGACAAATAATGTTTAGTATAGATTGCGTGTGAACATCTATCTGTATGGAGATGGAAAATATTTATCTCCTACAAACTGAAACAAGGCTGAGAGAATTCACTCTTTCTGCAGCTTAATGCATCAATCTATCTGCAGTTTTGCTAAAACCAAATGATGAAGAGTCCTGAATCAGACATGAGAAATCGTGACACTTCTGAAAACTTATGACTACTAAGCGTTTATAAAAGCTGCATATCTCAAATGTCCTTGGCATTTGGGAGGTGGGGACATGGTGGGGGAGGAAGAAATGCAAAGGGAATGCTTATTACTGAGTAATATTTAGCAGAGAAAATAGCTTTACAACCTTCTTACTGGAGATCTTAGTAGGCAGATTGAAACATTACAACCACTCATATACACCACATAATATTACCACCTAAATGTCTTCAAATTTTTATTAACTTCTGTAATATATTTTGATTTTGAGCAAGCACTTCGAAAATGCCTGAAGAGTAAAAGGAAGACACTGAGGAAGACACTAGACAATTCTAAAGAGATTATTTTCCCTTGATCAACGTGTTAAGTCACATAATCTTAGCCCATTTCTTGTCTTGTATGATAGGAAGACACTGGTCTGCCTATTACACATTTTATAATTAAATAATAACTTTTTGCTAGTAACTTGGAATGCATAAGAACTATCTGTGGGCAAATAGTCACTTCCAAATGTAGTTATAATGTCTAGGCCCAAAATCCCAAGGTGAGTTTCTGACTTCATTTGAAGTCTTTTAATTTTTCCAGATTTCTTACAACAACCAGCTTATTTAAGTACAAGGGCAGTGGCCATTCTAGTTTCCTTCTGCACACAGCTGGAAACCCTGAAAAAGCTGAAATAATTTGACAGCAAAAGTCTTCTCCAAAAGAAACTGAGACTCCAAAATAGAACGGAAAACAAAACCAAAATCCAATTAGAATAAAAGTCCTTTCCCAGGCTGTATTTTTTTAACGAACACCTCTTTCAGGGCTATTTGAACAAAATACATAATTTTATTTTGCTCTTGCAGTAATGTTTTCCTCCTAGTTCCCTACATGTCAGCCTCTACAGAGTGCAGGTTTATTAAGATGACTACAGAGACAGGCCAAAACAGCTTGCTTTTGTGTTAATGGGCTCCTTCAAGACATATTTTCACAGGTTTTCCAAAATGCTAAATTATATCATGATTCTGATTAATTCTGAAGTCATTCTATTTTGAAGCATAAAGATTTGTGTAAATGCATTCAATATGCACTGTAAAAACTGGCAAAACTAGCACTTTGAAGGAAAAATAGAACATATTATTCTAAAGTCACATTTTTAAAACCTTAAAAGGTTCTATCTTCTGGGATAGTTATATTCTGAAATATATATTCATAATTGAAGTGAATTATACAGTGTATACTGAAAAGAAAAGAGCACACTGAAAATGCAATAGAAGTAGCATGGTCTGGCTGTCATTAGTTATCATTAAATTTGAAAGTGTTTGACTGTCATGCTAGCACCAGTATGCTTTGCCATGCATAAATAAGAGAACATCTGTAAATTTTTTTTTTCAAAATTCATAACAAAACAGAAACAAAGGAGAAAAACAGCAAGTATTTTTTTGTTAACATACAGAGACTTCCTCCATGTGTTTTGAAGGAGCATTTTTCTGAGTTGCTGTGAGCTCCTGGAGATCACGGCCACCGAGAAGGAGCAGGCTGGACCCTCTCCCCATGCAGAGGGAGTAACCTGTGGTGCCTGGAGGAGCCCAGACAGAGGAACAGGAGACCAGAACTGGAGCTCTGCCAAAACTTGCTCAGTCTTGGACATTTCCAAAGACAAATACACCCAGCTGCCTACAAAGGCTGCACAAGAGACAACTGGACAATTACTGAAACAACCCTCCAAGTCACAGCCACTGCCAAATTACCTGTGGCAGGCAGCCCTCCTCTACCTTATTTTAGAGTGACTATTTTTTTACTTCTCAGTGGTAATAACACCAGGATTAGTCCCTCAATATTTTAACTAGATAAAACGAATTTCTTTCGTTCTCTTATATCTTGTTAAAATATTAACTTTTGGGGATTTAGGGAACTTCTCACAGACAATTTCCATAATACCTAATGCTGGGATCGACCACGTTAAAACTAATTTCTCTTATGCTGCTATAAATCAAATAGCAAATGCAATTTAATGTTAAATGTTTAACGTTTTTAAAACACTCATGAGCCAATCATTTAAGATTAGCCAGCAACACTTAAACAATCATTCATTCTTCTTTCATTTATTACATTTTCCAATGAAACAATACCTAAAAAGAAAGGAAGCTCTATATTTATAGGTATACAAAAACAGTGGTAAAGGGACCATTGAAATGTCTCATTCCAGTATCAGTATTTTACAAAGTATTATAAGTTATTGTTGCTTATACTGCAAATAAATACTAAATTACTGAAATATTTAAAAAAGTGTTTATAAAAGAACATGGGTCACATATGAGTTTTTCTTCCTTTGTTTATTTTCATGCCTTTCTACAAAGCTATGAGAAGAACTACATATATACTATAGGAAAACAAATATATAATTATTTTCTAAGGAATCATCTCTCCCCTTTAACATGTCTACTGTTTTTTAGCAACTCAATCTTATGTTTGCAGTGTTTTAATTAATAGAGACAATGACTTTTTAAAAGAACTTTTTATTTTTTAAAGTATTTATTCACTACTTTTCTGATTGAGTATAAAATTATAATGAAAATTCATCTGCCTTGAATCTCTATTTTACTTGGTAGTAGAAGCAAAAAGTAATTGGAAATTTAAAAAAAGAAACCAAACCCTTGAGTGTGAATAGAAAAGCCCCCCACCCATGGAATAGCTGTGCCAAAGCAATTTTTTGTGTGAATAAAATGTTCAAAATCCCATTAGGCCTCAAGCTCTTAAATGAAATTTAAGTTTCACAAAGACCTTTCCATTTTCTCAGAAGGGGGTGATTTCCAAATATATATATAGCTAGTGTCAGATTAAGTTCTTAATGACTGAATTTTTCAGAAAGTCTGCTAGGAATATCTTCAGTGACATTCAGCAAATGCTTGTTAAGGAGATCCTTCAGTTTCAGATCTAGCTATAAACTTTTTATACATGATCCTCTGTGCCCTAAGGGGATTCTTTGTGAGGTCAGAGTCTTAGCCAAAGTTATTTGAATACTTTCAAATTATATGCATTAAGTAGTAACTTGAAAACCTGACTACTTAAAGTAAGTGCCATCAATTTTTATCTTAAATAATGGCCTATGATATTCCTGTAGTTATTTTGCAACCAGTTTTACAATAAAATCCTGAAGTGTTCTGCACAAAGTCACATTTCATTCTTTCATGAGGCTCCTACTGTGAGCAGAATTGTTTGTTCACACTCTATTTCCACAGTCATTGTAATAAACTACTTTCACTGTCACAACAGTTCAACATATCCAGAGGTATGCCCTTTGGAATACAATTTTCCAATCATAAGGGGAAAGACCTGATTAAAAAAAAAAATAATTAAATCTAGATTAAGTTTCGATTTAGTCCCTCCCAAGTTAGAAATAGCATTTTCAATTTGATTAACACATTTTTGAAAGTTATCTACCTATCTGCTAATTCAATGATTACATTTGCATGTATATTTTTATACTGAAAAGATGTGCATATTTCAGTATATTTTCACTGAGATGGCCAGTTTACTAAGGATGATCACAGAAGATATTTTAGTGATGTACAGAGTTGAATAAGTAATTAAAGAGGGCCTACAAGAAAGATGGAGAGGGACTTTTGACATGGGCAGGTAGTGATAGGATAGGGGTAATGTCTATAAACTGAAAGAGAGTAGGTTTAGATTTTATATATTGGGTAGAAATTAATTATGGTGAGGGTGGGAAACACTGAAACAGGTTGCCCAGAAAAGTTGTGAATACTCCATCCCTGGAAATGTTCAAGGCCAAGCAGGATGGGGCTTTGAATAACCTCTTCTAGTGAGAGGTGTCTCTGCCCATGGCAGGAGGCTCAGAAGATTTGGAGGGTGCTTTCCTACCCAAACCATTCGATAATTCTATTCTATGACTCTCTGATTAATCATACTTAACCAGTTGAGAAACAAAAGAATAAAGCTACTTATTTTGTTTTTTTTTTTATATGCAATGAAGCTTACCAAAAGTAATAACACTTCCTATTCATGAGCTTCTTTTGCACTTCTGATTTAATTTTCTGACTTCCAATTTATGGTTACTCTGAGATTATTATGCTGTTCTCTGTCAAAAGACTTAACTAACTGATCTTACTTTATTTCAGTCCCATAAGTTGACTCAATGCTGTGCTTGTTTTATTCAGTCATCCATGTCAGGTTCTTGGTTAAGAAAGTTCTTCTTAGCCTCAATTTCTGTTTTTCTGTGGCCTTAAAATTTGGGTTTATTTTATGCAGGTTCATATACTGTAGCAAACAGACAGCCAAGCTCCACTCCCAGATCTGGAATGGTCTCCTTGCTCCTCAATGCCTGGAGACTGACAGAAGCTGCTGATGAACACATTAAAGAATTTTTTTTCCCTTAGAGCTCCTTGATCAAGGTGGCGTCCTGTACATCAGGGTTAAGCATAAACTCAAAATATTTCATCTGGCAAACCTTACTAAAATAATAATAAAAAACCAGTTGAGCTACTGCATTATAAAGATAGGCATTGTAAATAATACAGTAGAAAGATATCTAAATAATACAGTAGGGAGATATCTAATTCTTGTAACGATGTGTTGCATCAACTTTTAAACTTGAATCCACTGAAAATATTTTGAGCTCTGAAATCCATGTTTGTCTTAATTCTGTCTTTTGAGCAACTCTCAAGAAAATCTACAGAAGATGTATCATGGCACAGAGACCTTGAATTTCAACAGAAGTAAGGAGCACTTTTAACATAGTTGATGGTGATGCCTATGAACTAAAAAAAGGAGACTTATGTAACTGACAGGAAATTTAGGAAACGAGAACAAGGAAAGTACTGTGAATGTTCTTTAGGAAAATTAAACTGAAGTGTCATATCCTTTCATTTAGTAAAGTTTTATTCTATTAAATATAATTATTTTCCCTTCAAGCTTTGATGAAGATGAGGTTGCTAGGAAACTCCTGATTTCAGGTGTACCTGTGTAAATACAGAGTAACTCATTTACACTGACAACTCTTGGACTGAAATAAAAACAATTATGGAGTAATTTTAATGTTTGTTCATGAGTAAAATAAGGAAATATTGTTACAAAAGAGACAAAACTCATCTGTCGTCTCCCAGTCTCAAGTCAATATCTGTAATAAGTTATGATAAATTAGATTTATGCCAACCTTGCAAATCCCTGATTCCTCCCCAGTAGACCTGCACTCAAGATTGCTTTGGAACCATGATTATGGCTCTTACTGATCGAATTAATCTGACAGTAATATTAAGAGATAAGTGATTATTCTCTGTGTTGCAGGTTCTAAAGGGGTGATGGCAACGAAGCTCTCCTCACACTGATAGTGCCTTTCATAGCAGTGCCTGAGTACCTGTTCACTTTAATGGATCAAAGGGCATTTACTGCTTGTGTAAATGCTACTGTGACTGCAGCACTCACTACCTGTATATATGCAGCATTTTCGTATGAGCTTGCTGGGTGATGATAATGAGATTACACCTTTCACATGTTGGTGCAAGTGGCCATAGGTGTGGCCAATATACCTTTACACAAACCCAAGGATCTATCCAGCATAAGTCTATTAAAAAAAAATCATATCTCTACTAAAATCCCTGCCAAACAATGCTGCCCATTGCTGCACCAGTGACATAAAATCAGGTCTGCTAGCAGAATTCATTCATCTTTATTTATCACAAGAAATAAATAGAAGAAAAATAGAATAGGATTTTTATTATATCCTTGACAAAGATGGAAATATAGACTATCCTAATAGCAAAGCTGCTTCTGTCTTCCTCTCAGGAGATGGCCTAGATTATCACCTTTGTCTAGGCCAGTCTCCCCTTAGCTGAGAAAACCAGCACTGAGAGATCATTATAGCCTGTAGCCCTCAGCTGGTGCTAAGAGAAATGCACACAAAAAATCAGCTTCAACAGGGGACCTGCTTTAGAGCTTGCAAGGCTGTGTAACTCCCCCCCACCACTGGTTCACTTTTGTTTGCTTAATTTTAGCAAGAGCGAAGAGATTCTAACACAGAATATAAATAACTGAAACTTTTTTTTTTTTTTAAGGATTTTATTGACTAGTAAGCAGAGTATTATGATAATTTAGATCTAATTTTCTTTTATATGGTCATAGTGTGGCAAGAGATATGGAACTAAAACTCCAAGTTGTATGTGTGAAAGTAAATTTTTTCAGTAGTTTTAATTCTGGTATAGGTGATTATGAAGGTTGTGTCTTTATGCACACCCAGCATTCTGAAAATATGAACTCTGTCACTGGTCCAAGAATTAGACAACAAGTTATTGGCATCGATATAATGCAAATGTCTGGTTTGAGAAAATGGACGTGACTTGGAGATTGACCAGCTCCTAGCCATCTTCACAAATAAGTATTTGAATAATGGTTACAGGAACTCTAGACATGGGTTTTTGGACAGTTCTCAAGATTCTCCCAGACAGCTCCTGCTATGACTAATCTAATTTATGTGTTGATTAACACGCTGCATAGGAGCCCCCAGAGATTCACAGGTAGCTGCTGCTGCACAGATTGTACATAGATAATTGTAAATAGAAACCATACCCAAGGATGAAGAAATTGTCATTTCTAAGTTGTAGAGATGTTTGAGAGATGTTTTTTTCTGCAGTTAAAACATCTGATCACACATGCTGGGGCAGTTGCATAGTAGAACAGCTGGTTTATAAAAATTTAGTAGAGCAGTCATTGGGAGAGTCTCAGTCAATGCAGCTGAATATGTCACAAGAACCCTTGCAATGGAGGCTCTCATGACTGTCCCAGCAGCAACTGACCATCCAGTTTGGGAAATCAGAGACTCCCTGCCAAAACCAGAGTAATAATTCCTTTGGGGGGAGCACTCTGTTGCTCTTTGTGCTCTGTGTTTTCTCCAGAAAGGCTCCTCAAACAGGTGGCCACACACTGCTCAGCAGCTCTGTCAGCAGGGAAATGACTCTCTAGACCCTCCTCAGTGATGGATATTGTATCATGAGCAATGCCCACCTACCACAGGTGTAAAACATATGTCATCTACATGTTACAAAACTTCCCAGGCCTAAACTGCAGACAGTGGAGCAATTTTGCCTGTGGACAGGACATGAATTACCTTTGCATAGGTAATGATCTGCATGCCTTGCTGTCATTAGTCACACAGTTCTTCACCCAGAAATTCAGGCCACTAAGGGTGTTCAATCAAAAATTAATGTTTTATATGTGAGAATGGCATTTTCAAATGCCTGAAGGGAAGAGATTTGTTCACCTTTTTTTTTTTTTAAGGAAAAACGGAACTGAATCTCAATTCCTATCATGTGACAATCAAGGGTGCTTTCAATTAGCTATGAGCTACTGCATTGCCAGGTACAGCCTGAACAACAGTATCCCAAATGCCCTTTGAATCATCCTGTCACACTGCAGCCTGCAGCAGGGTGTTGTGCAAGGCTGCCATGAAGCCATGCTAACTGCAGATCACTTTCACTTTACCTAACATTATCCCATCTTCTGTGATGGGATGATAAAACATTGATGGAAAATACCTTTATACTCATGTTTCTGGCTACAGTTAGAAACACTGCTTCCTTTTGCTATTCCATGTATTATTTCCATCCTTTAAGCACCCACTAAAGAAAATTGAAGGCCCCACTGCAAGAGCATGTGGCCGCCCAAGATCTAGAGTCAGGTATGCCTAAGAGGATAACTCTTATAGCAAGGAAGTTCTCCTCTTACTCAAACAAAAAACAAAACAACAACAACAAAAAATAAAATAAAAATAAAAAAACACTCTGTGGCAGATTGCCCAGAATGTATCTTTCATAAGGCCTATCTCTACCAGAGATACCCTGTGTTACCAGTACTGTCATTCTGACATGTCCTCTAGGCACTCCTCTAAAGGTGGCTCTAATGATGCACCAAGGAGCTGGCAATGCTTAAGGAGTCTGAATATTTCAAATGTATTTATCCAAACAGAGACAAAATTGACACTGCTTGCATAAGCAAAGTCATCATGCTCATGTTTATGTGTCACTTGGGTCTAAAGTTACATTACAGACAGCAATGTGCCCCTGGTCCTTTGTGTCTCATAGGTGATATGAACTGCCTACTTTTCTGTCAGACAAGTTTTAGTCTGAAGAGAAAATGTCTTTTCCACAGCAGGCTTGTCTAAGATTGGCTTCTTTCTAACAAAAATCTTTGGAGAGATTAAAAAAACAACTATGTTATCTTCCAGAAATTATCAGATTCAGATGGGGTTAACAGCACAGAGCAGGCACACTAATATAAACCCAGGGGAGACTCGCAGTTCCGAAGTAAATGGCCACATTGGCAAATCTATGTATGAAGGCAAGATCATCTAATCCCTCACTAAAGACCTATATCAGTCTCCTTCCCTGCCCCACACCAGATGGTACCAGCAGTGCTCTTGAGATCTCTGCCCAGAAAAAAAAGGAGCTGGTCTGCCTTCACTGTGTGAAAAACAGCATGCCTGCAGTGGTTCTATATTTTGTCTGCTTTATATGATGAGTACCTCAAGCATAACAAATTAGTAATGAATTTAATTCTCCTGAAAGTGGACTGGACATTTCAGTATTGGCTTATTGGCTATTCCAGCTGTGCCATCATGCTCTTCCTGATTGAATTTAAATGTAAACTGAAGGGACTGCTGAAATCATGAGAAGTTGCTTATGGAAGTCTAGACTATCTGGTGTTGCTTCTACATGTTACCTTAGCAATCAGTTCCTGTGACAAACAGTTCTGCATCTGATGGGTTGCAAATAGACTGCTACACTGATCTGTATGATAGTTATTGCCATCTCTGCCACCATTTCCCCCCAAATAGGGTTAATGCTGGAGGCACAGAAGAGAGTTGCTTCTGAAACTTTCATCTCACTGCAAAGTGTTAAGCCCTACTGATCATGCTTCTTGATTGCCAGAGCCGGCTTTACTGCACCAAGGAGCATTTCAATGCAACCCTGAGACACATCCCTTGTCACCAGGGAATTCCCAATTAACCTGCTTCAGCAACACTTACAAAAAAGCTATAGGCAGTCGATGGATCTTATCCTAATTAGAGGTGTCTTGACTGTTCCTGCAATTAGTGTTATACCTCCTGAACATGAACTGGGGCTTGAACTGAACCAATAAATTTACATCTGTAAAGTGCACATCAGCTGTTGGTGGAAGGGAGGCACCTTTCAGAGCACATCTTACTGGTTTGGACAAAGTGATTCTGTATGAAACAAGAATACAGGCTAGAGGGTGACCTGTCTGTCACATTCCTAAGGTCTGCTTTTCTATCTACTAACATTCAATCAGCACTTCAGCAGGAAGGGCACAGAAACAGAGGTAATTCAAGCAGGCCTCTCAGAAGGTGTGAGAGCTTTTATAAATGAAGTTCATTTCAGATACAGAAAATGCAACAGATCTGAAGTAGGATTTTTTTTTTCTGATTGTTTTTAATTGACATTCAAAGGCACATATATGTTCAGTTCTGACACATTTTTCTTCTTTTTTTTAATTATTCCTTTCCTCCCCTCCACCATCCCCCCCCAACACCAAGGGCTATAATTTTTTTTGTACAATATTTTACAAGGAAAAGAAGAAAAGAAGAAAGCTGTTGTTCCAAAAATGCTCAGCTGAAGATCTCCAAGAACATAGTCTGTTTAAATGTACCCTTGATATGGGAAACATTATCCCAGGACGAAAAGGCACCATTCAATATTTGAAGGCTTTCATCTCTACAGATAAGAGGAAAAGGAAGTGGTTAAGCAATAAAATTTTTAAATACCAGTAAGCAAGAGGAGAGAAGCAGCAATGAGAATCAGAGTTTTCACAGTTTCTTGAAGATACAGTAAATGTCTATGAGCAAGTAGGCAGATGCAGTGATGTTAATAAATGCTGCAAATACCGTTGGTGAATACAGAGCTCTTTATCCTGATTATAACCAGGTTACCAGGTTGCCAGATTCACTTCTTAATTGTCTTCTTGTGTTGTATAAAAGCAACATCTTTTTTGTAACCTTCACTACTTATAATCCTGTTGGTTTAAAGACATCAGCGGTCATTTAAAGCAATCTCTTTTTTTTTCCTATATAAAATAATCATGGAATGACTCAGAAAAACTACAGCTCTTTTAAGAATAAGAACATTATATATTTTAAAGGAATTAACACCTTTCCCTATATAGTGAAAATACAGGGTGTTTATTTTTCCTTGCCAGTCTGTGTTCTGACAGCAGACCCACAGCTTACCATCTCCTTCTCCAAAGTCCCTATTCTTAGATCATTCCCTGCTTGGTTCAGGCCCTCATCTGCTCTCTGCCAATTATCTCGGGCCTAGATGCACCAGAGTACCCAAGACATAAAATATCTTCCATGGTGAATGGCACTTGACATCTAAGAAAGTTAATTAACAGCTGTTCATATCAATTTGAAAATTTTAACAAAATCCATCTCTATCTCCATTTGTGATTCACTAAATTCATGCTCATCTGTTTTTATACAGTGGTTACAGAAAACTACACATATTTCAATGATTAAAATGCTGAAAATTTAAAATGCTGATTAGTTAATGACTATTCATTATTTCTAGAAAGTCTAATAGTTAACCATCAGTAGAAAAAACTAGGATGGAAACTGGAGTGGAAAAGTCTGTGTAGAAAATTTATTATCAGTATTTTCATTATTTGGAAAAACATTCTACATACAAAATCTGATTAATATTTATGAACTTATTATTCATCCAATGCTTGTCTACCATTTAAACAAGATAATTTTAATATATAGCTTTCTTGGCCATTGATTACAAGAAAGTTTATCAGCTCAAACCATAATAAATTTTCAAAAGGCAAACTGACTAAATTTCCATATATAAATCTCTGTGCAGTAAGCAAGTACCTTTCTTCACTGTGGCCTAAAATATACTTTATTGTTTCTAGATGTTCTATACTCACTGTTTAAAAGTATCTTAAGAAAGAAGCTTGAGCTTTGTTCATTCAATGTTTTTTTTTTTTTGCTTCATTGCTTAAGACACCTGTGAAAATGGATAAATTAGTCCTAAAACTTACTTTGTGAAATTTTCATCTTTTTTGGGGATAGGATAGTGAATTTTGCTGCAGTACATGGTCTTACACAAAATCATAGTTACTACTGACATCTTGGAAATTGTTTTGGTAGTCTTCCTTGCTCTGTATTCCTGTTCCCTCTTTGCCCAAATTCATAATTTGGAACAGGTTCCATTTGAGATTACTTCCAATTCGATTTTTCTTTTCCAATAATTTGAAACACCCTATGGAAATATGTTGTTTCTATGAATACATATGCCAGTGAACTCCTTTTCTAAATTATTTCTGAGAAGTGAATAAATGAGGGCAAAGGGTCAATAGAACTAAAGCTGTTTTGCAACTGAGATTTATGTTTATCAGAAAACGTTACAGCATTTTTACAGATACAGTAATTAATATTTAATAATACTAATAGTTTCTGGATTTACTCTGTTGACTGAAACAAGCTCAAAGGTATTATTATATAGATTATTTGCCTTATTGCAGAACATCTGCTGGAATACCAGAAACAACTGAGTAAACCAGGGACAGAATTTGTGACTAATGAGACAGAGTCAGAGGTATGGTCAGCTCTGACTCACTGTCCCTTGCTCCACAGTAGGGAATAACACTCCTCATTATGTGCCATCTCCTGGCAATGTACTTCTGCACAAATTCCATCAGTTTCCACCTATTTACTGTGGTCTGTGTAGGAATACAAGTTTGTTTTCATTTGTCAGCAGATCCTGAAAAAGGAAGACCTTTAAAAAATTAGAGCAGTAAGGATTGATGAAGTAATCAGTTTCATAGACCATGAGTGAACAAAGATCCCCTCAATACAGATCTTTTGATTTTATACTTTTGATTGCCGTTCCAACCTGACTTCATGTCTGAGTAAAGGTAATTATTGAGAATATGAAAGAGTTCAAATCATTCAATTCTTCTGGAAAATCAAACCATGAAGATCATTCTTGTCAAATCAATAATGAGCTGAACTTCTCTGCCATTGTCTACACAATAGCCTTTTATTTTCTTACAAGATATCTGTAATTCTCAAAAGCTGCTGGTATGCATTACTTTTTCTTCCTGATCAAAAGTACACATTGCACAGCATTTACAGCATTCCAAGACCAGGTCCTATTATGAAGGACTTTTTCCACTTTGATGAACACAAGATAGCATTTATTAAATCACAAAATAGCATTGTTAAAATAATATTAAGGGTATAAATACAATCAGTGAAACCCAATGAGTCAGTAATTTTTTTTTTTCTTTCTGCATTATTCCTAACACACTAGGGTTTAAAGCTAATGCAATCTTTAGGCGCACAATGAGTTATTTCCTGTGCTAGACAGTAGCTATTATAATTCTGGGATGTAGTAAGGGACTGAAATTATTTCATAGTATAACAGGAGTGTCAGTTGGAGTCTCCTGCTTGAACCTGGGCTATTGCCAGCAGTGCACAGCTCTATCTGTTTCTGGCAGAATCTTCAAGATGCCCAGGAGAGACATTTCACAGCCTCTCTGTGCGACTTATATCAGTGAAGTATTACCTACCTTGTGACCTTTCCCCCTCTCAATACCCAATCTTAGTTTTTCAAGCTGCAGATTGTTATCACTGTAACAATTTCGTTGTTGAACATTGCTGCAAAGAGTTTGGCATGGTGACCATTTAAAAAAAAAAACAAAAAACCAAACAAACCCCAACCAACCAAAAAAGCAGCCTTGATACATCTGCTCTGACAGCACAAACACTACCATAAATAGGGGCGCAAAAGTAGGTTCCAGTGCTTGATATGTTGGCATGTCCCTTTTTTTTGGTGGGCAGAACAGGAAATGATCCCTGAAAATTCAATCTTGTGTGTTTTTTCTTTCCCAGAAAAGATATGAATTATTACTCAAAAGTAATCACATTTATGACACTTTGATTAGGGAACTCACGAAACTTAAAATTTTCAAAAGATAAATAACAATCACTAAATAATAACAGCACTGTTGCGATGCAGGGCATTAGTAATGAGAGATTTTAGAAAATGGTTCTCCAAGCAAACATAAGACTTGGTCTCTACTTAAGAAGAATATGTATTTATGTATTAAAAATAACAACACTGTACTTAAATGAACATTAAAAAATGCCTGAAATCCCTTTTGAGCCTGGAGTAGAATGAAATGTATTATAAGCTAAGATCTAGGATTAGTAGATATTCCTTGAGTTAAAAGTGAGTATTTAACATCCTTGCAATTCTTGTATTTCTATTAAACAGCTCAGAAATCTAATTTAATACACAAGTCCTAAGTCATAAAGAGCAGAAATACGCACTTGCCTATTTTTAGTTATGAAACAGATGAGTTCATTTGTGAATAAACTGTGGCACAATATAGCAAGTTATAAATTCCTCCAGAACTTGATAATTTAAAGGAAACTAACTGCAGAAAATAAGACCTATGCAAATGTCTTAGCTGGAATACAATACCTGTAGCACAGTACTGAAATCTGTAGAGATCACAACAGAAAACATGAAGTGTGAAAGGAAACCTTTGGGACTTGTAAAACAATATGTTAAAATATTCTGAAGTTATAAATAGCTCAATGGTTTATCTTTACTGAAAGGGGACTCCCAGTGATTGTAATAGAAGATGAATCAACATTGTTGACCTCTTTTCCAAAATCTGTTAGACAGCTCTGTTGGAAAGCACAATATTCCATTAATAATTTTTTACAGCTATAATGCTTTATACATATAGAGGGAAATGAAAGATGTAGCAAATTGAACACATAATTATCTATATAAAGTAAAGGTCAGAGGGAAAACTGAGTTATTATAGTTGAACTTCACATATTTGTTAGTCTATAAATACATTTATCAAATATAAGTGCGGATCTGGAGTATTAACCTGGCTGATGGATATAAGGCACAAAAACTGATTCAATGAGACTTTTAAAAGGGCTTACAGTTGTTCATGTACTCTGAATTAAATACATAGGAAAAATACTGACAAGATATTCAAGAGGTAAAAAATCTCAACCAAATAAAAATCTTCACTGGCAGCATCAGAAAATCAGGTCACTTTGTAAAAAGGTCTACCACTACATTTAATCAACATAAAACATTCCACAAAGCATTAACTTGACTCATTCAACCACGCAAACTCCAAGCCCATGGAATTGTTAATTACCTAAAAATTCAGAGAAGAAGGCGGTAAAAGAAGGAAGAGAGAAAGAAACAAATATAGCTACCATTCCTGTTTGCAGTGGCATTCAGCTGACCAAGGGGAGGTAGGATCAAGATTGCTGGCGCTGCTTTGTGCTTTAAATACCCTTGTCCTTCCTCAGCCCTTCCCCCAGGTGGGACTTCTGGTCATTTGGCCACTGAGGAGCTGGGTTAGAGGCTCCAGGGGCTGGTGTGGATCACTGCCCATGGTACGCCAGGGGTTGGCAGCCCCGGCCAGCCTGGAACACTGGCTCTCAGGCTGGGCTGTGTGGGGCAGGGCACTGCCTGGCCAGGGAAAGGCCTGACCTGCACCTTTCTCAACACACATGAAATGCTTTGAGCCAGCAATTCTTCCAGTCTCTCACAATGGAGGAGGTGATCCAATGGTCGAAAAAGTAAACTCCCATCTCTCTCTGCAAGAATTGTCAAGAATCCTTTTTTGAGATTCCCTAGAAAACCACAGAATGGAAGTCCTGTTTTGGTGATTGTATAACTAGGAAATGTTACAAAGTGATTGAAACTGCCCAAAGAAGACTTTTAATGAAAGCTGGATACCTTCTGATGTGAAATTTTTCAAAATTTTACTCTTCTGAATTGGATTATGGGACATGTATCATGGTTTTTTCATTTACTTTTCTTTTTTGATTGCCTTCAGATTGGTTTTGGTGGTTCAATTTGCTACAAATGTAAGCATGAAAAGCTAGCGAGATGGAAAGATTTTGTACATAAACTTCATAATATGAACTTTGTGTTATTTATATACAACTGTGCATAAGCATCATATAACAGTTTATATTCAGCTCTTTTTGCACAGAAAGTTGTATGCAATCCCTGATACAGAAATATTTGTTATAGCTTCTAGCATTTAAAACTTTTACTGCCCAACGGTTTTAACTCTTCTCTTCCATAGAGAAATGTAATTGGTAATTGCCTAGAAAGAAAAGCTCTGGGAGCCATTTTTCATTTAATGGATAATTCAGAAGCCCAGTGATTTTAGTACCAGTGGGGTTTTTTCAGCGTGTTTGTATTGTTATCCCCAAGGTGTTCCAATTGGTAGGCTGAACATTTCATTCCCCAGCATGCATTTCTGATTACAACTGACTTGTTTGATTAAGAATTTAGGAGAGATCCTTGTTGAGGGCTGGTTTGGCATATCACAGAAATTATTATAGTAAAGCCTCCACACCAGCTGTTTGGTTTTTTCCTATCATGTCCTGCTCCCCACTGCTGGTGTTTGTCTCTGAAGGACTCTGCCTCTCATGCCTTTCCTGGTGGAGTGCTTCACCTCTGACCAGGCACAGGACTGCTCTGCCTCTCCACGGACTCAACCCTCCACCCTCTCTGCCTCATCCGTACAGTTGATGTTTTTGTCATTTTAATCACCTTTGAGGGATTTTCAAGGATACAGAGATGCTTTAGCTTCACAGACTACCTTAACAGAGCTGGGCCCAGATCAGCTGCTTTCCAAATCTGGCCACAGCAGATCTCCTTGCTACATAACCAGGCTCTCACTTGAACACCTCTTTATATTTTACAGGCTTGAATTTCTTTATCTTAAAACTCTGGAATTTTCTGTGGCACTGCTGTGGGCATCAATACAATAGCATTCTTACCACGGAACTGAAGCCAGACATATTCCCTTTTTAGCCCAATATGGAGCAGCTCTAACACCTTCAAAATGTTGCTGAAGACAATACAATTGTTTAGCAGTTGTGCAAGATAGCTAAAACGCAAACATATCAGAAAGACAAAAGTGTAATTATAAAACATCTCATGCTGTTAGGTTTGAAAAAAAACAATCACATCCAAACAATATAAACTGACTTTCCTTGTACTGAATTGCACTATTTGTTTTGTTCCTTTCAATTACTGCACAAAGCTTTGGTTAGACATAGCGTTGTAATACATTCATGCTAATTTTTCAGAGTCCTTTCCACAGCCTAATTTCTTCAGTGAATTGCTCACTTTTTTAGAGGTAGCAATAAGCATAGATTAAAAAATAGAGAGAGCTATATATATGCAGAAACAAAATAAAGTTTGTGGAAAAGCTTACAGGCAGAAAATGCATGCCAATTTGTGATAAGAAAATCCTGCAAAGTTTTTTTGATGAGCCAAAGAAGGCAAGTTAAATGGTGCTGGTCTTAATTTGTTTCTATTGTCTGTTCCAGATTTCTGGTGTAAAATTGAACCTTGTTGTTAGTTTCTCTATTTGCAGTCACATTTTCTATTATGGATAGTTAAGGACTGGTAGTATTTAATGAGCTGCTGTCTGTTTGGCAGGATGAATTGGGAAACCTTCCTTAGGAATGGAGAAAGAGAGCCACAGCCTCTGTGGTGTCTGAGGAGGTTTAAATAAAATTTGTCACTATCCACTGACTTTATAAGTCTCCTGCATACTCAAGAGATTAGCTGAAAATCAATAGAAATGGAATTAAGAGAAGAATAGAAAGAAAGAGAGAAGAAGGACAGAGAAGGGGAAGACAACAAAGCCCTATAAGAAATGAGGGTTCTGGATTTTAAACTGACAGGGCTTGACCTGCTTCCCAGAAGAGCTCAAACTCCTGGGCTGCTCCATAGGCTGATTCACCAGCCCTTCTACTAGGGATCAGCCTCTCCAGAGACAACTGGTTCTGTCAGCTGCAGCCTGGATGCCTTGAGTGAATTGAGCTTCACCCACTATACGTGGATCCAGCTAGATCCATCGATGGGCATGTGAGTGTTTATTGCTGCTGAGCTTTACAGCTTAGAAACCAGCCCCTGCTTGCACAGAGCTGTTTTTTTGCAGTTCCACCTTAAGTGATGGCTAAATGCAGAGTCTTGCAAGATCTTCATTCTTGGGATCATTAGCTACCTGAGCCACTGCCTGAGCTCCGGGCTTTGAGCCTATTTCATGTTAGTGTCCTGCCTGCTCATGGTTCTCCAAGACTCTGCACAGCTCAGTACAAAGCTTTATTTGTGTTTTATTCATGTAGAAGGTATAATAGCTTTATAATTGTACGCTGTTTTCAGGATTAATCTGTAAATTGCTAGTAAGTGTAACCATGTGAAAGTTAGAGGTCTACTTTTTTAAATTTTGTGGACTAATTTCTGAAATCTTTGAATGGGATGTAAATTTTTATTTAATAAAAAGAAATAAATAAAAAATCTGTGATTAGGATTTATCTAAGCCAATGCCATGTTTTTTCTGCGAACCTGACAAAGTTTTAGAAGCAAAGTAAGTCCAGTAATAAGTGATCTTGCATTTTTCTCTTATCCTGTATCTTGTGTACATAAGGCCACTTAAACCAATTGGTGACATAAATGCTGCAAAGAAGAATGAATAAAATGTGCTAGCAATTTAGTTTAAAAAATTATACATATGCCTAATGTAAATTTAAATACATGATGATTCAGATAAGTACCATACATCGCATGATCAATTTTCTGCCAAACATTTTCAGAAAGGCAATTAGGCTTGTCAATCAATATGAATATAGAAATATCAATACTGTATCTGCTTTTTTACAGATACACTGGTGTGTGAAACAACGCTTACTTCAGGCAACTGTGATAGTACTGAATCTTTTAGTTGCTATGTCTAAAATATAAGATTTGAAGTATATTTTCCATGAACAAAAGGCAGAAAACCATGAGAAGAAGTCACTAAATATATCAATATTCTTCAAGAAATTTGGTAAGTTTCCTCAAACTTGTACATACTGCTATCAGTATAACACCTTAATTTGAAATGCAGTTTAAACTGCTTAGTCTATCAGATGTCATTACTAAAGTACCCATACAGTGTCTTCCATAGTAAAGGATGAATTCTCCAAATGTCCCTATGCTTTAGAGCAAACATGAACTGAATATTTTTATTGCACATAGAAATGTTTGTTGCAGTTTATTATTTGAAGTGACGGCTTCTGCAACTCTGCTGGAGCAGATAAATATGAAAGTCTAGAGGAAACATCTCTGCCATCATCAAAGTTAAAGTAAGGACATGTAAATAGTAAAACTAGTGCTGATAAACAAAAAGACTGAAGAGTTTGTCCTGTATAAGTCATAACCTTGATACTAACAGGCAGTCTCAACATTAATTCAATGACTAATGCAGTGACATTTCTATTTTTTCCATATGTCCTCTTGCCACTGAATGCACAATGCAGATGTGGAACTGTTATGCATACTAAGATTTTTCATTCTCAAAATGTCACAGTTACATATGAACTTTCTATTTTCATGTCTGGTAAGTAGTCTACTTAATTTTTGTGTCCTACAGTTCCCAGAAAGAGAAGATGCAGATACTATTTGTCTCTTTCAAACATGTATTCTCTTTAAACGTTGATATCCATGTCACAAAACACTAGAGGTTTGTTTTTTTTTTTTTAAAATAGAATTTCTTACAATTCTTATTTTTCTTTTCTTATAGTGGTACTCTGATGTTTTAAGAGTAACTAGTATACACTACCTTGGGAACATGGGGTCCCACCCTATGAAAATTTTATAATCCATAGGAAAACCTTCCTGGGTCTTCGTACAAAAAGCACAGTACTTGTACCAAGTCTGACACTACTACACACTAAAACAAGAAGTGCTGACCAAAATATGTATGTGAGCAGGAAATACATTATTCCTCTGCAGCTGAGCTTGGTGGCAATTCCCACAAGCTAAGTATCATTTGAACTGCCACTGGGCATATACATTTTATCACCTTATGGTTATAAGATGTTTTTTAAGCAAAATAAACAATAGCTGAACATGCATTCCCTGAAGCTTAGAGAGAAACACAAACAATAATTTGAAATTCCAAAATTATTATTTTCAGTAAGTTTTGAAAGAGGAAGTACTTTGCCATGAATACATAGTTTTGTGATAAATATATGTGGATTTATAAATGGATTAGAACGTATTACTCAGGGCATCAGAGCCTGGACTACAGAACATTCCCCATTGCTCCCATGTCATTGCTCATGTACAAACCCAGATCGATCGATCTATCTATCTATCTTTCTATCTATCTATCTATCTATATAGGTTCTGCTCAGAATAGAGTCCTTTGATCACTTTATTGAGCCAAATTACATATGCAGAGCACATGTCTATGTTGCCATATGTTGCAAAATTAGACACACTGGATCTCCTTTTGTCCACATTGTAGAATTATTTTGCTGTTTGGATTTTTTTCAGGTTTTTTTTTTTGTTTTTCTAGGGCTTCAGATAGCTCTCTGTATGACAGAGTCTGGACATTATCTTGAAGACCATTCCAGGGAATTTATTTTTCAGCAATTTGAACAGAGAACATATTGAGATGATAATTGCACATTATGGCATGTATTGTGCAGTTGATTGAGCTAAATATCAGTCATGCGGTTCTGAGACTACACCAGTTGGTCTGGGTGTCAGGGATCTTCATTGGGACTGATATATTTACTTGTATAGCCTCTGTGACTTCATGTAGACTGAGTGCCACAGGTTGTGACCCTCAAGGCAACTAGACCATCCTCTAGAGCTCAGAGGATCTGGCATATCTGAGGAGGGCTCTCACCTGAGGTAAATAAATTATATAACTGGTGTTCTGAGCTGCCACCTGGCCAATATTGCTGGTTTAGAAAAATTCAGTATTCATTTTGTGTGCTTCCAGCACCTGTCCAAGTGCTCATGTGTACTCCTGCAGAACAGGACATCAAGGTGTGTTGGGAAGTTTTTAGGGTCTGCTGTGAGAGGAGAGTTGCCATAGCTTTGTGGTGTCTCAGAAACTTCACACACAGAGCTTAGTTCTTAAACACAGGCTAATATTTTCAACTGTTGGGTTTTTAAAAATTTTTTATATTTGCTATCCAGGACAGTAGTAGCTTCTGTAGCCAAAAAACGATGGGCAGGTACACTGGTATTAGTGTAAACTCTTACAGCAAAATTATTTGAATCAATATCTCTCTCCACTTTCTAAACTGTTAGAAATCTCTTCCAGGTTACATAAACAGTAATGAAAAAAGTTTTTTCTCAGCCCAGTTTATTTAATTAATGAATTAGTAACTAAGAAGCATTGACTTCTTTCCTGGGCCTGTAGAGGGACAGAATGTAAGAGCATAGTGCAGAAGGTAGTCTCACACCTGAGGAGTTGCAGCTGTATTGATCACCAAAGATTAGGAACAGGCCTGCCCTTAATAGGCCACAGCTGTGTCCAATAAGAAGATAAGTGCTACAAAAGAGTGGGTCAGCTGGGTGAGGAGAGAGTGGGAGTTTGTTGGTTTTGCTGTGAGGAAGAAGGAGTCAGTGCTGCAAGGAGAGAAATCACCTAGAAGGTATGGGATCTTTTGCAATAAGATGACAACATGGGCCGTGTAGAACTGAAAACACAGAAATTTGAAGAGATTTCAGATCCAAGGACTGATTGAAAATTCCAGTTTAAATATTGTTTCCTGATTTCAACTAATTAAATTATTCATAGTGCAGTTCTTTAAGTAATTTTAAGCTTCAACTGTGTTCACGACTACTCTTAGGTTTTTTTTCAAATGTAATTGATACAGTGGTTACTCCTTCTTCTTTATTGTCACTTAAATATTTAGGAAAATAAGCTTAAGTAACTGGTTTTTACTACCTCCTGAATGGCTTAACATCAATTTTAGAACATGACTGTAATACTTGTCCAAAAAAGAAAAAATAATTTAGTTCCACATAGATTTTAGAAATCTATATAGTAACAATAGTCCTTAAAAGCAGTAATGAAAGGGAGCACAGTTATTATCTTGGCTTAGTTTTCACAAAAGTGCACAGCCCTGTAAATGTCATAATTAGACTCCCAAGGGAGTATAAGCAATATCAAGAATTTAGTATGTTCTATAGCATGTGTAGAAACATTTCTCACTGTTTTTTTTTCTTTTAGCCAGACTAACAGCAGGATAGTTTTAAAGCCCTAGGCAAAATAATTGACAGTTTGCCCTAAGTGGGAGCTTATGCAATAGTCCTGGAACAGCCTTCAGTCTTTACTATGATCCATTCAAATGCCGAAAAACCAAAAAAATTTCCAAGTCTTATAGGAAAGGAAGCACTTACCTTCTAGTTTTAAAAAATTACGGGAAGATAAGGAGGAAATGCAAAGGATATTCAAGGTACCAAGGGCACTCAGTGCTTTTGTTTAATTCCCCTCGAGCCTCAGTCATCATCAGTTACAACTTTTGCGTATATTACGTTCAAGGATTGCAGCCTGAATTAGTTAAAGATGTGAATCTAAGCTTCATTGGCTAACCCATATTGAATCCATGTATTTGATTTAATCAAAATTAGTGAAAAGAATTAAGCTAATTCCCTAAATTAAAACCACTTCACACACTATTTATTTTAAGTTTAGTACTTTACTGTATTTTCCTCAAAGACAGACTATGGAGTCAATGTTACTACATCAGAAAATGCATTTATAACACCAAGTTAATCTTTCAAGTAAGTGTTTTTTATTCAACACAGAAAGGATCATCCTAGCAATATCATGATGTAGTTTCTCTGCCTCTGTTGTGGTTAACATTTCAACCTGTGCAGAATAAAGAGAATCTGTTTTAAAGACTTTATAACATTTTTTCTAGTGTATCCTTAATTTTCATTTCATTTACAGTAAATATGTCAACTTACCATATGTCAACCAGCCTACCATAAAACCTCATGTTTTTTTAAATGCATTTTCCATGTTTCACTTTTAGCTGTCTCTTCAAAACAGTCATTCTAAGCCATCATAAAAATTATTTTACTGAGGGCCTAATGTGTGGATTCCCACTTTTAACTCATGATCCTATCCAGGTCCTTTCTACACAAGTGCTTAGAGTAGTGCAGGGATACCCTGATTGCCCAGCTCAATGAAAGCTGAAAGCCACACAGAGCTGTTCCTACTTCTCCACAGCTCAGACCTACTCTGACACTGCAGCTGTGATTAACAGCTGAGCTCAGAGGTGGTAAAATCACACAGTGGAACAACATCAGGTGAATTCCCTCAATTACTTCAATGAACTTGAATTTTCACTAGTCATTGGATGAATTGATGGATGCACTACTGTAAGAAGCAATTCCTTGGACACTGAGCATCGCTCCATGTGTCTGCTTGTGGCCCCCTGTTCAGGCATTTCACAGAGAAAAGGAGTCACACAGGATTTCCTCTTCCATTATTAAAAGGTCTTCAGAGCATTTCAGCTTGTCCTTAAATTCTACTTACATCATTTACTATTAGTGTTGTATTTTTTCTTAGTGTAATGAAGTTCATTTTAAACATTTCTTAATTTGGATTTGGGAATTATATTTTAAAGTATATACTACATATTTAAAATAAATGAATATGAAAAGTTCTTGTCAAAAAATGGTGAATCATCATTAAACATACATTCTCCGTTAGAGAAATTGCTGTATTGCTAAACCACCCTCTGAAAGTGCTGCTTTTCTGACACATTCTGGGAAGATTTGATAGGATGTTGGAAGGAATGCAGTTTTCCTGTAAATCAATGATGATATATTTCTTACAATATCTGTGTAAGCCTAAGGGGACAAAAGATATTCCATGTTTCCTCCATTAGTGTTTCCAGTAGTGTTAGTGTGCCTGTAGAAGTGGTTACAACACTATATCATAGGAAGAGCATTATATTTTGAGATATTGGCAAGGGTATTGTGAATAAGGCCATACATATATATATATATGTATATATATATATTTATATATGTGCATATATATGTATGTGTATAAAAGGACTAACTGTAGCTTACAAATGAGATTGGTCATAAAAATGTTAATGAAACAAGAAAGCATCTAAATTATCTAATAAAATAAATGCAGTGATTATACAAGAAAGTCTTATGCTTGTTCAACTTGATTCTGCTCTCTCTAACCATGATGTTACACTGTCTGAAAAAGGCTGTCCTACTTTGAATATACTTCCAATACCAGAGAATGTAAAGGCAATGAGATCACATGTCCCTAAATTTAAAACTGCCTGGGTTTTCTGCCTCATTATATACTTGAAATAGATCACCAATAGATTATATCAGAGAGTATTTTAGGAAACAAAGATTTATGTCTATTTTTCCTGACTGATATATGTTGCATTTTGTGTTCTGGAACTTTTTATAGTTTTTTATATTTTTTTCCCCTGATGTTGCATTTATTTTAGGAAACAGAAAATACACTATAAGAATTAATTTTTTTTAGGTATGTGTTATAGAATCATGATACAGGACAACACTGTACAAAAATAAGCTGTTGGACTACCCAATGGTGCAAGGATGTTTTTTTCTGGGATTTCATGTAGCACAGCACTAAGTCTCTTAAGTTGTCTTCATTGCTTAAAATAGCTTGTCAGAAAACAGAAAACTCAGATAGCCATAGGTTACTGGAGACAAGACCTTTAGATGATTCTAGCTTTGGGCATTGGAGGTAAATATGATCAGTTATTTTGTAGGCAGCTGTTTCTGTCCCCGTGCCTTCAAGCTCTACCCAGTTGGCTGAGATGTGAACAGAGACCCCAAGGGGTGCAATTTTTGAAATGGATCCAAAGCAGCTTGGCTCATGCTGTACTTCATGTAAGTTTTATTTTTTATCATGATGACATGAGATAAAAATAGCTGGGATGTTTGTACTGTTCATGAAATAGCAAATACTCTGGGTTTCTCGCTGTCAAAATTAGACAAAACAAATTAGTCTGACAGCTGTGTTCTTGCTGTCATTCTTGTGTGAACTGGTACTGCTGGGGAAGAAACTGATAGTGATACAGGAAAAAAAAGTGCATCTTGCTAGACAATGCCACAAAAAAGGGATGTGTTGAGTAATTGATACACAGTAGTCTTAAGAAAGTGGTCAGCTCATAGATTAAATTGAATTTTGGATTTATGAAATTGGAAATACCTTTGGAAACAATTGTGAAAATTTTTGTGGGCAGCTGTATTTCTTTCTTTCATAGTACAGTTCTTTCGTACCTTTGTTCTTTCATTTTCTTCTTTTTTCTCTCTCTTTTTTTAAAATCAAAATTAATTCCAGCTTAGTATTCACTGCATGCTGTAATAAACACATCATAAGGGAAAAGCTAGTCAGTAAAAAACTCAGAAAAAAATCCAATTGGAAATGAAAGACAGTTGAATTTTAAAAAAAAAATCTTTCAGCTGCCAAAAAATGAGAAAATTTTAATTAGTTGCTTGATTTTTGCGTTCTGCTTTTTCTCATATCTTTTGATCCTCAGGTAGTTTTGATTTGTGTATAAACCACTAATCATCAGAAATTAGAGCATACAAAGGGTATATTTTACATTTCTCTTACCTTTTGATATTCTGCAGTACATATTCTGTGGTTTCTTTAGCACTCAGTTTTTGGTTAACTTCCCAAGTATGTCCACACAGCAAAGTGAAATGACAACCCCTCCATGTCTCCCAGTCTGCTGAGTGATGGATCTGAGAGTGTGTATCCAGGTCTGGGGTTCATTGCTAGAGGGTGTAGTGAATCAGCTGGAGAGCAGCTGCCCGATCTGCAGCCTCCTTGGTCTCTGAAAAGACAGAATCAAATCTTGAATCATCCCCAGCTCCATTTATGCTCTAAGTTTCTGACTGCCTTTTAACCATTATGGTATTTTTTTTAGTTCCAGAAATTTAATTCCCACAAACACCCTTAAGTTTATTATCAATCCTCTAACTCATTGCTTGATTTCAGGCAGCTCATGAAATCTCATGGGGTCTTAGTTCTGAATCTTTTCAACAGAAATAGCTAGGCAGTAGTTATTGCAAGACTAAAATAGTGGCCTTAAAATATTTTGACTTCTTAGAATAAACAGATTGCTGAAAAGAATGAGAGTCATAATATTATTTTGCATTTGCTGGCCTCCTGCAATATTAGTAAAATCAAATATATACTTTTGCTTGTATTCAAAGATTCTAAATATTCAGTTTAGGAGGACTGGGAGAAATACCCCTGCTAATATTACTTGGTTTGGTTGAAAAATGCTAAACACTTACTTCATTCTATTTTTTGGTGAGAGAAAACCGAGAAATTAATCTGAGACACAAAATAACCATAAACATATGATCAGATAATGAAAGCCTGTCAGAAGTTTTGTAAAATCTAACTCTTCTTTGAGTTTAGCTGGAATGATTCCATTTCCTTGGCTTTGTTCTTCATCTGGAAGAAAACAAAGGGAGTTCTGAAAGCCATGAGTTCTAAGCTTCATTCTGAAAATGCTAACAGCAATTTAGGAGGCTATTAGGTTTTTGCTCTAGCTCTATAATATTTCTTTGTTCTTCTCACCACAAAACAAAAGAAATAATGTGTCTCAGTCCTATACCTTTTACTCTGTAGACCCCTTTAAAAATCCACAAAAAATAATCTTGTTGATAATGTACTCTTTTTGTGAAGTATTCTTACTTATTAATATCTCTGATGGATTTATAGGAAGCTAACCATAAAAGGTAATAGCTAATGTAAGATTTGAAAGGTTTTGGATGCCAAAGTAATACTAGTTAATTGGACACATAAAAATAAAGCAGGTTATTAATTGGGAAATTTAAATCTTAGCAATGTTTATTGATTTCTCAGTTATCCCTATGTTGTTACTTTCTTTGTAACTTTTCTCCCTCTTTCTGTAGAAATACTGTGATGATTAAGAAAGGAGAGAGACTTATCTTTTATCTGGAATTCTGCATCTACTTGAAGCCTATTCTTCCTCCCATATGAAATGTGGTGTTGCTGACATTATATGACAGGGCAAGCTCTGGTCTTCAATGGATTATGTAAAGAGCATCTCTAAAGGTATCTGGCTCTTTCAGAAGAATGGACTGAAATCCTACAATTACCCTCATTAGCTGCTTGTTAGAGTGTACTAGAAAAGTGACTAAATCAGAAACAGATCTGAGTCTGCAAAATTCTTCTTTTAAAAATTGGTTGATCCAATTTGAAACAATTTTTTGGATCCAATTTTTACAGAAATGTATCATAGAAACTATAAGTACACTCCAAGAATATAGATGGTTTGGAGGGTTGTTTTATTTATTTTTTTTGTTGTTGTTGTTTTGTTTTGGCGTGTTTTTTTGTTTGGCTTGGGTTTTTTTGTGGTTTTGTGTTACAGGGCTTGCAAAGGTTTTTCAGGGCGAAGAGAGAGGCGAGAATGTTGACCTCATGTTCAGAAGGCTTGATTTATTATTTTATGATATATATTACATTGTTACTATGCTAATAGGAATAGAAAGAAAAATTCTCAGAAGCTTGCTAAGCTAAGAATAGGAAAGGAATGAATAACCAAGGGCTGTGTCTCAGCACAGAGTGAGACCCAGCTCTGCCGTGCGTGGTCAGTAAATCCAAACATTCACCCAAGACCAATCACACATCCACCTGTTGCATTCCACAGCAGCAGATAACCATTGTTTACATTTTGTTGCTGAGGCCACAGCTTCTCAGAAAGGGGAAAAATCCTAAAGAAAGGATTTTTCACAAAATATGTCTGTGACAGTTTTAGTTTTTTTAATAATTTAAAATGAAAATAAATCTTTCAAAAATCCCCAAAGGCTCCATATGAGTGACTATTGGAGTGCAGCAACCAACAGGATATTGGGTTGCATTAATGAGGCCATCACCACCATATATAAAAAAGTAATTATCTCCCTCTACTCAGTGCTTTTCAGGCCAAACCTGGCATACTGTCCTCAGTTTTTGTCCCCATGATAAAAAAAAAAAAAAAAAGAAAAATATCATGGACAGCCTTTAGAGGATCCAGAAAATAACCACAAAGATTATCAAAGGACTCTAAAGCCTGACAATGTGAGGAAAGAGGCTGAGAGATCTGGATTTATTCATCCTTGAGAATAAAAGGCTTAGGGAAGAACTTATGACCATGTTCCTGTATGTGAACGGCAGCTAAAAAGGTGGAAACTCCCTTTGTATGAGGAGTCGCGTGGAAAACATGAGAGGTAATGAATACAGGTTACTCCTGGGAAAATTCTGGTCAAACACAATAGGAAATTTTTTCACAATGAAAACAGACAGACATTGGAATAATCTCCCCAGGGAAGCAGTGGATTTCCGAGTGTTGAACACTAAAGATTTAGCTGAACAGGGTGCTGGGCCATCTTCTCTAGACTGTGATTTTACCAAGAAGTGTTAGACCAGATGTTGCTTGAGGTGCCCTTCCAACCAAATATCCTATGACTCCATGAATGCAAGCCACCAGATCCAGCTCTGCCAGGACTCTGATCTTGTTCTCCATTTCTCTGAACTGCTTGCACTCCCAGTACAGGCTAGAGCAGTCCACCTGCACTGCCAGTCCCCCTCACACGCTGAAATGGCTGACAGACTTAGTTTCCAGGCCTGTGTTTGTCAAGATTGCAGTCGCTGGACTCCATGTTGAGAATCTGCCTTTTTCACCACAGGGCATCACTGAAGTTCATCATCTGCTCTCTCAGCAGCAATGACAAGGTCATTTTGTGGTCAGACTTCTCTCATTCAATTTATTCAAATCAATAGTATTTTAGAAAGGACATAAAAGGGGAATAATTCCTGGATGTCTCTGTATCACGGGCTCTTATGGAATGCTTGATCTCTCTTTTCCTTGCTGGAATGACAATGTTGTAGGATGCAAGCACTCAAGCATGTTTCTGAAGGAGAGAAGTACAGAGAGGACCAGCCCTGTGTGACACACAGCTGGTTCCTCTATTCACAAGCAAGGAACAGCTGGCTGGGGAGATGGTAATCAACTGCAGACTGTGCTGGAGTGACATGGAAACAGTGGAGCTCAGAATACTAAAGAGAGTGACAAAAGAGAAGAGAAAGAATACTGATGTTGGACTTCAGGCAAGTATCCCTGAGTGTGTTCAGGAAACATTTTGATGGGATCCTGTGTGAGGACACTGTCTCAATGCAAAAAATGGAAAGTGGAAGTATTTCTACAGAGAAATACCCATTACCTAGGTGTTAGGAAAGCTAAAATTCACAGAGTTATGGTGCCAGCAAGAAACATAAAAAGTAGCAAGAAAATATTCTGTGATTATATCAGCAGCAAAAGACTGAAAAGAGAAATGTTGAAGTGGGAAGGTGATGCAGAGGCAAGGGATAAAAACTAAGTTACTGTTTTTGTTTCTTACACTTTTGCCTCACTAGTCAGCAGCATGGTCTCTCAGATTCTTGTGATTGAAGTTTGAAGAAGGATAAGAAAAATTAGCAGTAGATGAGAATCAAAACTGATGTAATCTGGAAAACCCTCCATCTATAGACATCCTTAAGTCAGGCTGCATCTCAGGATGCTAAGGAAACTGAATAATATCCTTGCACAACTGCTTTGTATTGCTGCCCCAGAGGGTAACAGTGTGGAGATTCTAAATGGTGTGAACGAAGAAAAGCACTCATCTTCAAAAAGGATCAAAAGACAAAATCTGGTGAACTACAGCCCATCGAATTTCATTTTGTCTCTGGAAAAATCATAAAGTCCATATATATCACATCTCTAGGCATATGAAGGAGGAGATGAAGGTGGCTGGGTTGTTAAGGGTAAATCATGCCTGACCACCTGGATGCCTCTGTGATAAAATGACACCTGAAAGAAGAATGAGCGATGTCATTTATATAAACTTCAGCAAGACTTTCCACACTGTCTTCTCTCATGTTCTTGCATAGGACACTAAAGGCTTAGTGAGCGAACAACCAATGGGTAAAACTCTAGTAGAGCAATCAGGCTCAAAAAGCAGAGGTTAATGGGTTGTGGTCATATTGGAGACTGATAAAAAAATAGAGCCCCAGAGAGGTCTAACCTGGGACCTCTTCTGCTTAATATTTTTAACAATGGTCTGGAAAAGGCAGTGGAGTGTGCCCTCATCAACTTTGGAGGTGACATCAAATTGAGGAGACTAGTCTATGGGCTTGACAGCAGAGCACAAATGGGTTGATGGGAACTTTATGAAATTGAAAAGGGCCAAATGTACAGACCTGCCCATGAAACAGGAAAAGCCCTACAGTGGCAGAGGCTGGGGACAAATTAGCTGGTGAGAAGCTCTGTGAAATAAGACCCTTGGGGTCTTGTCAGACAGCTGGTTGAAAATGATCCAGCAGTATGCCCTGGCAGAAAATAAATCCAACAGCCTTCTGGGTTGTATTAACATGAACAGAGCTAGTAGTTCAAGGGGAGAGGTTTTCCTCCTCTACTCACTATTTAATACACTGCACCTGGAGTACGGTGTCCAGTTTGGGCCCTGCAATACAATATAGAATTTTACAAGCTGTAGCAAGTTCATCAAGCGACCACCAAGGCGGGTTGAAGTTTGGAGCCTGTCCTGTTTAACCTGGAGAAGAAAGATCTTCTCCAGATTAAACTACAGAAACAGAAAAGTGGATAAACTGAATAGACGCCCCTCCCAGGTCCTGTGAGGAGGTTATAGAGAAAACAGAGCTAGTGTCTGCACAGGGGTACATGGAAGGTTGATAAGAGGCAAGGGGTGTAAGTTAAAATATGGCTGATATTGAGACAAATATTCTCTGCAGAAGCAAAGGGTGAAAGCTTGGTGGCAAGCAGAGAAGTTGTGCAGCCTCAGTCCATCCCTAGAGGTTTTCAAGAGCCAGTGGTGCAAAATCCTGAGCAAGCTGGTCTGAGTGCAGAGGTCACCTTGTTATGAGCAGGAAGTTGGATTAGGAATATCCACAGACACCTTCTGCTTTAAATTATCACAAATTATCACATATTCTATGATTCCATAAACCTAACAAAAAACCTGGTTGTATGACTAGGTCTACATGAGCTTCCTACATAATCACTTTCTCCCCTTAAATATCCTAGTATATTTGAATTTCCCTTACTCTTTTTCAGGGCCTATTGTCCTTTGTGTTAAACTAGACTGTGTTTCTCTTCCACATCTAGCTTTTCATATAGAGTTATCCACTTTGATTTTTTTCTTCCTGCTGGCATATCAAGCCTGATGCACATAAACCCCAAGAAAAAAACATTGCTTCAGCAGTGGGGATTAACTACCATCCCTAGTGTCTTCATAAAATACATAAAATATTTTAAACTTTAAAATATTACACTGGCCAAATACAACATAGTGATATAGCTTCTCTTTCTAAGCACTGATATTATCATTATGCACACCAACACTTGCAAAGATAACCTGATAAAATGGGTGACCTGATTGAATATTTCCTGGCTGAACAGCGCTCCATATAAGCAAGCCTTCCATTGTGCTTCTGCATGCTGGGGAAATGATCTAAAACAGGCAAAGAGAAAAGAACTGGAAAAATCTTAATGTAGAGCTATGGAATATGAACTATCTGTTTCTAGCTGCAAGAAGAGGAGCAGAAATACAATTCCCATGTAAGTAAAAAGTTGGCTTCATTTGCATATTGCAAAGCCTTCTTCATGAATGGCTGCTTAAAGACCTTAAGTATACAGCAGTCACTAATAAATAAAAAATTTACTTACGAAAATGGAAGCAGCTACTAATAATTTTGAGAACAGGTAGAGAGATGGTGTCAGTTGAATTTGTGAGTGGATCAGGGTAGTGGAACTGTGAAAGGGCTGGATGGGATATCCTGTAAGGAGCATCTGAGCACCCTGGGTTTGTCTAGTTTGGAGAAAAGGATGTTGAGGAGTGATCTCAGTGCTCTATACAGTTTCCTGAAGAGGAGAGTTGGGGAGGAAGATGCTGTGCTTTTCTCACTAGAATCTAGTGACAGGAATGATTGAAAACTACATCAGATTTTTGGACTAAACAATATGTAGCACTACTTTACTGAGAGGGTAGTCAAACACAGGGTACCTAGAAAGGTGGTTTATACCTCAAGCCTGCCAGCATCTAAGAGGCATTTGGACAGTGCCCTTAACACCGTGCATTAACGTTTGGTCAGCTCTGACTAGTCAGGCAGTTTAACAAAATGATGGCTGTAGATCCCTTCCTGCTGAAATATTGCGGTGTAATGTAGTCTAATTTTGGTTTTGTCTGTCTTCACAATCAACTGGATTAAGCTTTCTGACCAGATTGCATTTTTTATGATGCACTATGGTTCTGTGATGCCAGTGAATCATTGAACAGGCAGCTTGTTTGGGAACTCAGACCACAGGAGGAAATGGAGATACAAACCTAATCAGACGTGCCTCCCATGAATCATTACAATGAAAAGAGTTTGTTTCTTTCAGCTAAGACTAGATATATTTAGCCCATCCAGTGCAATGAAAATTAGTGCCCCTCAAAGGCACTAATTTGTGCAAAGCAAACCTCACCTCCTGCCCCTGCAAAGTGATTTTTGTTTTTATTTGCTTTAATAATTTGATTAGTGACCTCTGAGCTGTGTATGCAGTGAACATAATAAATAAAATTATGTTTTGAGCAATATACAGGTAAAGATAGTTTTGGTTCACCCTACCTTCTTTTTCCAAGAAAATTGTTTTCTAGCCTTTTCTGATTTATTTTTACTGTTGTGGTTTGCTTCCTTTTAAAGAGATAGTGTGAGTACATTAACAGTGCTCACTCACCATTTAAAAATGTGACAGTGACGTGTGCTATTTTTGGTGTTCTACTCAACTGGGCACAGTAAGAGATACTTTGCAGTATTTCACACAGATTTTGAGGTAATTGTCTTTTGAAGCAGCAGCAACCATACCAAATACGCTGAGGTTTGGCCTGCATGTGGGTTGTGTTTGCTCTGTGTCATGAAAATGCAGGAATAGGTTGTTCCATTCCTTTGCCATGGGTGAGAAGTGACACAATATTCACATCTTGAAACTCAAGCCCACACAGATCACTAATCTTAATTCTTACGCACTTATGACTTTATGGCATGATAAAGGAAGAACAAGAGGAGAAAATTCTCAGCTGACAAACAATTAGAGTCTAAACCTATTTAAGGTTCACTGATGAAAGCAACAATAATAGGCCAGTAACAATTTCACGTACTTCAATCCATAAAGGGTGAAATCTGTTGTTTTATGAATATTAGCATTTAACATTATGGATAGTTCACAGCATGCCCATCTGGGCCTAACATTATCTATACTTAAATATCATTCAGCAGTTAAAAAACTGTCTGAAAATTTTCTTCTCCTGCTGATTCTTTAAATGCATTTATTTCTTGGTTATTTTATTTATTTTTTGAAGTACCACTACTGTAGCTCTTTATTATATCTTATTAGACCTGGAAGCATTTGGAAAGTAGCTTATTTCTGACTACCATTTGTCTACCTTTCTCAGATTCATAAAACTAACTAGTTGTTGTTTAAATCTGAATTTTTTTTAAGTGGTAAGAATCTAGATACCAGATTTTTTACAGCTTGGGGTATGGGATAGCCATCTCTTAAACAGACTTGTGGAACTTATGTCTCCTGGGGAAAAAATAAGTCTTGATGTTTGTATTTTAAGCAATATGCTGTCAAGTGATCTTTTGCAAACTTTTCCAATAGTTAATATCTCAACTTTAAAATCTGCGAATTATTTTGTCACTTCAGTTTCCAGACACTAGGTTCTCTTAAAATTTGTTTTACTGGACAGAAAAAGCTTCTTTTATCTCATAGCTTCCCCTGTGGCAATACCAGGAGAGAAATTTAGAGAAGCCAACTTAGTCTGCATGCAAATCTAGATTCAAATCCTCTCTAGATTTCTTCTTTTTGAAGTTTTTCTCTGTGTCCCCTCTCAACTCCTTGTGCATCCCCGGTGTACATGGTGGCAGGGTAGTGTGAGAAAGAGAAAATCTTTATGACTGTTCAAGCATTGCTCAGCCACAGCTTAAACACCCCCTGTTATCAGCACTGCCTTGGCCACAGATCCAAAAATTAGCCTAGCAGTATGAGCTCCTATAGAGAATAGTAACTCTCCCAGTCAAAACCAGTATATTTAGGCATTGCCCATGCTAATCAGATCGTATTCTAATGTGTATGTGTATATATATATGCACACACATATACCTTTTAGAAAGAGTATATGATTTCCATAAAACATGAATGACTAGGAATAAAAGGGTAGGAAGTGTGACAACTGGGCAGAGTATCAAATAATGTCCAGCTAGTGAAGTGTGTAAAGGTTTATAGGAGGAAATATTTCTATATTTAAACTGTAAGTGACAGTGAAGCCAAAGAGAGGCTTTTCCAATATGTATCAAGTTAGAAGGGTCAATAAGAGTTGATGTGAAGTTTACTGGGGACTCCATTTTATTCAAAAAGTCAGCTGTGATCAGATGGATAACATGATTACTATCAGTAGTGTTCAAGAATTGGGAGGTAATGAGCAAACATTAGGTTTGGAATTACTTAGGATAGATGTCATCAACTTATTTGGGTGTGAGAATAGTTAGGCCAAGGAAAAGGATCCCGTGCTTATGTTGTTTGAGTGCTTGTGGCAGCAATTTGGGGCTCATAGGTATACAGAGTGGCAGATTAAAGAACGTGCTGGTTAGCACTGCCCGTGAATTAGGAACAGTCACAAGTGCTGCCACATTTCTCTGGCCTTAAAAAAAAAAACAAAAAAAAACCATTCAAATGAGAAGCTATCTTGGTCAGAGTAGTAGCAACCTTTGGACAGGTTTTTAGATCTCAATTAATTTATTTTCAGTAAATAGTTCCTTGTGAGCCTAGTTGAAGATGGTAGGCAGTCTCATAAGAAGCAAAGACTATTTTGTATTCTGTGTCTAAAATTTTAGAATTGCAAGTTTTCAAATTCCAAACTAGAGCAGGAGCAGTTTCTGTGCTGAGCTTGGCATTGTCCATTCAAACCCATATAAGTGGCATTATTGTGAGTATCATCCATATAAAGCAGCATTGTGATTCACAGCTGAAAAGGGAGGAACAGGAGAAGATTTTATTTTTAGAGACTATATTATTGATCCAATTGATTTTAGAACAGCTTTCATAGCTTGGCAGAAGTGAGACTGTACTTAACAGAATACTGTCAACTAGCATTCATAGAATGATACAATGCTTTTTTTGATAAATTCTTGTTTAAAACTTTTGGACAAAGGTCCCTGATCTAATGTACCGTGGTTTCTTTCAGATATTGTTCCTGCAACATCTCCCTCTATCCATAGCATTTTCTTCTTCCCTTTTTTTCCTCCATGAGCACTTCACTGCAATATCACTCTTTTTCTTTGCCCTTCTCTACACCTAGTTCTTACAGTGTTCCAGAATACAAACTTCTTGTGTGCCCAAACTCTTTGCTAGATTTATGGTTATAGCCATTTTTAAAGGTCAGCCACCTTTCAGCATATGTAGTATTATGCTTAAAATCTTGTAACTTACACAGAAGAAGCAAATATATATATATATAGCCATTAATTTATTGTTTGTATTACGGAAATATGAAGAATTTATCCATTATTAGTCTAGATCTAATTGTTGAAGAATGAATAAAAATTAAGTTAAAATAGTTTTACACATTTTTTACTCCCGTTCCTGGTGTTATGCTCACCCTTCTGCTTCTCTGGATCTTAATATTGATGGGTTAAGTCTACTAGGGTTGAGGGTTTTGAGGTGGTATGGGAAGCCAGCAACATCTGGACTTCTTTGCCGGGAGTAATGAAATGTTAATGATTTCTTCCTTCTTCAGTGGTCACTATGAGTCAACCTGATATGCTTGCTTAAATGTTTTTATGTCTTTCTCTTTACTCATTGGCTTCCATGCCATGATACCCCCAAACTTACTACATATGTTGCCTTTTCTATATGTTTGATGCCACCTCTTTGCTCTCCTTCTTGTCCCTAAAACCAGCTTTGTCCAGTTCCATGTTTGCATCTCCATAACTCAGTGTTGATCAGTTGCTTAGAGCTGTGGGCTCCCCAGTGCCAAGGCTGTTCTCCATCTATCACTATACTAGTCTCACATTACTTCATGCCACATCATATATCTGTAGTTCTCAGACTTCTGATCTTGTAACTGTTTCTATGTTATACAAAATAATTGTTTATTACTCATATTGATATAGAACTATGATTGAACCACACAAGGATGAACAAAAATGTTAGAGGAAAATGTCATACTAGATGCAACAACCTGAGAGAGGAAAGGCTTCTGCAGCTCCATGTATTCAGGTCTAAAAAATAGTGTGCCTGAAAATGTATTCCCACTAGGTACCTGCACACGGAGCACAGGTAGAAACCACAGATGTGTTTAGCTGGCCACTCAAATAACAGACACTTGGAGCACTGGCACAAGCACAGCAGCAATGGTTTCCTGTTCTCTGTTTCTGACTGAGCAGGATGGAAATATGACAGTAGGAGTATATATCATATGTCTCCTTATATGTACAGTGTGTGTCCCTAAAGCAGCTGGCCTGTAACACCCAGCCTGACCAGTTGCTGTCCCTAGATCCCAGTCTTACCAAGTTCTAACACCTGGACATAGGAACCCCAAAGGTCCCAGTACCATAACCCTATTGCAGTTCCTGGAGCAAACTATCACACACACACACAGAGAAATGTCAAGGATTTGCCGATGCCATAGATAACCCCTCTTGTGCCCTCACCCTCAGAGAGCCACAGATGGTCTCACAGACAGAGCTGGCCCTCAGACACCCATCCCTCCCCGCTCTTAATCCCAAACCACTCCCTGCTGGCTCGCTGAGTTTGATCTTCACTGGTGACCCCACACTTACTTACACACCTGCATCCACTTGACACCGCAGACCTGTACACTCGCACATGGAGTAAAGAGACACTTACTGGAAAATAATTGAAGGAATTTAACAGGGAGACAGGGCAGACTGCGTGATTAAGCCCAGGATAGGGTTAGAAACCATGCTGACCAACCCTTGCTTACATGCAAATAACCCTCATCCCTCTATTTCCCATACTTGTTTCTCTCCAAATCACCTAAACCTCTCCCTTTTCTCACCTTTGGTTCCTCTCCTAAACATGCCTTCATAAATATTGGGCAATCTCAACATCCTCTTTCTCTGCTTCCTGTATGGTTTCCCACGCCCCTTGGCAGCAATTCTCTTAATTCAAAAGGTGAGATGGAGATCTGGTCCCAATGACTCCTCACCATGAGTTTCACTCTGGGTCAGTGGGACTGAGGCTCTGCTGGGAGGGGCATGTACAGCGTGCCCCTTCCTCTGAGTCCTAAATTTGGGTTCCTTGGCCCTCTGCCATTGTGTTCTTGTTCTCTGGGTCTGTAGAGATGAGATTTTGATGGGCTAAAGGGTCCCTGGCGATGGACCTGCGAGCAAACTGGAAACAGCCAGGATAGACTCCCCCCCTGCCATTGTGCGTCTGGATTTGTGGGTGCGCAAATGAGTTTTATCACATAACCTAACAAAAAGTACAACTGGCACCTGTTCAACAAGATAAGCTGCCATCAAAAATAAACAAAGTGAAATGAAGATGCAAGTAGGTCAGGAAAGGTTCAGGCACAGCAAACTTGCCAGGCCTCAGTCTTTTAGGTGTACAGAGTTTACAGCCTGTTACTCTTAATGTCTCTGCTGTATTACAGGACTGTTTGACTACTGATAGCCATCTGGCTATCAGTTAGCTGATATAGAAGCTGACATTTCAGAGTCAGTGGCTTTAGGCCTCATAAAGATGTGTCAGAGGGGCACATCTGGAAGCTGTACTGCCATATTTTCAAGAGTGCTTAAACTAGGTTGGTTAAAGGTGGTTCAAACATGTGTGAAAAATATGTGTTGAAATTATACATCCAAATTGCTGGTTGGATGCCCATTTATGGGAAAAAATTATATACCCTGTTAGACTGATTCTATGAAATCTTGGGACATCATCTTGAAAATATAGGGTAATTTGCCTATATAGTATAATGCATAGCTTAATGCTATTCAGTCATAACCACTTCTCAGTCATAGACAGGGGCAGTTTCTTTTATTCATACTTGGCTCTCCATCTCCAGGCAAGGAGAAGTATCTGGCCACAGCATGACTTTGCTTACTGATATCAAAAGAAACAACGTTTCCACAGGGTATAGGGAACAGAAAGGGTTCAGTCTAGGCTTTTGATTAGTAAGAGAAATGAGAGGCAAGAAATTGCTTGTAAAGAAGGAAAATTTGTTCTAACTTTCTGTTCTGGATGTGGGAAAAGATACTTTATTCTACCTTGTGGTAAAAGGTGGGCACGGAGACTTCTTTTTCTTTATCACTTCTGGGAAAGTTCAATTATTCATTGCTCTTTGGAATACAAAATTGTAACTAAGCAAAAGGGATTTGAGCAGGAAAATCTAAGAATCATTTACGCTTCTTTTTTTGAACTGAAAAACCCCAGTGTTCATTTATGATGATATTATGAGTTGCAGTGAGATTCTTAAACATCATTAATCACTACAGATGGCTACAAACCCATTAAATCTTTTAAGCACCTGTTTGCTTATCAAATGTTCACGTGGTAAGCTACCCTCTGGTTCACACAAGTACATTAGTTTTAGAACATATAATTACTGTACAATAACTGTACTTGTGCTAATTACCAGTCCCCTGAAAATAAAAAGTGGAACCTATTGAGTAGTGGGGGTGGCTGGAACTTAAAAACAGAGCTTCTAGACTGAGCAGCAGGGCTCGATGACTACTTGTAAAATGTTTGTCTTATTTCTGATAAGCTTAGTTCTATTCCACAGTGAGCACCTAAGCGAAATTGCTAGATTTTTTTTTTCTTGCCATCAGTCACAAGAGAGCTCTACCACACATAATTTATCACAATTTGTCTCTTTTGAAGAGAGCTTCAGGATAGAAATAGCATAAAGACCAAATTATTTCTCACTCGAATGTGTTGCACCATCTTAGAGAATGTGGTGTTAGACAGAAATTGCAATCTCTTGTCATACTTCAAGTCTTATCAGTATGAAGCTCTGTGCTTCACACAAGAGTGCTCACATTCCCAGAAGTATTTAGAGGCAATACCATTTATTCTCAAAGTAATATCCTCCATTTTTGGGATGGTAGGCTTTATTCAATCCTGTGGAATGGTTAAATTAATTAAACAAATGGACAAACAAGCAAAGACATTATCTGGTAAGTGTGGTGAGAGGGTTATTTCACTAAGAGATTTCTGTGCCATATATGCTAGCTACCTAATTGAGGCACAGAAATATTCTTAAATCTATATAATGTTTGCCAGAATTATACGTATTTCTATAATCTCTGAGTGTAGATTACAATTTTCTGATAAACTTCCCTAAATCCAGATCCAGTCTGAAGGATTGTATTCTGTTGACATACTACAGAAAGAATCCATGTGAGCAATCAGATGTCATACTGACCATATTGAATACTGATCATCTTCATAAATGATTTCCCAAATGTCTGTATACAAAACAGATGTATGTATACAGACAAATGTCTGTGTACAGATTATATTTGCACATAATCATATCAGAGAAAATGCACTAAAACTATGACGAGAACATTATCACAGTACAGTAGTGTAAACTAAAAAAGCAGTAACTTCAAAGCATATCTGCCATGGCTATACTATAACAGTAACCAATTATATTTATAAGCTTTGAATTATAAACCAAATTACATTTATAAGCTTTGAATTGAGTTTGATTAACTAAAAGAAATAGAAAATTTCTGCAACAAGTTTCTGCTTTGTTTCCTTAAATAGTTTTTCATGCCACAAGATTCAGAAGTTGGAAGACTGAGAACTGGTCACAATGCTGTACAATCATTTTGCTGAAATTAATCAACAGAAATTTTAACAGTGGCTGCAAAACCCATAATTGTTTTACAGGCAGAATTTATCTACCCATCCTTGTCCTTATTTATCTGGATAAGGATTCCTCCCCTTTCATTTGGAATACACTCTGAACTGATTGTCAAGTTTGTTCTAAAGGACCTGATAGGCATCATCAGCAAAAAGGTGAATTGTAAAAATCTCAAATGTCTGCTACAGACATTTATTGGCTGAAATGTGATTCTTCTAAATCTGGTATAACCTGAAAGATGTTATCAAAGGTTGATAGAAGTTTTTCAGAGTTCTGGGAAAGCAGCTAACCAAAATATGTGCTGTGAAAGAGAATGCTTACAGGGATAGATTCAGGTAAAAGATAGCCAGGGAATTGAAATTACTGTCAAACACATTTCAAAAAGGACAAAATTGTATATGAATACAAAAATTATTGACACCCTAATTAAAAGACATTCCTATTTTATTCCTGCAAATATCAGGTCCTAGAGAATCTTTGTTAAGATTTTAGGCCCAGAGTGTAGAAAAATTATTTATAAAGTCCTAGGGAGGTTGGGTGGAAGCTCGATCCTCTGCAGTCTCCTCTAGGCATTCAACATGAAAAAGTACATTACTTTATGTCCTTCACTGTCTTGCTTTCAGACAGAATAAAATTAAGGGGTTTGATTAGCAACTTATGCATTAACCCTAGTAAATCAAAGGCTCTGCCTTAGAGGTAAAGCTCGTTCCCAAAGATCCATGGTGAAAATTGTTGTTTAGTTATAGGTATACCATAATCTGACTTTGAAAAGTACTTGCAAGTGAAAAGAAAGCTGTCTTTTCAACCCATTAAACTGGTGTCAGTCCAACTAATGGGCCAGGTAATTAACTAATGAGTGTGAAACACAGGCCTTCTCTAGAGGTAAAACAGATTAAATATACAATTTAATTGCCTAGTATGGATTGCCACAATTTATTGGCTGGACTCGCCCAAAGTTTCCAGAAAATTTCCTCTGGAGGAATATGAGCAAGTATAAAAAGAAAAAAAAATGGGATGTATAGTTATTCTTCCAAAATATTAATATGTTTCTTCTTAATAAAATATGCTGTAAGAATAACAATTATTGTCAAGTGTGATGACAATTATCCTAAGTTTTTAAAAAGAAGGGATATTTTAAGAAGAATAGGCTGGACTTTAAAAACCTTTTAACCTGGTTGGAGCTTTCTATACAGTAAAAAAGGATATTATCTAGCACAAATGAGATATCAGAATTATCAGTCATAGTCTATGAAATCGCTAAAAATTTTTTACCCCAATCTGCTTTGAACTGCAGTATTTTTGCATTAGTATGCAAGATTCTGAGTGCTGCCTCCTCACCCTGACTCCAAAACGCATTATTACATTTTTTAAAAAAAGGTTTTTTTGTGAACTGACAATAGTCTACCAAGATTCGGTGAATATCCCCAAATTTGTCATTGAAAGGAATACACCTGGTGCAGGTAGCTTGATTTGCAAGCTGCAGTGCAAAAAGCAGATTGAGATGCAGACTGAGCTCTGGGTGGGAGTCCAAGACAAAAGGCTGTGAACTGACTCTATTTCTTCCACTCTAACATTCTTGTTCCACCTGCATCCTTCTTTAGCTCATTCATGTTACTTTCCTGCTGTTTTCAAGTGATATTGCAATTAAGTTATGAAAGCCTCACTTTTCACCAAGTTGAAATTTGACACGTACACCTTTTTACATTCTTCAGACTGATTTTTTTCAGCCACCTGGGCTGGCCAATCTAGCATTTTTATTGGCTTCCTAAATTCTAGAGGATATTATAAAATCTGCATGATGATTAATAAAAATTTTATTGTTGCCATAATAAAAAACTCAATACAGCAACCACAAAGCCATTATCTTGCACTGTACATATTTTTAGATTATAGATTTGAATTTTTCAGTTTGAACTGGCTCCATTCTTCAGAATGTAATCTTTTGTTAAAAAACAAAACCATATTTCAAGTTTCAGGTCACCTGTGTTTTGCTAGTGTAGAATTAGGTGTTTTTATTTTAGAGGAATGCATATGCTAAGGCCTGTTATGAATTCACTGTTCCCTCCTGTTTTGTCTTGGAAGCAGAAAGTCCAAATTAATGCCTTTGATAGTAGATTTCAACCAAATATCTCCTTAGCCCTTCTTACTTAAAAAAAAATTTGACTGGTGAGATATTCATGCTGGATTCAACAAAGATGTGTTAAAACCTTTGTGGAAAGATTACCAAACATATTTTGGAATTTAAGAAGTTTTCAAAAAGTTTCTCATCGGATTTCAAGATAACCTTAAAAAGGCAAAATCACTCTGTAGGGGCTTTGTAGAATTTATAAGAAGGCAGCTTAAAATAATGTTGTCAAGACAAGTTAAATAATAACTCTTTTAATTGGCTTCAAAACATCTCAGGTATTTGCTATCAGAAATAAACAGTTTCTTTCAAGATTGTTAAAGACTTAAATTTTACATGACTTTTACTCTACAAAATTATTCAGCTTGCTCAATCAAGAGTTTTCCTATGAACTGATTGTCTCTTTGGCCATAATTGTCTCTTTGGCCTTTTGAGTTCAGGCCTTTATAACATCTTTGGTGGAATTTTGATTTCAGACCTCATCACACATTTTAATTATGGATGACAGCCCTAACAGAGCTGCATTGCAGACTTTAAGAAAAAATTAAATATATAGCACATCATTTCAAGTGGTTGGAACATTTTCACCTCTATGACATTTTTGTAAAATACGCTGGTGAATGCCCTAATATTCCATAAAGATAAAACTGTTTCCATGCAGATTTCATCTAAAAAGATTTTCTTTCAAAAAGAACACCTTATTGAGAAGAGTAGGATATAGCTTACTGTCTGAATTACTGTCTTGGATGTTAAGAGTGTAGATGTACACCCCTGCACTAGGATGGAAAAGCTCTGCTGTGCCATAAATACAGCAATGACCTACAGTTAGGATCAATGCACTTCTACCTGAGAAATTGGGTTGCAAAACCTGATGAATGTAAACAATAGTAAAATGATATATATCTAAAAATATATCTCTAATTCAGATAGATTTTCTCTCTAAAATGCTGTATATTATAATAATTTTGTTTGTTTGGGCTTGGATATTTTTTTAATCAAGGATTGTCAAACAAAGACACCAGGTGCGAATGATTGATGTGATCTCAGATCTGCAAATATTGTAGTACTGTTGCATTTCTACAACAAGAGTTATTGCAAGTAATGAGCATAAAACACACATAAAATTCAGCTTGCTTTGTCATCCTTTTCCAGTTGAGCTTCACCAAATTTAATAAACCAAAATTACAACTATTCCACAGCTGATTGAATAAAATGTTCATGTAATGAAAAAGTGTCCAGACTTGTTCTGACTAAAGTCACTGAAAGGCTTTAAGTCAAGACTATAAACTAAATGAAGAATATGTTTCTCAAAGTACAGACTTATTGAGAAGTTCCAATGAAAATGGCATCTCTGAAGTATGTAACTCATACAACCCCAAAATTCTTAAAAAAAAAAAAAGTTCCTTCTTTTTAAAACATTTTTCCAGACTATTTGATATGAAAATACAGAAGATAGAGTTACTTCTGCAGAGAATTTTTGATTAAGTAAAGCAAATAGATAAAGTGTCCTAACAGTGAAAGAAAGAATGAATCAGGGGTCCTGATTCATTCCACCTATCTCCAGGCATTCCACTTAAAAGCATAGGTAATGGATGCTCTCTCTGTACTCAGCAGGAGAGAGAGGAATTTCCAGGGGGAGGTTCAGATCATAGACAAGGTATTTTCCTCCAGGGATGCCTCCCTTTCTCATCAGTATCATAAATAAAGAACCTATGGCAACTAGGACCCTAATTTAGGAATGTCTGCAGGGGCCTAAAGTCAGAGAAAATAGAGTTGGTTCAGAATAGGAGATAATGGATATTCACTTATACAAAAGTGCTGCACAGATGGAAATAAATGAAGATATTTATTTATAAGAACACCTTCATTCAAGGCAGCATTCTTTATTCATTCATCTTCATGTAAGGTGGAATGTCACATGTTTTACAAATACTAGAAATTGTCATATACCAGAAGCCCAACCAATTTTAAAGAGATCATGACCAGTATGAAAACATTGGCAAACATAGGTCCTACTTGACTACAACTTGCAATCTTACTGCTGGATGTACAGTGTATTCACATCTCATAGGATGAAAAGATTTTGACTTGAAATTAAGTTACTCCACATTAAGCACTACTGTCTTTTATTGTGGAGTGGCTGCAAAAGCTGATAAGGGTCTGTCATAACTGTCTGATGCTCTTTACCAGAATTCTATAAGGTGTTCAACACAGTTCCACATGACATCCTTATCTCCCAACTGGACAAACATTAATCTGAAGAATGAAATCTTGGGAGGATAAGGAGTTGACTGGATGGACACAGCCAGGCCATTACAATCAATGGCTCTACATCCAGGTGAAGGCTGTGATGAGTGGTGTCCCTCAGGGCTCTGTCCTTGGTGCTCTTTAACATCTTTATCAATGACAAAGACCATGAGATAAGTGCACCCTCAACAAGTTTGCGGGTTATATGAAGCTGCTATCATTGCCACAATAGAAAGGAGGGATGCTGGAAAAGCTTGAGTTGGATCCATGAGAAACTAAAGAGGTTTAACAAGTTTCAAGAGCAAAGTGCTGCCTCAGGGGAAGAGCAATTCCAGACATGAGTGCAGCCTGGGAGAAGACCTCATTGAGAGCAGCCTTGTCGAGCAGGGCTTGGGGGTTCTCATGGATGGAAAGCTGAACATGAAGCAGCAATGTGCACTCACACCCCAGAAAATCAACAGTGTCTTGGGCTGCCTCAAAAGCAGACTGGTCAGCAGGTTGAAAGAAGTGATTCTGGTCCTCTGCTCCACTCTCTTCCATCTGGAGAACAGTATCCTTGTCTAGAGACCTTAGCACAAAAAGGACTTAGATCTGTTAGAGTGGGTCTACAAGAGGGTCATGAAGACACAAGAGGGATGAAGCACCTCTCCTAGGAAGACAAGAGAGCTGGGGTTTTTCAGACTGGAGACGAGAAGACTCCAGAGTGACCACATTGCAGCCTTACAGTACTTGAAGGGACCTTATAAAGAAGAGTGAGAGCAATTTTGTACAAGGACATGTAGTGATAGGGCAAGGAGGAAAAGATATTTAAACCAGATATTTGTAAAAAATCTGTTACTCAAAGGTTAGAGAGGCAGTAGAAAAAAGATGCCCAGAGGAGCTGAGGATGTTCCATCCTTGGAAGTTTGCAAGGTCAGGATTGGATGGGGGTTTGAGCAACCTGGTCTAGTGGAAGATGTCCCTGCCCATAGCAGACATTACAACTAGATGATCTTTAAGGTCCCTTCCCACAAAATAATTCTGTAATTTCGTGATTTTACTTGGGGACATGAAAAATTATAATCTTTGCATTAGAGAAGCTTCTGTAATATTGTTTCATTAAAAATCTTTGTCCAGGTGTATAATAATAACAACCCTAGAATCCACATGAAGGCTATGACTGTTCCTGCCCTTTCCTTCCTCTCAAAGCTCAGGTTTCTACCTTCCAATGATTTATTGGATACATGTGCTTGCCGTGCTTTTTTCCCAAATTATTTATCTTTTCTCTTGCTTCTATCTCTCTGTTCCATATGATTTATTGCGTCACTGACTTCCCGGTATTGCTAATGCCGCCAGAAACATCCTAATTAAAGGACTGAGTCATGAACAGAAAAGCAAAGTGGAAAATGAAGGAGATTTTCTAGCCCCACATCCATAAACACTGTGGACAGGCAATTTCTCTACAAATATTTATACCATCATTCCCTGAACTTTCAAGAGGTAATTATTTCTCCTACTTTTAAATAATTGTCTTTTCTCAGGAAGCAGATTATCCCCGGGTATTAATTAATGAGATAACGCCAAAGATGGATTTCTTTTTGCTCTAGGTTTTTAAAATATATTTGAATAGAAAAAAATCTGGGATGTTTCTTCATTTAAAGCATTAGGAAAGCCCTAATGCTCTACTGATTCATTATTTTCATTACCCTTTAAATAAAAAAGGCTCTACGTGCATTTCTCCTTTAACCTGTGTGACACACAACACACACACACATATACACATACATACACATGTATACTACACTAATAGGTAGAAACCAGGTATAATATTTATACAATAAAATAATTCATAGAGCTATTCTTACCTTAGAAACAGCATTTTGTGGAAAATATTATTTTGATGCTTTTTAATGGCTTAATTTTTTGAACATCTCTTGCCTACACCTGTATGCTACGGTGTGTTTGCACTGAGAAATGCAGTTGGACCAACATATAACTTGAGAATATGTAGATAATTGATTTTATGCTGCCATTCTAGTTGCAGAAACACATTCATTTTAACACCACTAATGCCAAAATACATTCAGTTACAACTTGCAGCTGCCTCTTGCTCTTAAATATCACAGAAAGAGAATGGTAGACTGTGCACTTTTCTGCTTTCAAGTAGCATAATCATTAATGCTTAATGCAAGTAACTACTTGAATAGATTAATAAAATAATAAAAGAATAAATATGCATTGGATTAGGAAATATATTTGAATATTATATATTGCTTTCCCATTTTTTATTGTCAGCCAATTGCACACATTCATGTTTTGTGTATGGATGATACTCTTGGGAATAAGGAGTTATAATCTACCCATCTATAAAAGTTTTTTTGTGACTTCCAGGTGTCATGTCTTTGGAATTTCTCTTTCCACACAACATGGAAGAAAACTGACAAGTCTGCAGAGAAAGTCATCAAGAAAAGAAGGAATTAGATGGGGAAAAAAACAAGAAAGAAAGAGGACAATTACTGCAAAACACAAGACTGTAGAAGGTTCTGAAAAACAAAGGTGAATCTTGAGAAATATAAATCAGTCAATGACACAATAGTAGGTCTTGTCTGTGTTTGGGAAGATTTTTCAAAATCAAATGATAAAAATGGGAAAAACACTTCCTAAAATTTCATATCCACACTAAAATTTTAATGAAGGGATAGAAGTTTCTCTTTACAATAATCTCCTACATAAAATGAGAGCACTGGGACCATTTCCTTTTTTCATCTTTAAGAAAGAAGATTCTCAGCATCCTGTAACAATTTTTGCTGGTTTTGCACTATTTTGGTTCTATACATTTACCAATTGCCAGAAGGAAGGATAATGGTGTGCTGAGATGATATTAAAGCTTCTCCTTATCCTGCTGCATTCCACTGAAAAGCCAGAATAATCACATTTAAGGAAATACTTCATAGAAATTTAGTAGAATAAGATTGAGTCCATTTGTCTGACCTGGCTTAAAACTCAATACAGGAAATATAACATTTATCCCTTAAAATGGTGTTTCACTTGTCAGCTTTTGAATATAATCCATAGCTGAAGATTTGTTGTCTGCCTGTCTTAATTTAATAGACTACACTCTCTGCTTATGGCTTTACAGAATGTAACAGCTTGTTGAGTGAATTTATATGTGAGATAAATTTTGAAAAATTGATCCAGAATACTTAGCTGATTTGGTTTTAGTTGCTAAAAATGCTACAATAATTTAACACTTTGGCACTGTAATTATTTTTAGGTCAAGAACAGTTTTCTTGTACAGGATTAGGATTTCCATGACATCTGTGCAGCATAAACTCTGGATTATTCTCCTGGAGTAATCTTGCAGAACATTATGGAGATGGGAATTGACTGGTTCTCTGCTTCCACAGGTGTACAGAATTTGGCTGCCAGCAACTCTGCCTCTGAGACAAGGATGGATGGATGGATGAATGGATGGATAGATAGATAGATAGATAGATAGATAGATAGATAGATAGATAGATAGATAGATAGATAGATTGATTGAATCAGAGAATTGTAGAATCATAGACTCATAGAAAGTTAGGGTCTGGTTGACAAAATCCCTTGGGAAGTAGCCCTGAAGGGCTGGAAGATCAGCAGAACTGCTAAATTGGAATTCTGTGACAGGAGACTTTGTCCTTTTTAGGCTGAGAGAGTGCCTTGAGAGAAAGTACTGAAGCTCAAAGGAATCCAGGAAATCTTGAAAATGTTCAAGAAGAAAATCTGAAAGGTACTGGAGCAGGCTGTATCTGTGTGTGAAAAGATGGTCTGGCAAGGAAGAGGAGAAGCCTGGGTGAACAAAGAGATTTGGCTCAAACTCAGGAAAAGAAAAGGAGAGTGTATCACCTTCAGAAGAAGAGGCAGGTAACTCAGGAGTACCAGCAGGATGTGATGAGATTATGCAGGGAGAAAATTAAAAGTACCAAAGCACAACTAGAACTTTGGTTACTGCCATAAAAGACAATAAAAAAGCAATATTAATATTTTTAGCAAAAAAATGAGGGCAAAGGAGGATCCCCATCCTTTACTGTATGTTTGAGTAAACATAGTGACAAAGAGTGAGGAAAAGGCCAAGGTACATAATGCCTTCTTTTTTTCAGTCTTTAACAGCAAGACCAGTTGTTCTGTATGTACCCAGCTAATTGAGCTGGAAGATGGGGACCAGAATGAAAATCTCTATAACCTAAAGTGAAAAGGTCAGTGGCATAATATGATATGCACAGGTCTCTGGGGCCAGATAGGATCCACCCCAGGGTTGGAGAATTGTGGCAGAAAAGCTGGTGGAAAAACATGTAGGGCATGGTCAGCAGCCAGCTGAACTTGTGCCAGTACATGTCCAGGTGGCCAAGAGGGCCAAGGGCATCCTGGCCTGGATCAGCAATAGTGTGGCCAGTGACTGCACCCCTGTATTCAGCACTTGTGAAATCACACTCCAAATCCTGCGGTCAGTTTTGAGCCCTTCATGACAAGACAGACATTGAGGCACTGGAGCACATCCAGAGAAGGGTGTGGAGCTGGTAAAGCCAGAGCACAAGTCCTTGTGAGGAGCAGCTGAGGGAGCTGGGGGTGTTTAGCCTGAAGAAAACAAGGCTTAGGGGAGAGCTTATTGTTCTCCAAAGCTGCCTAAAAAGAGATGGTAGCCAGGTGAAGGTTGGTCTCTTCTGCCAAGTAGCAGGAGATGGGACAAGAGGAAATGGCCTCAAGTTCTGACACAGGGAAATTAGGCTGGATTTTAGGGAAAGTTTCTTCACTGAATGGGTTTTCAAGCATTGGAAGAGGCTCCCCAGGGAAGTAGTTAAGTCATGATTCTTGAGGATAATTAAAAGATGTGTTGATGTGGTACTTAAGGATATCGTTTAGTGGTGGATTTGGCAGTGCCATATTAACGGTTAAACTTGATCTTAAAGGTCTTTTCTAATCTAAATGATTCTATGGTTCTATGGTTCAATAGATAGATGGATAGATAAAGGCACATTGACATTTCAGCAAAAACTTGTCTTAAAGCACATAATATAATCTGTGACTGAAAGAAGTAGCATGGCTGAAGTGAAAAACTTTTCAAACCATTTTTTCTCTTTCCATGCACACAGACATTGACTGAAATGTGCATAGCTGCTTGTTCTGAAAGCACAGGAGAAACACCTGCTCCCAGTGAAACTGTGACATAAACTTCTACCACTAATAGAGTAGGAAATTAATATGAAATCAACTGAGCACTCCACATTCATGAATGCATGTCCTTTGGTTGGTGCCTCAGGGTCTGCTGTCACATTCTTTCAGTCAGCTGTTCACCTGCAAAGTGCTATGTGCAGAGTCCAGACTTTTTCAGATATTAATATTTTTAGAAACTGAACAAACAACACAGGGTGAGAGACTCAAATTCTACACAGTAAAATCGCATGAGTAGAAGAAGTCATAACTTGTAGCCGTGTAACTAATGATTATCCAGCAGTAAAATATTTGCTATATAGACAGAATTCCTACTGACCCTGCTATGTGAACATAATATGTCTTATCCTGACTTGACATTCCAGGGATGTGTTAGCATTTTAACAGCATTGTGAAATGCCACTGTAACATCGAAGCTATGAAATTGTTCTGCAGCAAAGTGATTTAACAGAATAGCAACAAAAATAAAAATACTGGGTAGGAACAATGCTGGGCAAACCTGCAATCTCCAAAAACCAGCCTCCAGCAGTTCTGCAGAGCTCTAAACAATAGCATAAATAAAGGTAATTATCCAAATGATATTATAAAGCTAAGTCAAAGATGGTCTTGTGGAGAAGTTGCATGCAATTAAGTTGAGGAGAAACCTGTAGAATCATGTAGGAAGGAAATAACAATTCTTCTTCCAAATTTTAGTTCTTTATTAAAATTTCAACTACAGTGCAGGAATTATGTTCAAAACTGATCGTTTGCTTTCAAAAATCAAATAATTTTTAAGAGCATGAGAATTTTATGTAGCTGGAGTTTATGCTGCTGCCTAATCATAAAACACACAGCAGTATTTTTGAATGACAGCTAACCAATTCAAAGTAAAACCACAGCAAAGACAAAGCCATTAACAAAAGCTTACAGGTTAAGTACAGTTCCTGATTTCTGTGAAAATAACTGATCGCCCTACTTGACTGGTATTTTATGCTAAATAAGAGGAGCTGAGTCATATACCATATCTTCTCATGGTGAGAGCATGCTGTGTAAGGTTTCTAATTCAGTTTTGTCCTTCATCTATTACTTGAGAAGTGTCAGGAGGGTGAAAAATAACACAAAATAATTTCTTTGCTGGTGGCATTTCTTCATGGTGTAATACTTTGGTGAACACTCATCTCCTTTCTCTTTCAGGTTCCTACTGGAGAGAGGGTGGAAGGGTCATGTAAAAGGGACTTAAGGTGCCTGCAATTGCTACTGTATGCTTCCTCCAAAGACGCCAAGCAGACGCAGAAGCAAGATGTGTGATTTCTGAGAGTCATGAAATTTGCTGATCTGCAGTTGTTCACTCCCATTTTGGTAAGGGAAAATTTTTAGTTATGCACTTCTGTGCATAAAACTAAAGTTAGTCAAAATCCACCTGTAAATACTTCTGTACAGCTCCAATGTCTTGGAATTGTCTCAACTTGGAGGCTTAAATACCAATAGTTCTTCCTGCTTTACTGTCTTCATTTTTAGAACAGCTTTTTAGGATTACATAGATTTTTTTGCTAGAACAGTTTCCATTCCTTATCCTTAAAACCAAACTGTATTCATCTTGGTTTAGGTTGATAATATATTTCCTTTATTCATTTTTAACTCCAGACAACACTGAACCCCAGGGTACCTAATCTATCCTTTGTCTCTGTAGCTCTTTAGTCCTTGAATTGAACTGAAAGGAATAGACAAATTACACATGGAACAGACAAAGTGCACATGTGAGCATTGTTTTCCTAAGCACCTGCAATGCTGCGGTAGTTAGAGAACAGCATAACTTCTCTAATGAGCAAAGCTCAGATTTATGTGATAACAGATACAAAGGAGATACCAGTAGCATGTCTGCTTCATGTCTGCCTCCAACTGCATTGGCATCAGCCTGCTGTTCCTGTAGGATGACTGGTTGGATGGCCCATGAAACAAATCCTCCTCACCCCACATTTCAGCCAGCCTGAATTAACCATCTCAAATCTTTTCACCCTCATATTACATATTGAACATTTTGAAGTACCAGGAGCTGACACCTAAAATGTTTAGCCAACCTTGATATGGGAATTAACTCCATCAGAAAGGCAGGATGAATGACTGTCTTCTTTAAATGTGCTGTTACACATGTATACAGACTTTAAGGATTCTCTGTGGTTGCCAATATTCCTTTATAGTTTACTTTTCTGCCAGATGCATCTCTTATGGAGACACATTCTGCGTGGCACAGGACACTATGTTTAGACAGAGATTTTGATAATTGGATACTATGTTTCCTATGATAGTTTTTCTTTCTTGTTTATTTTGAAACCAAATGAAATTTGTTGACTTTACATGGTATTACTTTGGATTGCATTACTACTTTGATTTTGGCTTTTTTTCCCTGTCAGCAGGGTTACCAATTGTGATAGCAGGCTAAGTAATAATTATTGGGATTTTTAAGAGCTATTAAACTGTTGGTGTCTGCCAAAAGTTACCACGCAGTGGTATCTTAGATACCAGAGCCATTTGACTGCACTTAGCATAGTATATCTCTCTGGGATTTTATAACATGGTAACAGTAGGCAATTTGTGACTTACTGATAGTGACAATTGGGTGTATGAAACCACAAGGCCATTTAGCAACAGCATGCCTGTTACACATTATTCCAGCAATATGAAATGAACACAGCTGTGCACTGGTAAATAATTCTTAAATACAATCAAAAATGTTGAAGGTGACTTGTAAGAAAAAATTTAGATGTCAATAAAAAATGACAGGGTTATATTTAGTGCAGCTTGAAAACTTTTGTTTTCAAGAATATTTGAGACTATGTACCAGTTAAGATCTTCATTAAAAGCATGATTGTATGAATAGGTTTTAATTAATAATTCACATTTCAAAAAATTCAATTTTCATTTTTAAGAAAATCATCAGAGATCTCAGGGAAATTCTTCAAATAATTTTGTCTGAGAAATAATTTTAGAAATACTAGAGTAGTTGGGACGGTTTGAAAATTACAGTAATTACATGTATATATTTCATAGATGTATTTTGAACTTTATTATAAAGATGAATTAGATTTACAGTTCCATTTTTTTCCTATTAATAAAACAGTACAGTTGTGGTAGTACTTCAAGTAGAGGAGAAATTCACCCTCAGAAGTAGTACAGAACAGGAAAGAACAAACATATAAAAACAGACTTGATAGAATAGAATTATTTCATTTGGAAGGTACCTACAGTGATTATGTAGTCCAACTGCCTTACCACTTCAGGGATGACTAAAGGTTATTAGCAATAATTATTAATTAGTTGTAGTTATTAATTAGCAATTAATAATATTAAAGAATTTTATAGAGGGCATTGTTCAAATGTTTCAAACATTTAATTCATTTGCTAAAATCACTTTACCAATAAAAAGACGATTTTTTTTCTTTCTATACACTTGTACTGGGTCTGACTGAGGTAGTTTGGAGCCCTCACAGTGCAATGCTTCGCAGTGGTAGCTGGAAAAGTGTGGATAACACACCAGTGTTATAACTGCGGATAACACACCAGTGTTTTGGCTACTGCCAAGCAGTGCTGCCCCTCTGACGTTCTTCTGCCCATCAAGGGAAGTGGGCAGGGTCCTGGAAGGGGACACCACCAGGCCAGCTGACTCAAATTAACCAAAGGGATATTCTGTACCATGTGATGTCAGCTCAGGCATAAAAGCTAAGGGGGAGAGGAGGAAGGGAGAACATTCATGATTCATCAATATTTGCCTGAGCTGAGAAACCAACACAGGTGCTGAGGCCCTACTTCCCAGTGGGTGTTGGAGCATTGCTTGCTGATGGGAAGTAGAGATTGACTTTTCCCTTTGCTTACGCGTGCACACAACTTTCTGGTTTTTCTTTCTCTCATTGAAATATACTGCCTTATCTCACCCTCTGCTTCTTCTCCATCTTATTCTCTCCTCTGTCCCACTGGGAAAGGGAGTGGTAGAGTGGCTTAGTTGGCAGCTTTCACCCAGCCAAGGTCAAACCATTACAGTAATTTTGGCACCTAAACAGGGACAGTCAGCAACATTTTGGAGGAGGAAAAAGAGACCTGCACCGGCCAGAAAATGACAATGATGTTAACTGGGACACTATTCTCCTGTGAGACTGTGGGGTTCCTTTCCACAGGAGACAGTTGTTCACAAAACTCTCCACTGTGGTTCCAATCTCACAAAGAGCAGCCCTCCCAAAACTGCTGCAACATGAGTCCCTGCCACTGGCACACAGTCCTCCCAAAACTGCTGTGGTGTGGGTCTCTCTTTCCATGAGGTGCAGCCCTCCAAGGAGAAGCTGCTCCAGCTTGGAAGCAGGGGCCCTCTCTCTCCACCAGGACTCTCACTGGATCACAGCTTCTGTCAAGCATTCACCCAGGCTGGTGTGGGCACCTCCCTCATAGGCTGTGTGTGGATCTCTGCATTCCCCATGGATCCCCACGGGCTGCAGGGGCACAGCTGCTTCACCATGGTCACTACCACGGCCTGCAGAGGAATCTCAGCTTCAGTGCCTGGAGCACCTCCTCCCCCTCCTTCTCCACTGACCTCAGTGTTGCCATGTTGTTCTGCTCATGTGTTTTCACCTCCTCCTCTTCTATGGTCGGAATCAAAGCTGTGTCACCACATTTGTCTTGATTTCTTCTTAAATCTGTTATCACAGAGGCATTACCAACATCTCTTACTGGCTCAGTTTTGGCAAGCAGCATGTCCATCTTCAGAGCCATCAGGAGGGATTGGCTCTGCTGGACATGGTGAAATATTCCAGCTGCTTCTCACAGAAGCCACCTCCGTGGTCCCCCTGCTACCAAAAGTCTGGCTATGCAAAACTAGCACAAACCTTAACGATACATTATGTAATTAGATTTAGTTTGAACAAATAGGAATTGAAATCTTTTCTTTAAAGCATTAAGGAGTAAAAGGATGTCAGCTGTGCAGTCCCTTTACCTTCTGGATGGCTTCAAGAGTTGGAGTCATTATGGAGTCAGGGAGAAATCATGGATTTCATCTGAGTATTCATCTGGATTCGAAAGGCCAGTTATTTTGGCATCCTAAGGTTATAAATATTGCATCAATATACATATAAATAATAATATAAATGTATGTATAAAATATATAACCTATAATATAATGATACTTACAGAGATGTTTCTGTTCTGCCTGCTCTGGCTCAATCCCCTCTGGCAGGCAGCTTACAGTGCTCTTTGGGAGATTTCTGAATGTGAAAAATTCAAGAGAAGACATAGTAAGAGACTGGTGCTGGTGAGAACGAGGGAGGTAACATTAAACCACTATAAGCAGAATCACCTCAGCCAAGTTTCATTTTTTATCACATAAGCAGGATTGTGTTAAATATGTAAGCAAAGATTTCTGCAAAATCAGAAGGAGGGAGAATCAGCCAACTGCACAGATGAACACATGGCCTGTCATAGCATTTACAATAAACCCAAATTACTACAAGTCAAAGTTATGCAGGGAGTACACTAAGATTAGTATTGATATGTTTATGAAATAATATTATTTGCCCATTTTTTTAAATCAATCTGAGCTGATAAATCTGAGGACTTTGCTTCGGGATTTAAAACAAGAAGAGCAGTCCTTCATGTAATTTCTTACAATATTTAAACACATTGAGTAGGACTATGACTATAATGTCAAAGTGCAGGCAGTATAAAGCTGCAGGCAAGACAAAGCACAAGTAGAATAATTCATTTTTGTATTATCCTGCATTTTTTAAACCAGTTGTAAAGGACAGGGTGTATTCTAGCCTATGTTAGACTTTCTCGGTTACCTCAATCCACTGCCCTGCAGAATCCCAAAGTCATCACTAATTACCTGAATTTCACAAGGGTCATTATTGCAAATATTTTATGCAACCAAACATTCTGGAAGAGTCTGAGAAAAGCAACCTGCTGCTTTCTCCTTCATTTGCTCATGGGACAATTCACCAAAAGACAAGACAGACTTTCTAGGGATTCATTTCTACCAATCCAGAAATTAAGGAAAAAGAAACATGGTTCACCCACCTTGAGACTGAACTTTCCAAATCATACATGAAAATAATTTCAGTTCAGTATGAAAATTTTTGAAAGTCTGATATGGCAGCATACTGCATTTTATTTCCATCTAGATATTTTTTTGCTTTAGATTACTCATATAAAATCTGTTCAAGGTCCCATAGATTTGGCAAGCACAGTGAACAGTTCATTAAATTAATCCATTACAGAGTACAACATAAAATTGGGATTATTTTGCACTACTAAGTAGCTTTACTAGGCATTCTAATCACATGGACTCTTCCATTTTTGGTAACCTCAAAAAGCTTGCCACATATACCTAAACATGTTCTGTGAATGAAAAAATTCATGCTACATTAGGCCGAGCAGCCCATGTATATAGATAGATGGATAGATAGATAGATAGATAGATAGATAGATAGAATGATTATACTAAAACTCATTTTTAGAAATCATGTTATAAGCCACTCAAATTCTTTTTTTTTATGAAAATACTGATATATTTCTAAAAATGTGGAAATGAATCATGTTTCTACAGTAAAAACTTACATGCAAGATGGATATCTGAAAGAAGAGGCACAGAAAAAGAGAAAAAAAATCAGGGAGGATTGCTTTAAGTTAGGTCTTTATGTTGCTTCTAAAGAGGGAGGTAAGCACCACAGTATCAGGGATTTAAATGCCTACTGTTTCTATATAAGGTGTCTGGCATGCAGAGCCCTGGGTTGCAATCACAGGATCCATACACAATACACAGAAAAGTTTATATGTGACAGACCTGTCCCCAGAGAAAAGAGGCTGTGAAAGGGCTTGCAGCCATCCAGCAGGGACATGCTGACCACCGGACAGGGTCTTAACTGCTGTCCATCTTTATACAGGCTTAGCTGTCTAACGGTTGTGTCTCCTTCTGATCCCTCTTTCAAAGGAATATAGCTGAGCTTTTTCCTTTTTTTTCTGAAACCTCAGATGGACCTACCCACTTAAACACAGCAGGCAGTGAGTGGCAGTGATAGCTTTGCAGAGCTTGTACATTATACTTTACTAGTTGAAACACTATCCCAAAATAAGTGAGATCCAAGGCCATTTCCCCCTTCTGTTTGAAAGAATTGAACCCAACATTCCTCGGTGCCCTCCCCAGCAGGCTGCCCACAACCCCAGCCTAGTGAGTCAGCAGCTCTCTTCAGAGTGCTGAGCTCTGCAGAGAAGTATGCACCACTTTTCCAGTAAAAGAGGGAAACTGAAAATAGTGACAACTTTGTTAAAAAATTATAGAAGGCACCCAGGAAGAGCCACAATCTGGATGCTGCTCCTAGGTGTGTTTTGTCCACATTTTACTCAATGGCTGTCTCAAATGACTTCCATGAAGTTACTCAATCAATAATAGCCTGAGTGCTAATTCCGTTGCTTGATGCTGAGGGAAGAAAATTTTGTTTTTAATGAGTGCTGTTTTAAATGTCAGCAAATAAATTATTAAATACTTGTATGAGAAATGAAACAAACAGCTTTGTTGTTTTATCTAGAGGGATCTGCACAGATGTAACTTGGCTCAGTGCGCTTTTCTGACACAATGCACCACTGCCTCTTTGATGATACTTTGAGAAGTTCATGACATTCTGTCATTACTGAACTTGCTTAAAGAGCCAAGTACAGTATATTGGTGATATTCTAACAGATAGCATAGGCAAAGAAAGGAAAAATCAATAATATGTTCTTACACTACTTTTAAAAAACTTTAGTCTTCTCAAATCCATTCACAAAACCTAGTAGCACTGCATATATTTATATAATGTAGGAAGAACAGAAATCCCAAAGCACATTCCAATTATGAATATATTATTTATATTTTATGGGCAAAAAGATTTATTTCCGCAGGCACATTGTTTTCTTTTATCTGTGTGATTCCTTTAATCCTGTCAATAACTCAGTGTGCAGCTGGTTTCTGCTCATAGATTTTTTAGAAGATAGATATAAGCATGCACTGTAGGTAGAACTATTCATGGGTAACATAAAAATGCCTGCTGTTCATCAAGATTTCTGCTTGCTAATTAACAGGAAAAAAATTAGCATGATATTTTTCTTGTATTTTTAACTAAAATATTGTAATATATTAGCATGAAATAAAATAACTTCTTAGTTAAAGTTATAATGAAATGAGAGATTTACATTTATGTTCTAAGGTGCACAAAATGTGTACTTATTATTCACACCTTGAAGGAGTTTTTTAATATCTATATAATTTAAGTTTTAAATTGTTCAGCATGTTGCAATATCTATCATGATGCTAGCCAAATTAAAATGTTTTGGGGAAAAATATTACCTAAATTTATATAGGTAATAAATGGGGAAGAAGCTGAACTGATTTCATGCACTTCAATTTCCCTATATGTTATATGGTAGTTTGTAAAAAATGTCTCCTTTCTTCCTTGAAAGTTAAGAATCTCATTATAGGGTGAGCAGCTTGATAACACTTAAAGGGACGATAATAAGTAGGTTTCTTCATCAATAAGTAAATTCATTAGTTGTAAGAAAAACTCTGAGTATTTTTTCACTCTACCGGTCAAGACAGAATAATTTGCCAATGTCATTTCCCTACTTTTCTGTGCTGTTTCTGGACAATTGCATCTCTCTCCTTATATATTTAGATCCCTTTCCCTGAAGAATACCAGAAGAAGGATCACATTGCAAATAGGAAGGAGATAAATCTGATTAAATATGTCTGGCTGCATTCCATCCATGCAGCTTCTCAAATGTCTGAAGTAGTAAATACCAGGCTGGGATGCATACAAAGTTATCTAATGATCCAGTTTTATAACAGCTATATATACTGAAATCCCACTCAGATGAGTGTGTCTGTCTAGGGCCTCCACAGATGGCCCTTTTGGGATTCAAATTCACCTCTCTCTTGCCTCTGTTTTTTGGTTTGGTTTTTTTTTTTAGAATTGCATACTTGAAAATCTGGGACATTGGGCTTGGAGATCGTTTTTCCATAAAAATTAGAATACTTCTCAAAGTCACAATACCCTCCAATTCATGGTTCCTGTCAAATAGTCTCTTATTGCAGACCTTGCAAAGCTTTACAGTGAGTGATTCTTTTTTTATCAAATTTTCTGAGCAGCAAACTAATAGACTTCAGAGTAACACACTGACAGTGTATCAAGTGCAAAGATCTTAACGTCTTATAACATGAAAACAAATATGTTTATGAAAAACATGCTATGGATCATAGAAAAATACCTTGGAAGCCAGAAGCCCTTACCAACTCCGTGCTCCATCATAGAAGTCTGAAGAGAGGACTAACCTTTGTCATGGTGAATATGAAGTGGGTGACAAGAAACTGACCTTGAAAATAGCCCTTGAAAATCAGTGTAATTTCTTGTTCTCTGAGGGTTTATCCACTGCAATACTGTTGGCTTACTGTGTTTATAAATGAGTCATTACCAACAAGTGAAGTGGGGTTTTGCTAAGTTATAGGGCAGTAAATATGCCAATTTAATGCAATTCAATAAAATTTAACTGTGCAATATGTGTCTATTATTTTGAAAACCATAATAAATTTTTAGATAGAGTGAAGCTTACAGTACAAACCAATGAAACTACCTGCATGGTTCTCTGATATGTGGAGAAAAAAATTTGAGATATTATGACATTAAACACAGAGGAAGTAGACAATTTGAAATGTTGCTAAAGTCAAAATTTAAGCAAATAGCACAGAATGGAATGATTAAGCAAACTCCTAATTTGACACTGAAGTTTGCAACCATATTTCAACAATATGGCCATGACCACGTGTATATGTGGCCATCTGTTCCTAAATGTGAAGAGTCTTTGGATCACTTAGGATTCAAAAGCATGGTAATGGACATATTAAACTTTAAAAATACTAAGTACACATGGTAGCAACAACACTGAATGATTTATTGTTATATAAATTTCAGCCTGAACTGCTGTACTCTTTTACTTAGAAATACATTTTCTAAGTACACATTCTAAGAACAGTAAGAAATACATTCTAAGCAGTAATTTTCTTTGTGTTGAATTGGTCATTTACCAGACACTTTGCTTTTGAGTCCCAAGTGGATTTTCCTGTATGTGATACATTTTTGCTTATGAGAAGCATTGATGCAAAAGCACCATTACAATGGATTGGTTTGTCTAGATCACAACTGCAACTCAAATTTTGAAAAATATAATCTAGTTTGTAAATCCTTTGCTATTGAAAACTCTTTATATCTGCTTCTACTTTTTGTTTATTATCATATAAAATCAATATTTTAACTTAAGAACAGAAAAAATTTCAATTTTTTCTTCTAAAAAACTTTCAAATCTGTAATTTGAATAATTGTTTTTACCCTGAAAAATCAAATCTGGGTTTGAAGTTGTAAAACTGGTTTTGAAGATATTCAACCTCAGAGTTTGATGCCCATATTTCTCCTTAAATTACTACTGTAGAAAACAATAATGTTTTTAGTAAAATATTTATTTTTTGTATTTTTTTACCAAGTATTTGATTTGAAAAATCAGTAATTTTAATCACAGAAAGCTGTGTGAATGGCTATGGTCGTGTTCTCTAGTTTCTCTGAATATGGGAACTCTTTCCTTTATATTTCACTGTAGGCACATAAGACTTTAGTTTAACATTAATTTCTTCACAACAAGGTGGAATGATCCGTGCAGGCAAAACAAAAACAAAAAACCCCTAGGTTGTTAAATATGTCATGTTAAAAACAAATACATAAATAAAAGGAAAAGATAATTTTAATTTTTAATTCTGAAGATTCCAGATCCAAGCCAAAAAAAAAAAATAATTGTCTCTTCCTTTTTAAGGTTATTAAATAAGAAAAATGTGACAGAATTTGGCATTAAATTTCAGACAGTGATAAGAAACATGGGGGGTAAAAAAGCTTGTATATTATACTACTTGTGATATAAGCACTTTGGGAAACAAAACAAATCAAAATATTGGAAAAATCCTAAAAGTGAATGATTTCCAATCATGGGAAAAAATATTCCCTCCTACATTTGTGATTCCACTTGCCAGCTACATGGATTTCCATGTGCTTTTTGTAGATCAGGAAATATTATCAATAAAAATCAAAACTGTTTGTTAACTGCTCAGACTAAAAGCACAAATTACATAAATTCAGATGATGTCTAAATTCCCAAATAGAGACAGTAAGACCAAAAATAAGAAATTGGCTCTGCCACCATAGACTGTATTTATAACCTGCACCATGCATTCAAGGCCAGATCCTGTACATATACAATTACAGGTAGCATTTTGTTCCATCAGTTCTCCAGCAGTGAGGGCTATTGATTGTGTTAAGAAAAAGTTTTTGTATCTTGGCTGCCAGACCAGTTCTAATACATTTGTCTTTGCTTTCCTTTCCTTAATTCAGTTTGAGCTAAGTACTTCAAGAGAAGCAGGAGCAGAGGTTTTATGACAGGTTTATAAACTTCTGAAATTATAGAGTTGTTATAGAAGAAAGAGCAATACAATATATATTTCAGTAGCATGAGCTGACCTATTACAATAAATACTTGAAAATTTGCAACTATTATTGCCAGAGCTTCGAAGTGCACTTTCGTGGTGTCATAAATTATGGTATCATTTTTGCATTTTAATTATTATAAAATGGGTTATAATGCAAGTTCTAATAACAAAACACTTTTAAAGAATGAAATTGCACTTTAATAAAGCCCAATTCCTTTTATGCTGTCATAAATGCATCAATTTTAACCTTTTCACAGATTTATAAAATGAACTTGCAATAACAAAATGACCACATGCATCATAAATAAAAACCATCCTCAACTAAACATATTTTGTGTTTTCTCAAGTATCATTCTGAAGAAACTGCAATTTCTAATGTACATGGGAAATACATTCCGAATACTGTTTCTAGAATACAATAAAAAAGTGTTTATGTGTTTTAAGGACTATTTTCCATGTGTTACTCATACATTTTAACAAAGCTGCCCAGTCCTGGGAGTAGCTTTGAACTAGAATGATCCTTAAATTCGAAGTCTGAGATCTCAGTTATCCTCAGAGGCAGCCTGAATTTGTTCTCTGTTTAATATGCAATCTATATTTCAGCAAATTATAAACTTTTATTTAGAGTACGTGATGCTGCATTCTCCTGGGATGCCTTTGTAACCACACTATGTGTGTGGCTCCTCTCCCAAGGTGGGATCTCTGAGGAAGTAAAAGGAGTAGACCACATCCATATTGATCAGCATGGAACTCTGATTTATTGATCCAGCTTACACACTTTTATAGTAGTGTTAATTAAGTTCATACATATTGCGAAACCCAAGCTCATTATTGGCTACAGATTACACACCAAGCCCTCCTTTT
>JAHXMQ010000028.1:60306555-60437294 GCA_020466415.1 Ammodramus savannarum pratensis
TGGCCCCTCTATAAGCCATGTCTGAACAAAATTCTGCAACAGATCTCCCAAAGATCAGCGAGCTGGTGGAGACAGAGATGTGTCCCTGAGGTAGACAAGGTCACCTTAGCCTGGTTTGGAGCATAAAGTCCTTGGAATGCCAGAGCCTGCCTGCTCAGAGGCCTCAGGAGAAACAGGCTGCTGCTGTGGTTTTGTGTGCCACAGACAGCAATGCATTTGTAACTACAAGTGCATCGCAGGGGAGGACTTCCTATTACTGGGGAAAAAAAATCTGAGCTATCTTTTCCCTTTTTTTTGTAATGAATTTGCATATTGCATTGTACACTGCAGTCTAAATTTTTCCAATGTTAAGAAAGAGAAGTCTCATAAGTTGCACTACAAAAGCACTTCTTATTTTATTTATTTTATTTGCTATTTCTTTTAATGTTATGTAGCCAGAAACTGAGTAGCCTTCTAACAACTAAAATCAGTTCAATTTAATAAGGCTCATGATCCTTTCACAGTATAGAGAGCATTATTTTCAGAATATTTTCATATTTCTAAATTTTCAGTTTGTAATAAAATCCAAACTTTCAAAGATTTATGGGTTTTTTAAGAACAGTGGAATCTCCAGGTTACCTACTTGACAGCATACTCCACAGAAGTGGATATGGGAAACTGTTCTAAGTGTTAGAGTGTGCCCCTTGGGAAAACAAGAGGTACTTTTGCAGTGGCCTTCCTTGTTCTCTCACTTGATAGAAAGAAATCACTGTTTGATCAAGGACAGAAAAAGTCACTCTTTTCTCCACAGTTTCGGGTTTTCCTAATGCTATAATTTACTTCTGACTCTTAATTTATGCAGGTATAAGCACCTCTGAATGTGCAAAGCAGAGAACAACTAACTATAACAGTTACATTTTAAAATATTTTCAGCAGCTATGATTTCAGAAAAATCTGATAGAGTGCTGATTTATGTACTAATGCAAATTTATCCTAATGATAGGGTACTTAGATGAAACTGTAATTGTTAAATTTTCTTCCTCTCCCCCATAATCTGTAATGGTTACTGTGTAAGAAACTATATCAAGGGTTCAGATCACAGTGTTAATATTATGTAGATATTAATCTACTTACTCTTAAGAAGCCTATACTTCACTACACTTAAAATCAATCTATTATTGTGATCATAAATCTATTTGCTCATCTATAATATTTTAATAAGCTCATTGTACTAATATTAGCAACAAGTACAGAACAAACAGCAGCTAAAAATGTCAATTCACCCTCCAGAAGCAGCTAATTTGCTTTTGATTTTCACCTGTTTTGATGTCTAACTTTTAACCATTTGAGCCAATTTGGTTTACAGCCAAATAAAAAATCACTTAGCTGTAGACTTAAATTTCATTTGACATAGTTTTATGTCCAGTCAACCAATTTGAACTCAATTAAAAGTATCTTACAATGCTTTCTCATTTGCTTTAAAAAAAAAGTCCAAAGTAAGCTAAAGTATCATTGGTTTAAATACATGCATATAATATATAACAGCAAACAGTGGATAATTTATGGATATAAAAAAAATAGAGTCTTTAGAATCCTCTAATATCTGTTTGATGAGCAGTGATTTAAGTTTTTACATTGACCAATGTATTTAAATAATTTGGCAAATAGGATGTTGACTCATTAGCAACCTTACATCCTGTGTAAATACTTCTTAATTTTTCAGGTCCATGGAATGAAAAGAATGAAATACAGGATGATTCAAAGATCAAGACTTTGTTCTATCTTTCAGATTGTCAATATTCTTCATGGATACTAATTTATCATGTCTTTGACTGCCAAGACATGGTAGGACGAATACCTTTGTTTTTAATTTATTATATCATTGCCAAGGAGAATATTTTTCAGGAACAATTAAGTAACAGAATTCTCCCCCCTCTGAGACCTATTTGGTCACAATGGAAGAGATTAAATAACGTGAAGGCATGAGAAATTGAAGGTAAATGTCCTACAATCTCAGGGATGGCCACATAGATAAGCTAGATTTTGCTCACAGAGTGTGCATAAATTTAGGACCTTTGAAATTATTTTCTTGATAAAAGAACAGTTTAGTTTTTAAAGTTGAGTGTCTTTTTCATTCTCATTCAGAATTACTAACTGGAAGGGCTGAGGGCCATCAGCAAAGAGGGAATGATATCCTGTTGGATAACATGACAATACAGAAACAGCTCCTTTCTGATACGATACAGTATTTTACTGAGGTTGCAAGCAAGTCAAGTGGACCAGATTCTACAAGATGTCCTTGTAGATAAGTAGATAATATCTTGAATTCCCAAATTTAGACGTACCCAAGATCTAAAAGAACTCACAATTTGCATATCCCCAAACCTTGTGAATAATTAAATGTATGTGTTCCATGAAGACATACTGACATGGGACACTGCTGAATAGTTTGGTTCTCAGTCTCACATTCTGTCACTCCTGCTGCAGTTGGCTCTGTAAAGCTCCTGGAGCAGGCTCTCACAAAGGGCACGTGGGGAAAATCAAGTTTCACGATGGGACAGCAAAATCATGATTATTACTTTTGAAGATTTTGTCAACGACATGGATTACTCTTGTAATATTCTGAATGCTTTTCAGTTCAGGTTTTAGAGAAAATAGAGAAGCTGTGTTAGAAACAGAGATCCGAATTCAAGTCTCATCTTCCTTGTTAGGGCCTCCTTTATCTACAGTCATGCCTGTCTTTGCTTGCTTTTTATCTGTTCTCAGATGTATTATAAGTAGTACTGCAGTGACATGCTTTAAGGTGTAGATATGACTTCTTCACTTTTTTAGGTGAATTTTTTGCTATAAAAATTAGTTATGAAGATAGATGAGATATGAAATAGGTTTATGAGAGAAATAAACAGGAAACTCTGACAGTGAACACTATCAAGCTTATCAAGTGAAACACTATCACCAATGCTTCATCCACAAGAGCAGAAGCTAGATGTTAGCCTGCCTGGAATATTTGCAAGATTACTTTTGACTAATGTGCTGAAGAAGGAGGCAGCAGTTAATCTCCTTTAGAGCTTCCAAGAACCTCTCTGTATTTACCACATACTATGAGCAGCAGTCACACAAAAACCACAGCCTTACAGCAGTGTAGATTGTTAGCCCAGCTGATCACACAACAGAACAGCTGGGAGGTTTAGCAGTATTTAACAGGATGAGAAAGAATAACACCAAAAGACAAAACAACCACTAGTGCACTTCAGACTCTGTAGCTGTATTCCCCATGAGTTGCTGCGAGCTGCAATATTTTGTCAGCACCCTATTCTCCCAGTATGAAACTTGGTAGCAAAAGGTGTCATTGTGTTAGATTTCTGTTGAGTCTTCTGTGCTTATTTAAAGCCGTCCTGCTTTGAAGACTAACTGTGTAGTGGGGAATAATAATCAACTGGGGTTTGCTGCTGAAACAGTATTACATGACTCTAGAGAGCTCTAACTCACATGTCAGAAGATAGATTGAAGAGATAGCAAGACTGGTATCTGTAGATTTCCAGCTCCTTCAGAGGAGAGGAGAAAAATCTCTTCTACTGCACTCTGATGTTTAGGGCCACTTCATGTGAGGATTAAAAAGAAAAAACGGCAATAACAAAATAATATTAAAAAAAGCAGAACACCAAGCCAAACTCAAACAAATCAAACTGACAAGCTTTGATAGCTCTGCAGCTCTCTTTTCATCCTGACTGCCTGGAATAAAGAAGAAGAAATAGAATGTATGTTTTTTTCAGTTTTTGATCTTCTTGCCAATACAGTCATAAATTGGAATGAAAATGGCAGGTTGTTGGGTTTTTTTGAAAAGATATGATAAAATATATTTTCCCCTCGTTGCTGAATTTTTACCTTCATGTAGCACAACCACCACTATAAGCTCACCATTAAATATTTTTGGTACAGTACTCATACACGTACATAGGAAACTATATACAGTTTCTGTGCAAGGGATCTCAACCAATAAAACACACAGCATAAATCCATTTCAATTATTTTGTTTGTTAAGAAAAACCACCATTTTGGAAGTTAAAAAATCTTCAGGTAAGACCATTGGTGAATTCTTCAAAAACTAACTACATTAAAGGAAAAAAAGAAAAGCAAATCAAAGCACCAGGGCAGCATGAAAAGATAATGTCAAGAATTTTGCAAGGCATGCAAGTAGAAGGAAGGTTCACATGCTGAAATTTCCAAAATATACCTAAGACAAAATATACCTAACACTCTGGATCTTTCTTCTTTGATTTTTTACTCTACTTTGAGAAACCTTGCTCTTCTATTCTAAGGACAGCACTGAATATCTCAATCTCTTTGTCAGAATTTCAAATTCACATTCCGGACAACAGTATCAGATATTCCATCACTGATTATCTGTTTGATATTAAGGATTAAGGGACAGTTTGGGGTGGAAAGGTAGAAAAAGGCAACAATACCATGGTATGGTGTAAATAATGATTCTTCTTATCCTGAAAACATTATTGAATCATTTCTGATGATTGTTATTCAACAAGTCATCACCATTTTAACTGTTCCACCTTAAAATTTAATATTATTAGAATTTTTTGAAAATGCTTCAGAAGGCATAAACTATCAATTTGCCTAATTTTTGAATTGTTTCAATTTTAGTCATGTATGTTTTCAATGTCACAGTAGTGATTTTGTTCTTCAGCCTTCAAGAAGCAAATACACCTCTCAGAAGTCTTCAATCATATCTGCCAGTTTTATGTAGACACTTCAGTATTTTACAACCTCTCAAATCACACTAAATACTTTTTGTTTAGTGAGCTGAATTAATTTTTCTGTCATAGCATGATGTACAGGACAATGGAGGAAAGGAATAATACTGTTAAAAAAAGTGATAGCAGGATTTTCCTTTAAAAAGGGTAAAAATATCTTCATAACTTAGAAAAATAACTAGTGCAATCCAACTTCTTTATAGTTTGCCTTAAAACTTCTGAAAAATAATATACTTCAAGGCAAATATTATGTTTATTATGTGTGGTAGTTAGGTGCACTTTTTTGAGGGCACCTAAATTTTGAAATTTTGCCAGTAATACTTTGTATTGAAAAGGCAAGGTTCCATGCCCTCATCTGTGTATGGAGTTTCAAGCAAGGTGAGGATACTGAAAGAAGAGGGCAGTTGGCTAAATGCCTTGGATATTACAGCTCCCCATCAGCTGAAAGCCAGAGCAAAAAGAAGGCATTTGGAGCTCTGTCTCAGTCTAGACATGGTCATAGGTGAGTAGTTTCTGTTTCAGGTGAGTTCCAGAGAGTGCTTGGCTTTTCCATCTCTGATGATTTTTTTTCTGTGAGAGAATCACCTCCAATATGATAGGAAGCCGAGGCTAGAAATTATTTTTTTTTTTAGGATAACTTCAGCTTTTAGAGTGTGGTTAGCCTTTTTTGAACTTTACACATAGGCCTTACTACACTGCAAACATTGCACTGCCCAGGTGAAACTTTGTCTCTCTCCCTATACTCACGCAGGAGGAATTAGATAAATCAGACGGAAAGAAGGAACTCGCTGACAGATCCTGATCCAGTCCCCAATGAAAGCAACAAAAGGACTCCCAGGAATTGAATCAGACCACCAGTAGAAGGAAGTCAAGCATTAAAGTAAGGATTGGATGGATCACAGGGTCAAGGCAGTAATGTGGAAGATGTAGTTATTCAGCAAGGCCTCCCACATCGCACTGGGGTACTTTGACACTGATTGGACATGAACCCTGATCTGATTGAGAAGTTTAGTACATTGCCAGTGAAACAGGAAATGTTTCCCTCCACTGCCTATTACAATAGGGTCTTTAATTGGATTGAATTTCAGCCAACTGGGTAGCATCCAGGCCTCAACTCTGCCAGACTGAAAAAAGCCTGAATAAAAGCCACTAGATGAATCAAGTAAAAATACGTACAAACTCAAAATTTCCTCAGATCTCCAGCTATGGAGAGAAAAACTTTGGAACACAGGATTGAAGTCACAGGATTGAACCCTGTGGGACTCTCTAGTCCAATTTGCTTGAGGTAGAAGGAGGTTGACTAACATTTTTCTACAGTTTAGACCTGAGTTGAAAGAACCATATCAATTTGTGAGTGGCATTTTTCCAGATCTCACAGTGGTGTAAACAGAACTCAATATCTAAATGTTCTCAAAAATCAAGTTCCATTGCTAAGACACCCAAGTTTCAATATAGCTGTCCCGGCAAAAGATCAAGGGTCATCTGGGTTGTTGTCTTTTGCCAGGATTTTCTCTCAAACATCTGAGGGTCATCCGAGAAGCCGAAGGTTTCCCCATGTTGTAGTCTCATTATCTTTTCATCAATATTTCTCAGAAGACAGACTGAACACCAGGTACTGTCTGGAAAAGACTAAGGCTATAAGAAATTTCAATCATTGCTAAAAGTCTTCTGAAAAGATGCATAAATAGATTTCATGCTTAGATAAAGTACATGGTAAGAGAAGGTGGAGAGAATGGATAAATAGTGAGTGGACTCCATTCTGCTACCAAGTTGGCATTAAAATCCTGGTTACCAGCTGCTGAAGACTTTGCATGGAGATTCAGGACCAGTGATTTTTACCAGTTAATATTAAATTATTGTGGGATTTTTTTTTTATGTAAAGGCTTGTTCAACAGAGCATTTAAGCAGGTGGCTTAAATTTAGCAAACATGAATCGTCACAGTTTGGAAAACACAATGCAGCACAATATATAGATTTAAGTCCTTTGTTGAACAAAGGCCATAATACCTCTATACATATTTATAACACAAGACTCTAGATAGCATGAAAGCACCCTGAAAGTTCAGATATTACCAATTCATACCGTGTGCTTGGATAGTGTAGCATTTTTGTTAGGTATTTGGTGGGTTCAGTGCTTGATTTTTTAAAAATTTACATTTACTGGATGTGGAAATACTGAATTGAGAGACTGAACCCCTACACCCTGACGCCCTTGACTGGTGTTGGCAGCATAGGCTGCCTGCCCCTGTCCAAAACCTGCACCCCAGGCAGGGTGCCCCACACGCAATTGATGTAGGATACACTTCTCTGTGATCCCACCTCTTCTGGGTACACAAGGGGCAGTTCAACTCTTACATTTAAAAGTTACCATTGGCTGCACCATTGGCTGCTCCTTGCAAATGCTCTGGACACCCCAATCCCTGGCAATCCACTGGAGCCGTGGCATCGCTTGTGGTCTTGTGCTTGCTACCAGTGATTGAGTGAGTCACCACATGTGTGCCTTGCTGCTCATCTTTTCTACTGCCTCAATAAAGATGCGTTTAATGATTTATTCCTTTTGAGACCACAGAGATATTTTTACTTTTTTTAAAAAATAAGGTTCTTCTATCAGTTTGATACTATAATGTTAAATCACTAACAGGATTTGTCAGGTATCTGTCATAGCTGTTTCTGAGTACCAAAACATAAATGTACAAGTTTTATACATATCTTTCAGTTTGTAAATATTTTGGATGCAGTTTACCTATGAATTCAGATTTACAAACGCTTCTACTCTATTATTTCAGTGGCAGTTGTAAGCTTCATTGATGATGGAATGAGAAATGCAGACGAAAGCAGAATGGATGCCAAGGCCTCTTTGCCAGATATGACAGGAGGACTTGCTTTGCAATGTAACGCTACATATTTTAGCTTGTCATTTTGTTAGTGTAATTTTATCTAGATTTTTTCCTTTTTAATGAAAATGTTGAATTTCAAAATGACATACCTACCTACCTATAGTTGCATTTTCAAAACAAAGTGAATAAAGATATGTGGGTTTTTTTTTTTACATGATGAGAGATTTTGCCATGAGACTCCCACTTTCATGCTCTGAATAGAAGACAAAGGTGACTTGAATTGACTGGTTATAAAAATACACATTGGAAAATGCATTAAATAACCATTGTAAGACATAATTTTTCCTTGGAAATGACACTTTTCTGTATTCAAGGTTGTGAAAAACTTGAGGGATATTTTATTGCGCACTACAGTCATTGCTACAGGTCTATTCGTGCTAGAAAATTTTATTAATGGCTGGCTGGGTAAAAATCAGCTTGCATGTCCATGATGCTGCTGAGCACACCATCAGCAAACCAATTCAATAACAACAACAGCTATCAAAAAGACCCCAACCCCAAAAATCTCTTCAAACTCACTCAAAATTCTCTGTGTAATTTCTCTGTAATATTTAACAGCATTGTTGCTTTAGTCCAGAGAGGATTAATGCATGAAAGACAGTGATATAAGAGCACATGTCCAAAACACTAGAGGAAAAGAGAATTCTTTTCCTATTACTTCTCTTTTAATTTAAATTATTTCATCCCCCTCAAAAGGAAACAAAAAAAATTATATTATATTATATTATATTATATTATATTATATTATATTATAGTATATTTAATACATTATATTATATTATGTTATATTATATTATATTATATTATATTATATTATATTATATTTATTAAAAACAGGATTTCTGTAGGGATTTAATTTCTCTTTGCTGTACAGCTTTACACAAAAAAAAAAATATGTATTTATAAGAGAGGGAATGGTAAGAAAATCTGATACTAAATATTTATGGGGAGTTTATGGTATTTTTCAGAAGTACTAGAAGTTTCCAGAAGTCATTTTACATATATAGAGCATGCATAGAAGGCTTCAAAACTGTATGATTATTGACTATCATGAAGTCATGCAATGCTCTATCATATCATTAAGCATTTGGGTTGAAAAGCAGTTTCTCAAGAATACCTTTCAGTCAATATCCCAGCTGAATTACTAATATAAAATAAATAAATAACTATTTATTTCTAGCAGGTAGGGGGAAGACTAACACAAAACAAAGCATCAAACATGAGCATTTTTACTACTGACAGACAAGGACGTTGTGGTGGTTTATGTAAAGCTGATGAATATCAAGGTATATATGCAGTGCTATAGATTGAATTATACAGAAAAAAAATCCTCAAGATTTCAATGTGATTTATACCTTTCACATGCACTCTAGAGATAAAGATACCCAAACAAATAATTTTTCCTTGAAAATGTATCTGAGTAATTAAAATTGTAGATATGTCTTGGATTCAGGCAATGGCTTTAGTTAGTGTTGGCTTAATTTCCTCTTTCTCTTTTCGTAGATTCACAGAATATTCTGAGTTGGAAGGGACTCACAAGGATCATCAGCAAATATTCCTTACTGAATGGAACTCTTGCATTTTTCAGCTCTTTAGTCATCTAACTCACAGTTTTGGCACTTCCACTTCCCTACAATTACCAACCCAAATGACTTTTTCTCTCATGCATATTTTATCAGTCATTTATCCCAGATGATTTCTTACCCTTAACAAGGACTACACCAAGAACTGGGATATTTTTGTTATTTTTTTTTTCCTTGGGTTTTTTCCCTCTCTTGTTCTTCATATCAATACATGGTTTGACACAGTATCAAGATGGAGCTGTGATATGTTTTCCTGGTGAGGATTTTACCCAGAAGATTCAATGCACTTCTGCTTCCAGTGTACCAATCCAGGTGAACTGGAAAAGAGACACACCACAGTCGGCTTCGGTCTGACCATCCATCCTCCTTGCAACCAGGAAGAGCTTGGAATCAGAATCTCCAGGCAGATTCCATGGGTATGTGAGTTAATTGAGTATTTGATCGTTGCATACCCCACTTGTTGAACACAGGCATGAGGCTATGCATTTATTTCTATCCCCCACCTGTTGTTTTCCTCCTGCTGTTTGGTACATTCTCACACAGGCAGACTTTGAATTGGGGATATGTTTCCTTGCTTGGTTTCAGTAAAATCTTTGAGATTATTTTTGTTTTACCTAATTTTGCCAACATCAAAATGAACAAAATGCATTAATTGCAATTCTAGTGGTACAATTTAGGAATCTACTTAAATGCAATGGTAAATCACATAAGTTCTTAGGGGAATGGTTATGAATTAATTTTTTCAATGAACATGTAAGAGAAATATCTTGGAAATTTGAATGTGTTTTCACTCTATTTCCATACAGCATTTATTTATCTGCCTGCTCAATAGAGCCTCATCAATTTCACCAGGTGCAGAGCAGAAAACTAACAGTCAAAGATGAGAAAGATCTCTAGAGTGAAAATAAAATCAAAATAGTTTCTTAGATTATCTTGCATTCTTTTCACTGTTACTGGAAGATAATGATACTTGTGTATTTACTGCTTTAATCACCTAAATATATAAGTAATATTTCATAATCACTTGCAACTTGCTCAGATTTCTACCATAAGAAAATGTTTAAGAAGTCCACATGCAATAGATATTTTTTGCAATAATTTCATTAAATTCTTTCAGGTTGTATTCTGAAATAGACAACAATGTCTCTTAAAATGTGTAATGACTACCTATATTTGAAATATTTGCTGATGTGAACAGTATTTTTGTCTCTACTTTTTCATGTACTCAAGGAAGGTGAGTCTGCCTGTGCTGTTCAGTTTAAGCTTTCTTTGCCCCAGATTATAAAGCCTGATTTTGCATGCTTTACTTTACAAAGCACGTGCGTATGTTTTAGCACAAATAGAGCTTGTGAGTTTTGGTTAGTGTTGTTTCAAGTTGTTTTTATGTCGTGAGTTTTTAACTGTTGTTTTTTAAAATCATCCCACAGGCTACACATAGTAAAGCTTCAGGGGACTGTTTTTCAGCATTTTTTATCAAAAGTATCAAACACCTAAAACATATACAATTTCATGTGAGGTATCTCATTTACTTATACAGAATAATGTTTTTTTCAAACACTTGAAACTTTGGTTATAAATTTTCTCCTTTATTTCTTAAAAGTAAATCAAAATTCTGCTGCAAAAGAAGCCCAGTTAATGCAAGAAACCAGATGTTTATTCACTTCTAATTGATAGCAAAATCATTCTGGAAGCTTTCATGTAGTTCATATTGGCAAGGAAAATAATTTTACATAGTCAAGCATAATTTCTGCTGTGCAGGAGGTCTGGCTTTCAGACCTAGCCTGGAATATCTTTCTGATATTATTAGCAGTGAAATGCTGCTTTGAACAGCTCCAAAAGTATAGGATTCTTTTGAGTAGCTCAGGTAAATAGTTCTATAAGTGTAAAGTAAGAAAAATTTTAGTATTATTTAAAGGAGAAAGAGGAAAAATTTTAGGATTATTTAAAGGAGAAAGAGGCAACAGTGTGCCTGAATGTGCCATTTTGAAAACACCTCATTGGGAATAATAGCAATGAACATAATGTGCATTTGAGACATGCCGGTTCAAGTACTCCTGATATGCAGAAATACACATACCCAATGCAAAAGTGAAATTATCGCTGTCTCAGCAGCAGCAGATTTGTCTTGTCCTTTCAATTTTATTTTTTTTTTAATTTTTTTTGTACTTTTTAATTTTTCTGGGAGGGCTTCAAAGTTAGTAATTTTAGACTTGGTGTACAAATCTGTGGCCTTGGAGCAATTTCATATTCAGATACCCAGCTTTCTGTTTCTGAGCTAAAATCCATAGTGTAACATGCTTGTTTTGTCAGTCCATCACGCTTGTTTTGTCAATCCATCAGAGTTATGAATGCATATGAAACTGGAGGTGCTTGAGTATCTTTTTAGACACACAGAAGAAGCAGTGGTTTCACAGAATACAATACACAATATATGTTTAATAAGTTTCTATTGTTTGTTTAGATAATAGGCCATGATTAAGATGAAGGTTAATCATGGTGTTATATCTCCTGTATCTTCCATTATTACTAATTCTGCTTTTCACACTCTCTAAAACTCTGATTTCAGATGGTACTTAGTACTTCTTTCATGGAGATCAATGAAAATTATCCCGCTCTGTATCCTAGGCTTTAATTTAAATAGGCACATAAAAAAATCCTCCTTATGATGTTCATTTACAAAGAATGAGCCTAAATAATGTGCAAATAGCAATGTATTGTCTCTGGAGGATCTAAGTACTCTCATAATTTATACTTGAAGTTCCACTTTGAAGTTAAGAGGCATTATGACTTTGTACCACCAAACCTGAAATGTAGAAAATCTTCACATTGCATTTAAAGCTAATAATATGTAATCAGCTGTTGTTAATGCAAAATGAAGAATCATAATTCTGGAATTGTATCTGCTGAACACTCCACAAAGCAGTTAAGTCACTAAGATTTCTCATGAAACCTCTGCAGAAAATGTTGTACCATTGAAACATCAAATGGTGTCTTTGTTCCTTTAACATATACAGACTTCTAAATTTGTGTTTTGGTGAGTTTTACCTTAAATAATCCAGGTATATTTTAGTACACATCTAAGATATGTTCACATATATCACTCATATGGCTTTGATGCCTATCTCCCATACATATATGTGGACAGGAAAGAGAGCCCTCCTTGCTTCTTCTGTAACTTTGAGACAGGATAGTAAAAGAATGGACTGTCATGGTCAATAGAATGTTTTTACATGATTTGCAACATCACATATTGTGCACCTGTTCCAGAAAAGCCAGTTTCAGCATAAAGCATAAGAGAGTTCTACCATTAAAAGCAGCTAATTATTCAAGAAATTTAATTTTTTAAAAATTTTTTTTTTCTGTTAGCCTGGGTAAGATATGGCCATTTTTATATGGTTAGTGAAAAGTCAGGAAGGCGATTTTTCCCATGAGATGATCATGTTCTTCTCTTGTCATAATTATGACTTTGTATTTCATCTTTTTTCTCAATAGTCCCATGGGATTCTGTGTATTCTCATAGTTTATTGCATTCTGATATCTTCTATTTCAAACAGTGGACTAAAACCCAAAGTATCTTTGTAAGTAATTAATCTTTGTTTTATGCTTGTAAATTGTAGCCAGAGAATTTCTGAATTAGCAATATAAATTTAGATTTGAATTATAGGAAGATGAATGTAAGTCAAATTCCTTACCAAGCTCTAAATGTACTTTTCCTTCAATGCCATGTCCCATGGCCTTGTAACAACTTGTCTCTGTAGCCACTGATATTAAATTACTTTGGACCTCATATATCCTCATAGTTCAGTAGCATGTCTTCCATCCAGTTAAATTGCCAAAAGCTCCTGCAATACCTGATAAAACACAAACCAGACAACTAAAATAAAAACTAGCATCTTTGTAGGGGAGCTGCAAATAATTCTGCTCTGTTCAGAAAGCAAAGGGAGCTGAAGTCTCTAAAAGACACCTCAAGAAGCAAGTGTGTTAAAGAATCAGAAAATCATGGAATCCACTAGGTTGGAAAAGACCTCTGAGATCATCAAGTGCACCTTATGTATGAACAGCACCTTTGTGTACTTTATGTGTGAACAGCACCTTGTCTACTGGAACCTGGCACTGGGTGCCACGTCCAGTCTCAAACACCGCCAGGGACAGTGACTCCCACCACCTCCCAGGGCAGCCTGTTTCTGTGAATGCCTTCTTCCAAATGTCCAAACTAAATCTCCCCTGGCACACTTAAGCCTGTGTCTTCTTGTCCTACTGCTAGTCACCTTGGGGAAGAGACCTGCTCTCCCCTGGCTGCAGTCTCCTTTCAGGGCGTTATAGAGAGTGATGAGGTGTCCCCTGAGCCTGCTCTTCTCCAGACTAAACAGCCCCAGCTCCCTCAGCTGCTCCTCTCAGGACCTGTGCTCCAAGCCCTTCATCAGCTTTGTTGCCCTTCTCTGGACACACTCCAACACCTCAATATCCTCCCTGAACTGAGGGGCCCAGAACTGGGCACAGCACTCGAGGTGTGGCCACACCAATGTCAAGTACAGGGGCAGAATGTCCTCCCTGCTCCTGCTGGCCACTATTCCTGACACAGGCCAGGATGCCATTGGCTTTCTTGGCCACATGGGCAGTGCACCCACGGGGCCAAGTGTTGTGAATGTTTTAAAGGCAAGGGATAGAAAAACCAAGTGTAAAAATCATGTTTAAAGTCTTGCAGCTTCATAAAAATATTTGATCACATTCCTAATGGTCTTCTTCAATGATATGGAAATTAATATCAATCGCCCTCAGTCACAACCACAATGTATTTTTCAGACACAATTAAAATAACTTTGTCCTTTAGATTTTTAAAATAAAATTGAAGATATTTATATAACTTTTATTTTTTACACTGGAAAAATGCATTCAAGTAGAAAATACTTGACAGGAAATTATTATTTGCACTATGCTGCATACAAGAGAGATGTCTGTGTGTGGGATGTAAGTGAAGACAGTTATAAAAGGAGTGCTACAAATAGAAATAAAACCACTGTAGTGTCACAGAAGTAAAAAGCTACTGTCTCTTAATGGTGTGAAGGAACTGGGATGACTAACAAAAGAAGAGTTTATAGGCAAAAGGAGAATCTGAAGGACAAGGGCAAGCAAATGCTCTGGGCAGTGAGGTAGTTAGCCCAAAGGAAAGGTAGATACTGGATCCTGTCCTTCTGTCCACCTGCTGGATCCCCCAGAAGAAGCAGAGAGCTTGTCATATGGCTGTACAAGAGGTACTGTCTGAGGAGGGGAAATGCTCTGACTGTGAGTGACTTGTGTGATGCTATAATAGGACAAGACACAGCATTGTAAAACTGTGACAAGTCTTGCAGACTGTTCAACTGTTTGTTCAGAGACTGCAGGACCTCTCCTTATCCTATTTCCTCACAAGTAGCCATAGCTGTGTGCTGTCTGATCATTTCTTCTGGGGAAGGGAGGCACGGAGACGCGTCTGCTCCGGAGTGCCAGTGCCATGAAAACTGCCCGGCCGTCTGCATCACACAGCCAGCAGGGAGTGAGAGCCTGCAAGGACTGAGCTCTGGGGACATTTTGGGGTGCATGCATGTGGGTGAAGGTCTGGCCTTGACCTGGCAAGGCAGTGCCCTGCCCCACTCATGTCACCTCCCTAGAACCAGTATTCCTGCCTGGAAGTGGCTGCCAATCATGGACACATCAGAAGTCCACACCTGCCCCTGGAGCCTCTAACTCAGCTCCTAACTGGCCAAATGACCAAAAGTTCCATCTGGGAGAAAAGCCAGGAGGGCCAGGAAGTATTTAAAGCTGAATCCAAGACAAATACATGTCTTAATCCTACCTCCTTTTGGACTATCAGCTGAATGCTGCTGGATCCTGGGAGTTTGTAGCTATATGTGTTCTATATATTTTCTTCCTTGCTTTTTCTTTCTCCTATTTTCCTCTTCTCAGAATTTTTGAGTAACTTAAAAGGGCTTAGAGTTTGCTAAGTTGAATGGGTTAAGTTAATGCTTTGCAGAAGTGTTTTGTGTTTATTGCATGCTGCTCTAAATGTTTTTCCAAAGTTCTCTGATTTACTAAAGTTGTCAGTAAAGTATTTTTTGTTGTTTTGACCTCTTAAGAATATCTTTTTGGTATTTTTCTTGTGTGTCTAACTCAGAGTATATGAACAGCCAAAAGCCCTTTGAAAAGCCATGTTGAGTGAATTGTCTGGGGGCTTACCCATGGAAAGAGCTTATACATTTCCACCAATATGCGTTGCAAAATTCAAACAAGAAAAGTAAATGAATGACAGCTGTAGTAAATACCACACAATGCAAACTGCACTATTTTTGAATAGAAACTGTGGAAAATGCAAAATGCTGAAAGCCAGGAAATTCAACGTTAACATGCTCAGCCTATCCTTAAGTTACTTTCTGCTTAAATAATCAGAGTATCATTACCACTAGGAGTGCCATGGGCAAATTCAATCAATCAAAGTCGCAGAAAAGCTTTGAAACAATCTAATCAGTCCAAGGCTTCCACTGTAACATTTCCACTACAGGCTTCAAATGTAAATTATTTCCTTTCTATAAAGTAATATTCACTCCTGCTTTCTTCTTGTAGAGCCTAAGGGGCAGGACAAAGAAAAACCTGTATTATTTGAAATACAGGCTAATAAAGTATGTGGCTCTAACATCTTGACAGCCTAAGTCACATTATAGGCAGAAAAGAGAGGGAGAAAAAAAAAAGATGAAGATGTACAGCAGACCTACCTGGGATATGTACATTATGAAATAACTGGAGTAAAGTTAAAGAAAATAGAAATCTAGCTTCTGTTAGAGGTGACTGGTCAGTCGACATAATATTTCTCTAAAAAGGAGGTTTTTTTAAAATATTTTTATTTTGCAATTTATGAATCCTTGTTTCTTAGCTGAAATTCAGTTTCTAAGTTTCTAATAGCTATGAAAATTGGGGTGTTATGAGAAAAGTCAAATTTAGATATTTTTACTCAAAATCACATTTAAAATACATCACTGTGTTTCCTCATAGAAATGTAAATCTTGTTAAGAAATTTGACTGATCACATAAAATGAAAAAAAACCCTGCTTTTGGGAGAAGTAGATTTGAGCCAGCATGTTGGTCTGCTGAATAAAGATGAAGGACAAAATCACCATTTTATTTGTAACAAAGACAATTTAAAGCTTTGTTGAGGATTTAATTATCACTATACTTGATCTTTTCCCTGAAGGAAAAAAACAGATGAAGCTTATATGTGTCTGATAAATTAACCCTGAAGACAACAGGCAGAATACAGAGGGTTGGTTAATATAGAGTGGATCCTTTGCTGTCTGTCTCCAAGATTATTCTTCCCTGAAAACACTGACTTCTCAACTTGGCCTTCTCAAAAGCTTTCCTTGAAATTTAACTTTTCTTATGGCACAAAGTAGTTTTTGCTAGACTGGTAGTAACACAGTGTTACTGTGTTAACCCGCTTTCCTGCTCTTAAAGTGTTTTTCTTCAATAGGCATTAACCCACCTGTTTGTAATTAAAATAATGAGAACCAAATCACCACCAAATAACATTTCATGGTGTTTACAATTGAGATGAAATCTAGAAATTGTGAGACAGAGAACAATCTGAGAAAAGCAAGAGATTAAAGCTGTGTGAAACAGGGGTAACCAAATGTCTACGTTTCAAACAGTTGGAGTTATTTTCCACTGTCTAAGGAAAAAATGGTATAACCAAGAAAGACAGATGACAAAATATAAACTTTTGTGAGCTTTGTTTCCTTTTTTTTCTGTGAACATTTCCAGATAAATACTAGAATTACAAATTAAAAATTCAATAACAGAGGAAAATGTGTTTTACATTGGCCAAGAGTCACATCCAGAACTGCTGTATATTGAGTGTTGCATCACAATGAAATGTAAACATCAGTAGCTGCAAAAAGCTGTTTTCTGTTGCATTTGGAGCTTGTATTTGCATCCAAATCAGAACTCTCAAACTTAAATCAAGCCTGAGTTCTGGCAACCTTGTGACAAGGTTCAGGTCTTACAGGGAAAGGATTCCGTTCCACTTGTCAGTTTAGGCCATTATGATATGGACATAGATGTAGTGTACTTTTCCAGTTGCTGGGAAACCCCACTACAGCTTTTGAAATTCACGTTTTCTTGAATAATGTATGTCAGACAAGGTGCTCTTGGTCACAGTGGCCATTTCTTCATAGCAGCGGTCCACAGGCTGGTGTTCTTGAAGACCACTTAGGTGGCAGGCCCATCACGACCAGACTTGGGTCCCAGAGCACTGTGGGATTATGCCCACTGGGCATTTGAGGAACTCTTTACTTCTCAACAACTCAATATGTTTTTGGTAGGTGTCACAGACACATTTTATGAAAAATCCTTTCCTTAGGATTTTTTCTCTTGTGAAGCTGAGAGGCCTCAGGAACAAAATGTAAACAATGATTATCTGCTGCTCTGGAACGCAACAGGTGCATCTGTGATTGGTCTCATATGGTTGTTTCTAATTAATGGCCAGTCACAGTGAGCTGGCTTGGACTCTATCCAAGACACAAGCTTTCGTTATCACTCTTTTCCCCTCTGTTCTTAGCCAGCCTTCTGATGAAATCCTTTCTTCTATTCTTTTAGTATAGTTTTAATATATATCATAAAATAATAAATCAAGCCTTCTGAAACACGGGGTCAGATCCTTGTCTCTTCCCTCATCCTTGGACCCCTGTGAACACCATCACAGGTAAGGGTGAATCTTTTTAGGTGCTGCCATTCTGGATGTATCAAAGTTACACTGCCAGGAACAAGGGGAATTTTGATGACAGCTGTAGCAGCTTGCAGGGAGATGCTAATTCAGTGTAAATGTGAAGACACTGACTGGTTTCTTTTATGCTTTCAGAATAGAATGAAACTAAAGTAACCATCTTGAACAGTTTCAGACATGTTGTCCAATCTGCCACCACCTATTCCTCATGCCTTCACAGAAGTGATCCCACGACACTGGACAGCCAAGTCAGAAATGGAGTCCCATGCAGAAGGATCACACTCCAAAGACAGGCAGGAGTTGTTACAGAGCTTATTAAAGCTGAGACAGCTATAATTCACAGGTTATGCTGTTTATGAGTGCACAGATCCAGGATGAAAAGTATAGACAGACTTTTTTTTTTATCAATTGAATGGATTATTTTTAATTAATCAGCTCTTACTTCTGTGTTAAATTTTATTATTTTCTCAGGGAGAAACATTATGATGTCACAATGTGATGAACATTGCTCTGGTAGATTATTTTTTCCATCTTACTACCCAGAAAACTAAAATTAAGTTTCTCACTTTATTAGGGGCTTGATCTTATTTTCCTTTTTAAAATGTTCTACCAATTTTCCTTGAACACGTGTATTGTTATGCACTTGTTAAAGCACTGACAGAAAGCATACTTTTATACTGTTGATATTTGTGGTGGTGGTACACTTGTGTGGTCAAGATAAACACATTTCAGTCTGGCTATGCTCCAGTAAAAAAAGAAAATTCCAGAGAGAAAAATAGGCAGTGCAAGTGTGGTGAAATAGGTATATTAGAAAGTTTTAGCTGTGGATCTTCAAGCTAGAAAATACTGGCGAACACACAAAAAAATCAAAGTTAAAGGAAAGATAATTTTATCAAACAGTATGTTATTCTGTGGAATGTAGGACACCTACCAGGACAGTAATGATATATGAAGACAACAAATATAAAACCAGAAATTACTCTTATCAGGACACAGAATTTCCAGGCACAGCTAGCAGCTAGGAAGGAAAGAACTCCTTTCTCTTCTGGCTTTACTCCTTCCAGTGTGGTTTTCAGTGCTGGCCAGTGCCAGAGTTGTGCTGCAGAATTTGTGAATCAAGAATAAGATAGAAGATAATTTTATGTGTGTTGTGATCCGCTCTTTCTTTCCTATTCTAAATCTAGACTTTCTATTTTACATTTTTCTGATTTTTCTTGCTTTTGAGATCTACAGTTTTTTCTGACTCAGCTGTAAGACTGCACCCACCACTTTTCCTTCTTTGTGTTTTTTTTTTCTTTTTTTGAGGTGGGATTGCTTTCCATTACTGTGAGTTTATTTCAGTTCTTCCTCTTTGTTTTCTGCATGCTTGTGTCCTTTCTCTATTTGTTTGTTTGCAGGTCCTACTGATCTGAGGCTCCAAGCATGGAGCAGAGCAGGTGAAAGATTACTATTCTCTTCTTTATCTGTATTACTGTACTAACTGTTAGATTATGAACTGCTATATTTAGGCAATAGACTGTGTTAAGTACATCAAATACTTTCTTGTTAAAGGAAACCATCAAGTCCTTTGTTAATTCTTACAAATTTCTTGTCTGCCTTCACCAGAGCTGTCACATTTTATAGATTATATCTAAGTGTCCCAGCCAGAACAAGATTTTCATCTATTTTACATATATTTTACATAATTTTACATAAAACTTCATTTTTACATATAATTTGCTATATCAGGTATAATCTCCTATGCCTTTAGTTCTGTGCCCTAAGGCTTAATAAGTGAAGAAGATACCCTTTATGCCATTCATTATTCAGAATACCATTATGACACCCACTATTTGTAGTGGAGCTCTGTTGTGTGAGAGCTAAAATCAGCAAAATTATGATTTCCTTGTCAGCAGTGCTTGACTGCTGGGCTAAAGTTTTCTTCAAAGAGAACATGATGGAATTCACTTGCATTGCAGGTCAGGATAAAAGGGAGATTTACCACCATGCTGCAAATCTTGTTGTTATGCATAATTACTTTATTTATTTTATTGTTCATGTTTTATTTGAATAAAGCCTGTGTTCCAGGAAGAGAATGAGTGCCCTGATGCCTGAGTATTTAGGACAAGTGTCACTGAAATCAACTCCTGGCCAGACAGGTTAGAACATAATGAGACTTCAGGTGTTTGTTGTCCTCCTCTGCCCCATCTGCCTCAGGAGATGAAAGTGCACAGATGCATATTATGAGATATAAATGGTACCAGCCAGTGACTTTTGATACATCTAGGTGACAATGAAGCTGCAAGGTGTTTAGATCAATGAAAACAATCAATTAAATGACAAAGATATCACAGATGGCCAGATCAATTAAGGGCAATCAATTAAATATCTAAGGGAACGCAGGTGGGATGGATAAATTAATAGTGCAAATAAATCAAATATTCAGGATGCTCAGGAAGAACATAACTGAGATGATAATCATGGGGTAGGTGTCAGTGGGTGTAGTGTTTAGAGTGATGACTGTGTGGAATCTGGTGCATTTGGGGGAGTGTGTTATGCTCCCTGCTCTACTCCATGGAGTTATTACTTCTACATTTCTACTATGCTATCATTCAGCTCTGCTGCCAGTCTTAGATTTGTTGCTGTTGATTTTTGCCCTTGGTGAGGTTTTATTTTGAGAACCTGCAGGTATGAAGAACTTAAATACCAATGTGCAGAGACCATGTGAGTTTATAACAAATGGTAGAATGAACATTTAGCAAAAATAAGGTTATTTCGTTTTAGGTTCCCTCTCATGTGAATCTAATTTATCATGTGGAATTCTCTGCTTACACTGTAAATCTACACACTGCCTTTGTTCATGTATAGGGGTGTGTTTATGTACAGAAAAATCTAAAATACAGGAACTTTGAATTGTGTGAGAAGTGATGCCCCTTGGAAGTCACTCTTACACATAATTCAGCTCATAATTCATCCTACTAGTAGAGAGGTCATATTTCTGCACCACCAGCAATTTTAAATGGAGAAGCATGGCTTGATTTTTATTTTTGAAGAACTTGCATTCTTTCACAAATCTCATGTTGCTTTTTCAAACAAAATCCTACCACTAGCATTCCAAATGTAACTTTTGCAGTAACTTCAGTTCCTAATTTCAGTTTTGCTCTGTTTTTCTTTGAATATCTGCAGCATTGTAACTTTCCATGGTAATGTTTAGTCTTGGACAAAAGTGCTTCTACATTGAAATCCAGATAAACACAATATATGTAAGATCTATTTCTCTCCATCTAGTTTATATGATCTTCCTGATTCAGGGTGAAATTACTTGAAAGCCCCAATCAAGTGATTGGTGTATTTCTAAATACCAGAATATTTAGAAGTGGGTAATGAGCACGGGAAGAGTAACTTTTAAATGACTAGTGATCCTGTGCCAGCAAATTCAAATAATCTGATATCTGCAAAGGTGGACAGTGGAAACTGAAAAATAAGAACAGAGTGGCTTCTGATGGTAAAATAATGCGAAACTTAAGGGAATTTTTTTGAGTCAATAAGAATATTTAGGAATTTTTGTGCACTACTTGGGATGGGAAAGGAGCTGGGATCTTCTTGTGCAGTTTCTAAGTAATCACTCTATGAGTAAAATGCATCACATTCAAAGTGTCATCATGGGACATTGATTACTGCAGTTTTCTCAGAAAAATTCAGGCTTAAAATAGTGATGTTCCTCATTGTGTAAAATAGAGTGGAAGCAAATTAACTACATTCAGACCTGTGGCCCTAGTCTCTGTCAGAGGGACTTTTTTTTTTTTTATTTTTTATTTCCCATTCAAGTGGACAGGACCTTTCCAGATGTATTATACAATAGTATTTGAATACTGCTTCAGTAAAAGATTAACCAATTGAGATAGAGCCTGACATAATGCCCTGCTGAATTTAAAAGCTCAGAAAAGTTAAAATTTGTGCTTGCTTTCTCATTTCCTTTTATATTTTCTGAAGAAGTACTGCTATAGAACAGCTCCATACTTTTCTTCTAACTACCTGTATCTACTGTAAGAAATCTTTTCTGGAAAGTGTTAAAGATAATTGCTAAGATACAGTGATAAACCCTTGCAGTCCTGCTCTGTACTTGTCCAATCTGACTTTCTGCCATTTATTTAACAGTAGTTATATAGCCTTGACATTTTCAAAGCTCTATACGAGCACAAACTAATTAATCTTTAGTTTGCCTTTGAGGTAGGTGAGTCAGTATTCTCTCTTTTTTCACAGATATTACAGTCAGAGCAGAGGAAGTACATGAGTAGCCTGAAGTCCTACAGAAAATTGGTGTCAAACCCAGCATTTTAACTTGGGCCCTTTTGGAAGAGAGAGTGCTTAACCCTGGAAGGTTTCTACTTTCCCAAGGCAGCTTTCTGTGTGCTGAGTTATATTTGCATTATTGGCTGAAACAACCAATCTGATCGCAGAGTGAAGTTCTGCAGCTGCTTTTCTACAGGATCTGTCATGCAGTTTTGAAGGGGCACCAAAGATAATAATTGTATGAAAGCTCTCTTGTGATACTCTGTTTCTGTACTGGATGCTATCTCTTGCTTTTCTACAGAACTCAAGCCAACATCTGCATTCTCCTCATTCCCTCTCCTCATAGTGGGGGATAAAGGAAGGCTCAGTTCAGCAGCTGCTGCTTCTCTTGTCATTATATTGCAAACAATAAAGAAATTATGCTCATACTGGTTACTTTAATTCTACATATTCTTCTCTGCAGACAAAGAAGCCTATCCTTCATTGTTAGAATGATGCATTACATATTCCATGCAATATTTAAGAATGCATATCCATAAAATAACACCTGCTCTATCTCACGCTGTCTCAGTTTAAAATGAGGAGATGCTTTCTGACTCTGCCACTGTCCAGTCTGTTTTCATAATTACCGTGCTGAAGAGAAGTCTCAGCGAATCTTTAAATACACTGGTAAATAAAAGGATACTACTAATACCTCACATCTTCATTGAATAATAGTGATATAGATTGTGCATTGCTACTAAATTATCTCAGGATTTTAATTTGAAAACAACAAAACTAAATTTGTTATTCAGAGGTTGAGTCTCTGTACATTTATGATAAGGCTGAATAGAAAAGCTTCAGTCCTATATTAGGTGTTCTCACTTTATTTTTGGCAATGAGTATATATCTATATCTGTAGATAAATATATTTCTACTTGGAAAACGGTGAGGACTATTCCATCACTTCCCTAGTGCTATTATGTCAATAAATGAAAAAAACCTTTTAGACACATGGCAACAATGGTCAAAATTTGGCACTCTACATTGTGCTAATTTATCTGAATACCAACATAATATCTGATTTTATTTCCCTTTTTCTCTCTTTTATGTATCCTAGAACTGTATACAGCCTGATATAGGCCCTTGAATCAGAAAGTCTTCTAAAATTCAATCCTGTATTAATCATCATAGAGAGCTCCTTACGTCTTTAAAACCTATGATTCAAACTTATTTCTGTTGAAGATGAAACATACTTCATCCAACTGATTTTAATAAGAATACTTTAGGGTTATTTAGTACTAAACACAAGAAATTCTGGAATCAGAATATCAATTGCTAAATGTAATTTCCATATGAGCAAACACCATTCGCATTTTTTAAATAAGTTTTTTAACTCAACAGTTCATACTTATTTATTCAACCAGCAAAGTTAGGTGATAAAGCAGTCTCTGACAGATGAGCAGAATCTTTGCTTTTAAGTCTCTGATTGTTTCTTTTTATTTCGATTTTCGTTGAAATCTCCTGCCAAAATGCATGGGGAATAAAAAAATCATACATGTAATTCTTCATCTGAATTATCTTTTGAGTGTAAGCAAGCTTCCATGGAAACTCTATTTCATTCTTACAGAAGTTAATGTTTCTTGATAATGAACTGTGAAATAAGAAGTGATTGGATACAATACATCAAGGAATAAAGACACAGTGCCTGTACTGCTCTCCAGCTCCCTAGGTGGAATATCTATGAAGTCTAAGATAAGAAATGCTTTCAGCAGTTCCAAAATAAATAGTCTTCCTAGTCTGTACTCAAGGTCAAAATTCCTCTGTTCCTACTTCTCTTTGTTAATTCTCATTTTTAGTAAGATTAAAATGTTTTGTCAACACATAATCTTGATACCTTTAAGGTAAATGAAGTCTGCTTTTCATTGTGCAGGGATTTTTTTTCCTCTTTCAAGATGATTAGAGAAGTGCACAATAGCTAGATACAAAGTTACAGTCCAGTCACCAAAATCTGTTCATTTTTGTTAAGCCAAGGAGTATTTTGCATTGCCTAATTTTTGGACTGAAAGTCATTCCTTCATTTTGGAAATATCAGCTGGCTCTGAGGGTGGGACTGCAGAGCCATGAGTGAGACACTTCTGGGTTCGTGAATAAACCATACAAGAGGAAAAATCTTCTAAGAGAGAGGTGTCAGGGAGAGGAGCTTGCTGAAGGGCATAGTAGAATGTCTCAGGTCTCAGAATTACATAATGATACTGCTGGGGGGTTGATTTTTTTTAAATTTGATTTTCAGTGGTGTTAGGGTTTTTTGTTGTTGTTGTTGTTGTTGTGGTTTGTCTTTTTCAGTTTCCTTTTTGCAGTTGGCTCTTGTTACTGACCTGCTCGTTCATCCCTGCTTGCAAAAACAGATTTTTATTGGTCAGTTATTTGGCCCAGCATTCACCCCCATCCCCTCTCTGTCTTGGATCTGGAGGATGGAGACTGACTGAGAGGGACTCCGATACGGAGAGGGAGGAGCTGCTTCTCACACCTCTAATCAACGATGTGTGGAAGAGGAAACTGAATTTGAATTCGTGTTTGCCATATGAATGACCTAGAAAAAAAGGTTTCTTCAGCCTTTATCACAAGACATGAACCAGAGAACATCAAATGAAATTACCAGAATGTCTCTAACTAGGATAAAAAACTAAATGTGTTTTTATCCCAAACAAAATGTAACTAGCTCATTGCCAGGAATGCTGTAAAATGTGCCGGATTCAAATCAATTTCTTATAATTAGTCAATCTAAAGACATTACCTTATCTCAGGAAATCAGTCTCAAGACTATGACATTGGATTACCAATGCTCATTCTGCAAATTTCATTTTTTTTCTCAAGCACCCACTTTTGTCTCTCATCAGAAAGAGCATGTGAGATATAAGTCTCTATCTAACTGCTTCCTATATACCTATTCTAGTCCCTACCACTGTGACTAATTAAGTGAAAAAACATGACTCAAGGAAGCAAGAGAGTTATATCTAAATATACTTGTCTTATAAAGTTTGATTGAGATAAAAATGGCAGTGTGTCATACTGACTTTCATCCTTAAATTCTTGTTGTTTACTTTCTGTCATGAGTTGTCCGGCTCTAAAGTTGAGAAGTACAGCATTCCTTTTGTCTGACAGTCTAGAATGGGTCACTGAGTTGCAGAATGAAAACCAACCAGGGCTTCTAACAATCTCTGTAGTCAAATGCAAACTGTTTTTTGTTGACAAGGACTTCTTAAATAGAGATTCACTGATGATGAGAACAAGTTTTTTCTTTTGAAATGAGTTCTACTCCAAAATGTCTTGAGAGAATAAGTCCAGACAGGAAAGATTGATATCTCTGCTGCTCATAGGTTTGAAGATTGCTGCCATTTCTCTGGTGCTTGGCTCATCTTTAGCCAGAACAGTTTTGTTTATTTTATCTGAATCTCATTTCCTCTTTCTGTTTCTGCTACTTTTTCTTTCTTTGTAGAGAATCCTTCCCAAAAACAGTCTCTGGCAGGCTACAGAGTTGTATCCTGTTGCGGTTTAATCTCAGCCAGCAACTAAGCCCCACACAGACTCTCACTTGCTTCCTGCCCCAGTGGGATGTGAGAGAGAATCAGAAGTGTAAAAGTGAGCAGACTTGTGGGTTGAGACAAATATAGTTTAACAGGTAAACCAAAAGCCACTCGCATAAGCAAAGCAAACAGAGGAATTAACTCACCACGTCCCACAGGCAGACAAGGCTCCAGTGGGTGAAAAGGTGACCTGGGAAGACAAATGCCATAACTCCAGCATTCCCCCCTTTCTTCCTCCAGCTTTATATGATGAACATGACAGCATATGGTATGGAATATCCCCTGGCTGAGTTAGGGTCAGCTGCACCAATGTCACCTCCCAAATTCTTTACATCCCCAACCTACTCACTGGTGGGGTGAAGTGAGAATCAGAAAGAGCCTTGACTCTGTGAAAGCACTGCTCAGCAATATTAAAAATATCTCTGCATTATCAAAACATTTTCATCACAAATCCAAAACATAACCCACACCAGCTAATGTGAAGAATATTAACTCTTCACCAGACAAAACCAGCAGAGTTCTTTTGCTCTTACTCACATGTTCATGCTCAAACACAATTATTTTTAAGGACTGGCACTTAACAACATAGTCATTCATGAGAAGAAATAGTTGTGAAAGCAAAGGTATAATGTCAATCTCCACACTACTTCTGCTCTCCTAAGACCTCATATATTGCTTCCAAATAAAATCCAGAAAACAGGAACTGTTACATACCATGTTAACGAAGGAGGAGCAGGTGTTCATTCTGTTTTCCCAAAGATTATAAATATTTTTTGTTCATCTACTTGTTTTTATTTGCTTTAGGAACATCCTACTTTCCAGCCAATAAAAGTGAGAACCCCTCCAGCCTCTTCTTATCTGGGATTATGCAAAACAGGTGTAATATTTGGAATCTGTTTAACAGTTGTTTTTTTACGACATTTTCTGGGAATTTTTTATAATAAAGATTTAAGTTATTTCAAATTCTAAAATTAGAAAACTTTCCAAGGGAAGAAATAAGTCAGTCTGTGAGCTCTCCTATTGCCATTAAAAAGGTTAGAAACGTTGATAATGTGGATTTGATCCAACACTGTCAGAATGCTTACACAAATGCAAGGCTTCTTTCAATAAAATATTTGGTTGTTGTTGTTAAATAGCTAATTTCCCCTTTTCATTTAAACTTCTTATAGATCTTCACATTTCCCTGTGCTGCTGAGTTTATGGATCTATATTAGGCATAGGTTTGACATTTTCACCCAGGCTGATATATTGATAATGACCTTTATTTGGGTACAGTTACAGTTCTTTATTTAAAAGAACGTTTCTGGATATTGGTATACTGGAAAAAACATGGGTATGAGAGTAACACTGATAAAAGCAGGTTTTTTTCTTTTAACATTATTTTTAGCACTATAATATTATGCTAATATTCATAAGTCCTTATATTTACGCATAAACTGAACTTGAACTGCATATAGTTTGATAAAATTTTCTGGGTTTTTTTCTTAAATTTTAATTTTCTGTCTACAGTCTGTAAATGTCTTGGCCAAGGACCAACCACTTCAAGGACTTTAAGTGTCTACTATAGGACAACTGTACTGTATCTTACCCTCTTTGTGATGCTCCACACAGTGCTGTTACAACAAGACTGATGGAAGGGCAAACCCAACAAAACTACATCCACATGTTCCAGTACTGTCATGGAATATCATTTATAATTTTTCCTAAAGACTGTATTTCTAGCAATTTACCTGTATTGTTCTCATGTACATTTGTGGACAAATTGTAAGTCTTTGTAAAGTCATGTCATGTTACTGTGCTGTGGGGGATTTTTAAGATGATTCTGGGTTCACAGTGAGGATATTTATCCTCTTGGTAATGATATCTAACATTATTTCTATATATAATAAATACATATATATATATGTGTGTATATATATATACACCTATATATATATATATATATATATATATATATATTCAGATTGCCTCAAATTACTCTTTCAGAATTTTGTCTATTCAACATTGAACTATAAGCTTCTAAATTCTCTACTCAAGTACTGGTTTTGTTTGAGAAGGGACACAGAAGATGCATTATTCTCTTTTCCAGTGCTTTTTATGGAAGCTGGGAGAAAGGGAATAGAAAAGCATCCACACCAGGTTGGAAGTCTGGACCAATGTTATTTCTACACCAGTTTTCTATCTGGTGTGATGAATACAAGCAGATGCCGAGAAAAGACTATAGAAACAGGGCAAAATACTTAAATATATTTTCTATATATTCTCCTAACCTCCAACCATTCATAGACTGGGAACTTTGTCAGTGGAATGTGGCTTCCCTTTACCTTTACTCTCTCAGTCACCTAAAAAATAAGTCTAAAAGGAACCTGAAACAAAAGGAACTTTGCTGAAGTAGAGATTATAGCATTTGTTTTAGGCTCCTAAGGAATGGAATGGATCATGTAAATTTTCTCAACATACTCTTGGCTATCCTTCTATCTCTTCCTTTTGTTTCTTGTATCATTGTATTTATTTTCAGGTTCACAGGGTTTCTGGAGAAAAAGGAACTAACACCCTGTTCAGCAGCAGAAAATACTTTAAACACTGAATATTTCCCTTCTATTCTTTAACTATCTCAATTATTGCTTCACCAGTTTTGAAACATGCTTAAGCACATTGTCATACCAGTTCTATAATGAGTAGAGGAAAACAGAAGTAGTAAAAGTAAAACTACAGCAATACCTAATAATGTTTATAATCATACAGCCATACTATATAATAAAAATACAAACTTTTATTTCATATACCTTCCATGGAATTTTCCTTTTGAAATGTTCTAATACTTCCTTTCTTGACTTGAAGGAGATGAATGTGAATGTATTTAACAAGGGGAAACCAGAAATAAATATGATTAAAATCAACTTGTCTTCATTCTCATGATCTGTTAAAAGGGCATTTCTTGCTTATTAAAGGAAGTGGAAATAAAACTTACAAGCATGTTTAAGAAATACATGTGTTCAAAATGTCTAAATTTAAGGAAAGCATTACTGTAAGGCTCTCAAAAATTTAACACAAAATGGAACATCATAACTCAAAAGAATTGAAGATGTTCATGCTACCAAATCATTACAGAAAATTACAGAAGAAAATTCTGAAACTTGATTGGGTTTGCTCCTGAATATTTAGAAATCCCTGAATTTTCTAAAGAAGCTCACTATTGTGGTGATTTCTAGATGTGGAAGAGTCCTCCAGAGTATCCATTGTGTTCCATCACCACAGAAACTTGATATCCTTTCCTTTTCTGACACCACAGCACTATTATTTGTGCACCAAATTATTCAATTACTTAATAGGATCACAAATTTATTCATATTGGAAAAGACTTCTGAGATCATTGAGTCCACCCTTTGATCACCACTTGTTAATTTGACCATGGCACTAATTTCAATGTCCAGTAGTTTCTTGAACACCTCTATAGTTGGTGATTCCACCACCTCCCTGGGAAGTTCTTTACAATGTTTAGCAACACTCTACATTAAGAAATTCCTCCTGATGTCCAATCTGAACCTTCCCTACACAGCATGAAGGCTTTGTTGTCTCATCTGGTCACCAGTTGCTTGGGAGGAGACCACCTGGCTACAACCTCCTTTCAGGGGGTTGCAAAGAAAAATAATATCCTCTCAGTCTCCTTTTCTCTGGGTTAAACACCCCCAGCTCCCTCAGCTGCTCCTCACCTGTGCTCCAGAGATTTTAGCTCTTTCACTGCCCTTCTCTAGGACATGCTCCAGCCAATGTCCTTCTTGAAGTGGGGAGCCCAGGACCTTGCCAACCGCAGTGAAGTTACTTGCAAAATAAGTCAATGTTTACATTGATAAATTGCTTTTCCAACTCAAGTAGATTCTCAGTCATTCATTGAACTGTATGTCATAATAGACATTAATTATTGTAGCTCAGACATAAATACCTACAATAGTTTGTTTCAAGGAGGGACTTACATAGTGCCTTTTTTGGCTCTAAAGCACACAGAAGTGCTCCTCATTCTGTGTCCAGAGCTTGCCATGTGTTCCAAAGATAAGAAGGAAGGGCTACTGAACTGACACAATTGCACCATTCATACCGGCTGCCAGTTTGGAGAGCTGGAGCACATTGTCTATGGTTGAACATTCCCAAAATATCCGATATCAACATCAGATGTCTTCTTTCCATCCTATCCTCCCTTTACCTGGATAAATAAGGTACTAGAGTGGAGGAATCTCATTTTTTTTCTCAGCTTGGTCTTTGAGTAAGTGAGTAATATAAGTAAAGCACATAAGCACTTATCATCCCCATCTGTGAAACTGAGAAAAGAGCCTGCTTTCTAAAGTGACTTTAAAATAGGTTACAAAGATGTAAACTCATAATATTATGGGTGTTCTTAAACAATTATGATTTGAAAATATTTTAGAATACCACAGTAATTGATCCCTTAGAAATTTTCCAGATCAATTAAAGGAGCTTAAAACCTTAGGAAATATGTCAACTTTTCTGTTCTGACAAAGAAGCTGGCTCAAGAGTATTTTGACTTTTACTTACCAAATGAAAGCCATTAGTCAATAAGACTGGAGCAGAGATAATCAGGAACCAAACCTCTCTGGGATTCCCCTCTGGGAAGTGTTATTCCCTTCCTATATTAGATAATTTTCCTTATCCATCCCTATTGACCTTGGGGCCACACACCAAACTTTCTGCCTTCAGGCTCTGCCTCCAGCCACTGTCCTTTTATTAAATTTGAAACTTTCTGCTGCTGCTCTTGCCCAGTATTTTTTACTCTGTCCTCAAATACTTACTCAAGGTAAACAACTGCTGGTAACAGTTTCCCGCTCACCTTCTCTAGCATTTATTTTTTATCCATGAGTCTTTACACTGTTTCAATTTTATCTTACTTTGTTCTTGCTAAAAGTATTCAATCTCTGCGTCAACTCCCTGCATAATATCTACCTTTTCCTGGATCTAGTAAATAGAACAGTGGATACTAGGATAAAAATTAAATCTTGATTGTTTAAGCCAGTAACAAAATGTAATTTAGTGCTGAGTAATAAATACATATTTGTGATGCACCAGAAATACCCTAAGACCACAATTATGGAAAAATGCCATTAAAATTTATTTGTGTGAAAAGAAAAAGGAAAACAGCATAAGAAACTCTCCTATAGAAAGATCAGTCACATTAAATGTTTACTTTCCATCAACAGTACTCATCAGAAAGATATGGGCTAACTTATTGTTTAATATTTATTGAGTTTACTAATATTGAATTAAGGATAATTACAGAACAGATGCCCACCCATCACTGTAGTTTGATTCTGAGTTATAATTCATTATATGACTAGAACAGCTTTTCTCTGTATTAAATATTTTATAGGTTTGTGGGCTCCTGTTGGAAGTACTGCTAAAGAAACTGGTGGGTTTTTCTTTGTGTAAGCAGTGGGTTCAATTAGAGTTTCAGGAGCTGGATAAAGTCAATGTTTTTCTGCCTGTGTCATGGATCTTGGGATATATATGATTTGTCTGCAACAATAAGAAATGGAAAAGCATTAATAAAATAATTGTGATGACAGGTAAAACAGTTTTAAATTATGTATAAGCACATTGTCTATGGTTGAATAACTCATAAATTAAAATATATATAATATTTGTTCAAGACATTAGAATCTAATAAACCTGAATTTCAGATCTAATAAAATTAGGTAACCAATCAGATTTTTTTCGTACCAGTAACTGTTGGAGGACTATACACCTCTCTACTCTTCTTTAACATGGAAACAACAAGATGATAAACCTAAATGGCCCTATTTGGCTGTCTCTGAAAAAACCCCACTGAAAACAAACCAGCAGTTATTGCCTAGGTTAGTCAAATATTGGAAAAATAATGAAGTTATTTATTAGAGTCAAACTATAATGAGCCATTACTTACTCAATTCTATGACTTATGAAAACCTTGGAAAACTCAGTCTGATTTTATCCCTGAAATTATCAAAAAGCCATAAGTCTGATAATTTTCTTTTCTAATGTACCTGAAACACTACAGAAAAAATTAATGGAAGACTTTTAAAGTGCCTAATAATTCTGATAATATTTTATGAGTGTGGGTTAAAAATCATTAGAATATTTTACATTTAAAATATATTTCTGAAAGATGGTAAATAAAAAAGTAAGCTTTTTCATTTCAAAATATTTACATGTCAACACTTCAAACCATCTCAGTATTTTACCTAAAATCGAATGTATTCATTTTATAGTTAATTTTTCTTTTAAATAAACTATTTCTTTCCATACAGAAAGATGGATCTGATACTGTACACCACTTTATGGAAAAGATCTATTAGTGAAATACTGAACTTTGGAGCACAGTGAATAATAACAAATTCTAACCTGTGGTGTCTTTGGTCTTCCACGGTTCACTGATGTTTGTTGCCTTCTCATTTACTGTTCAATAGAAGATCCACCACGGTCACAGGAATACTTCCTATATCAAATGCTCTGCTGTTATTTATGTGTTTTGCTAAAATTTATTTGTATTCCCTCATAAACATGTTCTTGTACCCAATTAACACTTTTTTCATCCTCAGTAGGCTTTGAGAAGTCTCTCTTTTTGACCATGCCAGCTTATTGACTAACATGCCTAATCTTTCCCTTCTAAACTTGATTTATTTTTCTTCTCTTTCCAGTTCTTCTCCTACAGTATTTCAATATTTTCTACCTGCAGTGGTGCTTTTGAAATATTTTCAATCTTGAATTTCAGTTATATGAAAACAATTACATTTTCAACATTTCTCTAGGAACTGGAAATGCACTGCATTTATATTACAGCATTACAAGATTTCAAATATTTCAAAAGCATTATAGCTAGAAGAAAATGCTGAAATGCTGTTAGTACAGGTATACTTATAGCCGTGCAATAGATAATTCCCCAGAAATCCATTTTCCTTTATTTTTGTTTAAAAAATTATGTTTCCTCATAGCCACAGTCTAAGACAGCAAAGGTGTACTGTGATAAAATATTTATATTTATCTGTGCTAAAAACATTAAATGTGCTCTGGATATAATGAAAGGTCCAGTTTGGAAATATAGAATTACTGGATACACAGACAGTTTAGGAGCATTTTTGCTTTTTCCTGTACCATGATTGGTATTTCTGTGAATGGAAAGGGAAGAACATTTAGCTGCTATTTTCTCCTAGGAACTGGGATTTAGAAAAAAATCTACTCCATGTTGAGCCTGGTTTATTAAAAAAAAAATTAAAATAAGAAAACTAGCTTCCCAAGGTATTGCTTATGAGTCCTGCAACTTAATCCTAAATTATTTTTTTAAATGTATCACACCTCGTTGTCAGAAGAACTAAACTCTTAACTCCTTGACAAAGATGGCAGGTAATTTTTTGTTTATGTCTATTTTTTTGAGGAACTCAAAGGACTTTTGTTGATGATGACTCATCATCTCACTACATTTTTTAAGGAAGAGTGTAGACTAGACAAAAATAAATTGCTATCCTGAAAAGACTCAGCTAAAGTGAGAAACTGTATGACAGAGAAAGAACAAAGTTATATGTTTAACTATTAACTGGTTTCTTTTCCAGGTTTTCCAGACAATATTGGTTAATAAAAAAGCTCTGGAAATTCAGGGAATTGCAAATCAAATCAGGCAGCTTTGCAAAATGATAGTAGAGATAATCCAAGGAGTTTAAATATTAACCTGCTCATCTGAGCTCTGGAAATAAGAGCTAGGATTACAGGCTCTAGGTCAAAGTTGTAGAGGCATTGAAAGTTTAATGTTAAGAGCAATGAAGAATGTGTGTTTCATAATCACTATGCCCAGGATGGTCTCCAGCCATCCCACCAGCCACACGTCCCTCCCTACCCACAGCAAACAGGTCCAGCCCTTCCCAAGGGGCTCACACACCAGCTGTGTCAGGGAGTTTTCTTCCACACTCTTCAGAGGCCTCCCAGATGTTCTCCTTTCTGCCCTATTGCATTTCCTGTAGACATCTAGCAAGGTCTTTCTCCAACAGACCTCCACTCTTCAAAGACAATTCATACTACAGTGTGAAGAGGAAGATCCTACAGTTCATTCCTTGGGTACACTCTCAAATAATTTTGTAGGTTTTCCAATGTTTCATTACCACTACCCTTTTTTATCAAAGTACAATCACTTTGATCATGCATCTAAATTCCATTAGTCTGAATATTAATCTATTACAGTGTACTGTAATCAAAATTTTTGATCCTTTATTTATTATCTAGATTATCAAGAACTAATGCAATGCAAATTCAGTTTATGATAGATGAAATGAATATGCAAGTCATACATAAAATTTAGTGTAAATTATGAAGAAAAACCCTTCATTTCAATCCTATTTCTCCAATGCCACAAGGAAATAGCTACTTACTGTTGCCAGCATAAGTGTTTGACAAATCTCAGTGGCACTATCCTTGAAAGATCATCAAGCAAAATAAACAAACACAAAATAGATATTGTAGGTATTAAGTGATTTTTTTATATAGACTAGGAAAGACTGAACATTTATAGTGCTCTTGCTAACCCATCTGTGGATATTTCATGATTTTGCGTTCAATAATTATAAAAAATGCATTTTGAAGTACAAATCCTTTATTAAGTCTGCTGTATTTTTAAATTAAGAAAGCTATTCTTTTTAATGTGAGTTTTTTAAGTAATGGTAATTTGTTTCATTTATTATTTTAATCTCTGAAATCAGTAATGAAAATAGAATTAAAAATTATGAAATCTAAAATCTTTATTTTACAATTTGAGGCAAAAATAGAAAGGTATTGTCATTTCTGTGATTCACTTTTGTAAGCATTTAAGACCACAGGAGAAAAAATAAAAACAGTTAGGAAAAAAAATTAAAACAGCTAACTTATCTTTTAAACTTTATTGAAATTACCAATACTTAAGATATTACTTCTACATTTATATTAATTAGTATTATTTTAAGGAAATTCTGGTGTTAAATTACACATTTTAATTATTGGTAAATAAAAGCAGTCTGTGTACTCCTTTACTTCTTGTTTGAACAACAAAGAATAATAAACCTTGACACTAGCAATATAAACTTATTCTGATATGATTTTGTAAATGGCAGAAAGGTTTTTTACAATACTTGTGTGTTTCATTAAAAAAAGTCTGCAGTTCTCCAAATCATCAAAGATCTATTTCAGGCCTGTCACTTTCTAAATGAAGATGTAGTAGTCTGAAATACAAAAAAGTGAAATGATCAAAGCTTAGCTGCTAGTACAACAAATGCCAACTAACAAGACTACTAATACCTTTAAAGTTCTTTGCCAGAAAATTCCTTTTCTGGTCATATCTGCTAGTATTTCTCTCACAATATTTAACTACTGCCAGTAACTGCAAACCTAACTGGTGAGCTGTGGGCTGCAAAACCCTATGCTGTTTTAATTAAGTGATGCAGGATTCTATACTCTCCTGTTAAAAGACAAAGTTTTTTTCTGGTTTCCAAACCCTTTGGCTTTCCTTCCTGTATTTACATCTAGTCTAAGGTTTGGCAGGTTGTTTTTCATCCAGGTATGTGCCTGCCTTACATTTGGATGTCACATCTGTGGTAGCACTGCAAGATCCTAACTTATAGATATGAGCCTTTCTGGAATCATATTAGGAAATCTTACCTCTGTGAGACCTTTTATTAGAAAAACTTGGAGATCAAATAGTATATCTGTAAACTGATATTTTCCCTTGGATGGAAAAGGTTTTATTCCCCTCCTATGATTTAAGTCATAAATAGAAACCTTCTTTACCATACATTATTGATTTTTTTTCCAATGCTCTCTGACCATGGGTAATCAGCCATTCCAACTCTATATTCCTGGGCACATGAAAGAAAACAATCAGTTGCATTTTATGAATACTTAGCATTGTTCAGGAAGAGGGAACCAGTGACAGGTCAGATAACATGACAGTCAGGAAGGTACTGAAATCTGCTTTAGCTAAGGATTGATGACATTACTTAATGCTTACGGAGCTGCAGCTAACATTTATTAACTCCATTAGCTCCAGCATGAGGCAATGCTTCCTTAGAATATATCATGTCCCTTTGATTAAGATACCTGCTTAACAGGTATGAGAAATTATCTCAAATTCACTTTCTTCCTGCTTCAGGACAAAGATTTGAACTTTGATACCTTAACTCACAAGTGAAGGTTTTACCAGAGTCTCAAGTTTCCTAGAGAAGAACTCTCTTTGCTGGAGCTATTCCAATACCTATAAAATTCTTTAATAGTCCTTTACAAATGAAATGGCTCCATCCTTTGATAGCATGTTTACTACAATACCTAATCACTTTCTGGATAGCTCCATCTGGATGTCTATCTACCTACTCAACACCAATTCTATCCTGTCATCTGTTAAGTTCTCTATCAATCAAACTCATCTGCTGTCAGACCCAGGGGGTGTATAAACACCTAGCTGACTCCAAAGGACATTAGGATATGAGGAAACTGTTATCTAGTTTCTGCTCCAACAAAGGTGGAGAAGTGTTTCCCAGCAAAAGAAAACAGCTTTTTGTTGTTGTTGTTGTTAGTTTGGGTTTTTTTCCCTCCAGATTAGTAATATTTAAGAAAATTTCCAAAGTGACAAATTCAGATCCAGATATCTGTGGGGGAAAAAAACTGTCCTACCCTAGTGAATACTCTTGATACTCTTAATGCTATTTTTTCAGAGACAAGGAGAGGAGGAAAGCTCAGTTTATCTTGTCATGGAAAGGCAGGACTTTGTCATCTTCAACTCCCTTTTGACAATTTACATGAAGTAATTTCATTATTATGGAATAACATATGTAGCTCTTTTTTCCCTCTCATATCAGCAAGAAAAAAAAAAAAAAACTACTATTAAACCTAAATATTTTTGTTTACTGCTTTTTCAGACTCATATCTATACTGAAAGCTGACTGAAAATACATTTTTTGTGGCTATATGTTCACCCTAAATGAACTGGAAGCTAAACTATTTACTGGGAGAAAACTAAAACTGATAACTTCCTCTTCAGTTTTAAGTTAAAAATGTATTTGGGTCAGTCTTCTTGCCTCTTACATGATCTATTAGAAAGAGATTTTTTCCTTCCTTTGATAATGTTAGAACTAAATATAGGTTTTATAAAACTTGAGCACCACTTGGAACTTTGCACTTACCTCATATTGTAGATCTAAGTGCACAGAAATTATGCTATGAATATAATTTCCATAAAAATCTATTTAGAAAAATATAATCTTAGTTCAGTTTACATATCTTATTTTCACAGTGCTCTGATTTATGTAGGTTCTTCCTTAATTGGTTTTAAGCCTAGATACTAAAATACATTTTTAAGGTCATTTCTACTAACACAGAACAAGTTGCTGAATCAAGTTTAATATCACTCTCACCCTGTGTTTGCCATCTGCTTTTGTATTCTTTGTTTGCTTAATTGGTTTCTTGATGAAAGTTCACTGTTCAGACTTCTGGAAAGGGAAAATTCATATCACTGAATGTATTAAAACATGGATTGCTGCAGAGCATTTCAGGAATTCCTGTCTTTTGACATGGACTCACACTGCAATAGGCCTTCCAATTATTTTGAATTTATTATTTGAATGAAAAGGAAATCATTAAATTATCAGAAACTCAAGATCTACTTTTATTTCCTCCTATCTCATCAACTCTCTGTTGCATTTTAACTTTTAAATGTGTGGTTAGCAGTCCTTTTAAAAATGGATAACTTATAAATCAAAATCTTTGTAGGAGCTCTTGCTCATGCCTTCCACCAGTAGTCAATATGCACTATTGAAAATTTCTGTATTGCTAGAAATGCAATTGCAATTATAATGGCAGATGCTTTTCAACTTCACTATTGTAAACTTAGAATAGTATCTTACTTAATTCTATTAGTGTAACTTAATATTATTCTTCATAAAAATTTAGTATCTTTAGAAAAAATTCACTCCGCAATACAGCTGCCTCAAACAATTCTATTTACTACTGCACTTTCAGTTATGGCATATCCTTGCTAAAGAAGTAAGCTATAACTTGTATTTTCCACATAGGAGAAGGTGAAAAGTCTGGATTTCAAACACTTTTTTTGCCTTTCTCCCTTTTCCACCTATCACTCAGTCACAGCAAGGAATATTAAGTGTATGTTCTCTCCATCACCCCATACAGCTAACATTGGAGTCAGAAAGCTTTAAGACATGCAAGGAAAATCTGCCTAACTTTCCTTTGGAAGAGCATTAGTTAGAGTTATGATCAAGTCCACAGGTTTGCCAGTTTTTTCCAGGCCTTATTTAGAATTCTTTCCAATACTTTAAATAGAGTATTTCATGCAATGAAAATTCACAAAACATTTGGGAGCATATGGTCTTTCAATAATATGTTAAGGAAATGCAGCTAGGCATCATTAACCATGTCAGGATAAATATTTGTGGACGGTTTATGGACATCACAAGAAGTCTGACACATTAAATGAGACAAAGATAAATGGTAAGTGTGGGAGTTTGGAGATATGCTTATGTGGAGCTCATAGTTTGCAGAGGTGTGTTATATGGTAAGGTAATAAAAGTGTGAATTCTTGTAGCCTGGAAGTATTTCACATAAGCTGTATGTGCCCTGCAGCAGATTCTGCCAAAGGAGTATTTTTTCAGTCATTCCAGCATTCTCAAACAAATTTTCATAACTACACTATGTGAATGGTTGGTGCTATTTTCGTATAAGGGAAGAAATTACTTGAGATAATTTGTGGAATTGTTCCTCATTCAGCTACAATTAAAAGCACCTGAATAAGTAATCTATACTAGTAGATTCAGGAACTAGGCAGATGCCTCTTTAACATGTGAAAGATGCTTCCTCTTTTATCTTTATGTTTTTGTTTTGTCCTTGCAAGTAGTATTGACAAGGGCTGTTGGTATGCAACAAGGATATTCTAACAATAACTTCTTTTTACTGCCAAAGTTATAAAAGCAGTAGGATGGACTTAGAAAAATAATTTTGCACTTCAATTAAAATAGGCTGCTGGTATACTGCTTACTCCATTTTCTAAAACCATTGAGAAGAAAAAAGCTTTCCAAATTAATATAGACATGGGACACAGTATCTCAAAAAAATTAAAAAAAAAAAAAAACTAAAACAAAAAAAAAAAGATAATCAATGCTGTAAAAAATAATAATATAACAGCAATTTATTATTTTTTTATTCCGTATTCCTAAAAAAGAGGAACACACTATCTAATATATGTAAATGGTGTTTTCTGGGGAACCAGTAGGAAATGTGATGGGACAGTGTAGCTAGGCACTGTAAAGCTTGAAGATTTCATTGTGTAGTGTTCATGATGAGTTTGGGCAGCCAAATCCCAATTGGATTTCAGTGGTTGCTTCATTCCTTGCTCAGTGCCACAGTCGTTTGATCTGAATTGCCCAACACTTGCAAGGCCTTTTCTTGTTCAGCTGAAAAGCTGCCTAAGCTTGAGATCCACCATGGTTTAGAAGCAAGAATATATTTCAGAAGATGACAGGACTGGGTCTGAAAGTAAAAGCATTTGTAGCTGTTTAATTTTATAATATGAATGTGTGGGAGAGTTTCTCATTACCTTGAGTAGTTAGAAAACTCACTTCAAGAATGAGAAAGCAGATCTTCCAGTTTCTGACAGTCATGAACCCTTCCTGAACTTGTACTGCCAATTCTGACATGAAACACAGAGAAGAGGGAAACAGGTGTGAAGGCCTCAACTCTGGCATGTGGAGACCTCAGCTAAGAAACCCAGATCATTTTTTTGGCTCCTATGTCTATTGCAGTTTATTTATTCCATAATCAGTGTATTGTATAACCACTTTAGCACATAATTAAAAGAATATTAACAAGTGTGCAGGAGAAGACTGCAAGTTTCTATTGTATTAACTGATGCTTACCTAAAAGGAAATGCTGTTATGCTGTAGTGGTCTTTTTGTCCCATGTCCCCTTCAGCAGACTTGGTTTCAGAGGTTTGTTACAGCAGTGGGAATGAGGGCATGGTCATCCCAGACTCTTCCTGGGGCTTCTTCCATGCTCTCTTCCAGGCAGTAGACTCTCTGACCTTCAGCCACAGCCAGAGATGGAAACAGGCAAAATTTTCTGTGCTGACATTACATCTGTATCCTTATATTAGTTCACTGATCGCAGCTATCATGAGCACAAGCAAACTAAGCATCACTAGCAAAATATCTGGTGTGTTCCAGCAGATCTTCTATTTTCCTTATCTCCTCTATTGCCATAAATTACATTAACAGGTAAAGCAGTTGTGGTGATAATGGGTAAGAAAGGCAGGAGGAGTATTAAGAATACTTAAAGTGTCTCAGTATGGTGAAAAAGCTTTGCTGAAGTTGGGGAACTTCTCTTTTCACTTTCAAATATTCTCATTTTCTCAAAAACCCATTTAATAGTTGAACTTCTTGCCCACATTTGTATTTACCCAAGAGTCTAGACTACTGCTCACTGCAACATGTTGCTAAAAAATAAACTGCCTGGACTCAATGAAAACCTGTATTGTGTTTTTCTGATAAAAATTCTCTTTCTTTCATGAAAAACATTTTGCCTTTTCAATTGTGATGTTCTCTCAACAATAGAAAGATCCAAGTTGGTTCTCTCATCCTACCAAAAATTTAAAAAAAAAAAAAAAGTTAAGGCTCCTCCAATTATATGGTGCAGTCTGTTATGTGGAGATAAAAATGCAAAACAAAGGGAAAACAAGTGAGTCTTTAATTTGACGCGAGAGTCTGGAAAAGTAGTGACATCCCTGTCAGATTTGCGAAGGGAATTCTTTACTGAAAGTGATAACTAGTTGAATTAATCGCCATCTAGTATTGCCTGTTTAGACAACAGGAAATAAAAAGAAGGAGATTAGCAGGAGATGATTCTTCATGAATAATTTAACTGGCATATGAGAAGAAATTCACAGATTCACAGTCCAGTCCTCTATTGCTTGATCATTCAAATTTTTTACTGATTTCTGTTTGACTAAGGATTGCAGGGATGAGTTTTTTAAAATTTTTTTCTTCTTTCCAGACTTCCACGTTCTTTAGACTACTGAAGATTGGTCCCCGTGGTTTCCTTTTTTTTTTTTTTTCTTTTTAGACTCAGGTTACCATTTTCTATTTCAAGACTCAATTAAGCTGAAACATGGAATGCACTACAATTTCTTCAGTAGTTCTGGGAATACAGCTGACAAAAATATTCACTTAGCTATCATTCAGTGTCAGAATACAGTTTTTCCATTTAATTCCTTGAAAAGTGCGCTGGAACGCTACAGTGATTGTTTCACTTAAACATACTGGAGGTGGAGGAATCTGTTGGTCCTCAAGTCACCTTGCAGTGCCATTGCATCCTGTTGGCAGAGAAACAGGAACAAACAGCAAGAACCATTATCTAGCTCTGTGTTTGAAAATGCATCCTAAGAAGCCGGTGCAGTTTGTGGATTAATTTACTGTGATAGCCACTCTAAAGAAATAAAGATTTAGGGAATTATAGAAGCTAAAATCATGCTTAAAAAGAAAAGTAAATAAAACCCAAACTTTGGCCAACTTTTCCCACCTAATTAATTGGAGTTTCTGCAACTTTAAAACAATAATGTAAGAAAATAACCTAATTTTCAAGAAACAAAATAAGGCCAGATAATGGCAGTAGATTATAAAACTAAATAGAAAATACTTGCTTTAAAAATAAGCATTCATTCAAGGCAACTGGACATTTTAAGTCCTGAACACAAAATGTATGTTGCAAAATATAGCTATAAGTGAAGTAACACTGAATCCAAAGAAAGTAAGAAGGTTTAAGTTTAGTTTAGGCACTACTTCTAGGTCACAGGCAGGCTAGTTCACAATGTCTAAAGAGAATTTGTAAGGAGACAAGGTAGTTGTACAAGTACGCTGCCACACAAATCATGTGCTTCATTTTGGCACATGATCTAACATTTATTGTGGAATTCACTGTGGCACAAAACAGTCAGTTAATTTGGATTCTAAGCTAATGTGAGGGGAAAAGAGATTTTGTTGTCTGGGTTTTTCATTCCATTTACCAGTAAAAATACAAGTCACAGCACTTCTCCATATGACCCCTGGTAGCAAGCCAAGTATTTTGTGCTTTCACGTAAGTGCAAAGAAGAGGAGGAAGATGTTCTCTGTGCTTTTACAATAATTCAGTATTAAATTAATGACCTGCATTCTCACTCAGTATCTGCAGCAGGAACTTTAAAGGCCTTAATGAAATACAGGAAATAACAGTGAGAAAGGAGTACTGACCCCGTGGTTTTGCAAAAGCTGGGAGAGAGAAAGTAGGAGAGAGGGAAGGTGGATTAATCAGCTTTTACAGACAAATTAATTTCATTTCCTCTTTTCATATAAAGACACAATCCTTGCATATTCAGCTTATGTTTAGAGGAACTTACTATTTCTTGCCTGGTTAAATTGTATTTATCCTTAGATGCTTTTACTCACAGCTCCAGCCTTACTTGTGTCAATTCTGCTTTGGATTTGTTTGATTGGGTTTTTGTTGTTTTTGGTGGAGGGGTGGGATTTATTTTTTGTTTTGGTTTTTGTAGTAGATGCGTTTTGTTTTGTTTATAATATTTTTCTTTTGGATGTGATTTTATGAGTTTTGGATTTTTTCCTAATGTCTCAGTCATTTGGCTAACAAAAAGAAAAGGCAGTTTTTCTTCTCAGCCTGCAATTTCAAGCCTTCTCCTGATATAGCTGTAGACCAAGAGGGGGAAAAAAGAATGAAAAAATGCCTGTATAAAGTGGGTACCTTATTTACATACCTGTCACATCAAATTAATCCTTTTCTGCCCAGCTCCACAGTGTATCCCCACAACACCCCAAAACACACATGTCACTTCAGGGCCGCCTTTTGCTCTGGACTCACACATGTCCATTAATCTCCTTTCTGATGAGGGTTTCCTCATTCAGAACAGGTCCTAGAGCAGCAGCAATAAAGCTGCCACTCCAACTCAGACTTTCTTTCTGAGTGCTACTCAGGACTTCCTTCTTCCTCTGTTGAAATTGTCTGTTTATCCAAATCATCTGCTATATATTCCCAAGGTCAGGCCTTATTGTGTCCAGTTCCATCAGTTCAGTCACACTAATTCTTTTCAGCTCATCTGTACTGCTGATTCTTTATCACTGATACCAGTGGTCAAAATGGATCTTCATTGCTCACGGGCAAGAACCACAGAGAAACAGCTCCCCCAAATGGGGCTGTAAACCTGAAGGATCCAACCTCACACTCTCAGACTTTCATTCTTATCCCTCTGCAAACATGGAGACTAGAAATACAAACTCATCTGTCAAGGTCTAATATTTTCCATGGTTATGGACTTAAATTAACAATCCACGTTCATAATGAAACACAGAGCTCATATCGTGTGCTGTTTCTAAGTAAGGAAACTGTCACAAATGTTGATTTTCCTGCTTTTTCTGAAATGTTCATGTCGAGCCAGGAGAGAGCACAAGAAATACAAGCTCTATATTTGATTAAAAATATGCAGGAACTTCTTCAGTGGAACAAAACATATTTCCCAGAGGAAAAGAACTGCATTGGTGCTAATCTCAGTACTGCATGGTGGTCAGAAGAACAGTTTTCAGCAAAGAGACCATAGAGCACATATGAAATGCACATCTAATAATACCCTATGGAGGCACTGTGTAAGAAACAGTAAAGTACTTTGGACTTCCTTGTGAACAGCTCAGCTACCTCCTCATTTTAATAATATAGTTACTGGATTTCTTTTTTCTTTAAAGGGATAAAATGGATTAAATCCTAATAGGAAAGACAGTTCTGCATTTTGCAAAATTCACTTCTTGGAGGGAACTGTTTAACGTTGCATGAGAAAATTGATCTTGAAAAAAACATGCAATTTGTGTGCTTCAACCTTATATTACACTGCAATGTGTTGTGCTATGTGGCTTGCATGTTTAAAAGATCAATAGATTTTGCATTAAAGGCTTAACAAAGCTCTTTTTCAAGGCTAAAGATTGCATGTTTCATGACTCCTTGCTCTATCATTTCAAGCTTTCTTAGATGAAAGTAAAACTGTTAGGCCAATAAACGTGGAAAGTCTGTTTGGACAGATATTGTGTTTCTTGCTTTGTTCTTTTCTTCATTGTCAGTAGAAGAAAATAGCTAATAGCCTTGAACTTTTCAACCTCTGAAGGATGAAACTATGATTCGTGTAACTCTTCAGCACCTGAGTCATTCTTCTTTTCTTTGCTACCAAGGGCAGTCATTACAGCTCCTCCCCATCTCTTTCTCTCTTTGCTGCATCTTTGTTAAACTGTCAAGGATGTTTGAAAGCAATATAGTTCTCCTTTTTTCTAACTTCAAAGTTTGCCTGTAGATTGATAACAGACTTCTTATTGATCTCTTCTGCACCAACACAATTCTTGCTTCTTTGTAAATACAACACAAGAGAGTACAGTACAGTGACAGACAGTTAACCAATATATACTTCTTTCATCCTTTTAATCAGAACTGGGCAACAGAAGTTTGCTTTTTAAGTAAAATTTTTTAAGAAGAAGAATAGCATCTTCTAATGTGTCAAGCATTAAAATCTTTTTTTTCCAGATATCAAATGACATAGATGATTTCTCAGTTATGATAACGGCAATCTCTCTTTCCCTTCAGTTCCTCATGTTGTTCTAGGGGCCTAATCAAAAGTCATTGATTTTTGTGGGTTTGAGGTAACTTTGAGACATCAAGAGGAATGATGTCTTCTGTGCAAGTGATTTTGCCCCCTGCTTTGCTCTTGTGAGACCTCACCGGGAGTGAGTGCTGTGTCCAGGTCTGGGGTCCTCAGGAGAAGAAAAAATGTGCACCTGCTGGGGCAGTTCCAGAGGAGGGCATAGAGATGTTCAGAGGGCTGGGGCACATCTCCTGTGATGACAGACTGAGAGAGCTGGGCTTGTTCAGCCTGGCAAAGAGAACCCTTGGGGAAACCTTGCAGCCATCCAGTAGCATAAGGGGACATATAAAATTGAGGGAAAGGGACTTTTTATATGGGCAGATAGTGGCTTTAAAGTAAAAGGGGAGAGATTTATATTAGATTTTATGAAGTAATTCTTTACTCAGAGGGTACTGAGGCACTGGAACAGGTTATATAGAGAAGCTGTGGATGATCCATCCCTTGAAGTTTTTGAGGCCCGTTCAGATGGGGCCCTGAGTAACCTGGTGAAGTGAAAGATGCCCTTGCTCATGGCAGAGGGATTAGAACTAGATGATCTTTAAGGTCCCTTGAAACACAGAACATTCTATGATTCCTTATAATATAAGGCTGTCTGAACGGGTGCTTGACTTTGGATGTAGAACCAAGACAGAGAACTGTATTAAAGATGTCATTACTGTGCCTTAGTTTTAAGCACTCATGTACGAGAGAATAATTTAAAGGTGACATGGATGCACAAGGGATTTGCAGAATATGTCAGATAAATTAGTCACCTGAGAACAGAATCCAAAAGATCTATTAGATAAGCCAGGTAACAGTCATCTTCAAAGACAGCATCTGCAATGCACTGCTGGACTTCAGAGCCGGAGCCCTGCTGTTTTCTCTGGTTTGGTCTCTTCAGCTCCCTGACAGCCCCTTTTGTTCTTGCCTGTGTTTAAAATCCCATTAATTTTGCACTGCCCATACAAGGGCCAACAGGATGGATTAAGAGTATCTTGCCCCCCTCCCTCAATGTCACTGTGCCACTGACTTAATAGTTAGGGCACTTTTCTGATTCACCATCAGTCATGAGGCTTCTCAGCTTTTGAAGCCAGCTTCCTAAATTTTCCAGACACTAGATTATTGTAGAAGAGAACATCTCTTTCTGATACGTATTTGTTGTTGAATCTACATTCACTGACCAGCAAGATTTCATCTTGACTATCAGACCAGTCTGTATTAATCTGTCTGCTATAGGATCACTAAGAGGTTGAGGTGACATCGTATTCCAATTAAGTATTAAGTTATTTTTAAAGGGATTAATTTCAGAGTTACTGCATTTCCAAAGTGATGATGTTCTCTCCCTGTCTAGCCTTGATCAAGTGACACTAGGGTTCATATGCACTGTTCTCTTGTTTGAGATTGGACAAATCATAGTTTTTGCAAATACAAGCTTCTATGGATCATAATTTTGACATTTTTGAAATGTACTCTATCAGTATTGACGACTATTGTTTCCAAAAAGAATTTTTTCTAATACCTAATAAGGAAATTCAAATAGAGGTTGATGCATTTTGGTTACTGTCTGGGCAGAGGAAGACTCCATCTGTCTAAGCCAATGGACATCAGTCATTCTGAAATTATTCACTGATAGTCCATAAACCTTTAGAACCTTATTGTGAACTACTGTCCTGATAAACTTATTACTTCATTAAACTCTTGAGAGAGAGGAGTAGCAGGTTTTTATCTAAATGTAATCTAGAAGGCATTAACTTCCAGGAAAATGTATCAAATTCTGAAATTCAAGTGTTTAAATGATCCTGCCTATCTTCCAGTATTTCACACACATGCTATAAGGTAGTGTAGATAAAGCTGCAGAATCAACGTGGATTTTTACCCCACAGTCAAGTGTTGCAAAAACTATGAAAAGATAGAAGGTATTACAAAAAGTCATGTCAATTGAAACCCAACATCATATAAAGAGGCATGACAGTGAAATCACAGCCACAGTGAGTTACCATAAGTGTTATCATGACAATGTATAGCAATATTGGGATATCAAGTGTGTTTATCAATGTCACAAATAAGTGGCCAATCACAGACCTTTATTAAGTTATTAATTTGTATAATTACTACTCATATATTCTATATTTATATAAAATTCATTCTTTTTTTTCATTTTTAGGACAATATTTTAATAAATGCAGTCTTAATGAAACAGCTTTGAAAAGGGAGGAGTTATTTCTCAAATATTGAATGTACCCTCAAAAAGCATTACTTTTGAAGTTACAGTTAGTAAAAACTCTAAAACAAAATTTTCTTTTGCAATGAGCATTCACAAATGGCACCTTAAAAACCAAATAATTTTTGTTATTAACTATTTATTATTTATTGTCTACACTTTTTTATATTTGATTATTTTAATCATTGTATATATTTTAATAGCTTTCTTATTTTAATTATTAATTTTTAAAATTTTATTTAGCTTTGTATTATTTATTATGGAGTCTCATTTTACAGCTCCTCCCCTTTTTGCATTTTCACTTTGAAGTAAAGTACTTCAGTTTCAGATATAGCTATTTTCTAGAGGTGCTAATTTCTTTTCCAGTGAGAGAGTATGGAAGATCAAGTTTGTAATGCTAATGTTCCCATTCAACAGCTGATGCTGTCTCATGAAATCCTGACCTTTTTGCTTCAGGACACTTTCCATAGGGCTGTTCTTCTCTATGTCTGTTTGCAAATGGCTGTGCCTAGTGACCAGTGGTTTTTACAAGTCATTTAGGCTCCTCAGCCATTGAAAATTCAGTCTTTAGTACAAAAGAGACTCAGGTAGGGTCTAATTTTAAAGAATTTTTTGACTTTAAATATTTTTAAAGTAAAATTTAATCTCTTAATGACAAAAGAAGCTAGTACTGCATTCTATATGACATAAAACAAGTTCTTGCCAAAGAATAGATTATGATAAAATAATCTTATTTGATTACTGCATCTGAATTTGTTCCATATGGAAGAGGCTGATAGATTATTATTTTATGACAGATAAATAATATCTGTCGTGCTTGTATGAACACAGTATCTTTCTTCTCTGGTTGTCCTTCTTTTAAATAGCAAAAACTTTTGGCTAGCTACAAAAGACCTTGAATACTTGTAAAACATTTACAAACAGACCTCTCTGGAACTGTTTTAGAAAGGTCCCAGAAAATAGCAGCCCTAGGTATGCTCAATAAAACTCACATTCCTCACTGTGGTGGCATGACAAATGGTTCAGTACTAAGAAAGGGGCTAGTCAAGGCCATAAAACATCAAAAAGGGAGAAAGCACTGAGATGGACGTGTATGAATTACACTGATTCATGAATGCTAAGTTGCCCTTGGGCAGTGCTACCTCATGCAGCCAGCACTTATGCAGCTAATTAACTTTATGAAGGTAATTATTTTCAGAAGGATGAACTGTTCTTGAACAATTCCTCCAAGTCTGGAGATGCAAGGCTTTTCTTCAGACCTTGAAATAAATTCTTCATTTGCAATTTCTCAATTCTTCAACAAATAATTATTTATACAGTTGTAATATAAAACTTTTATACATATGAATTTTTTGGTTTTGCGAAAGGGGTTTCTTTTTAAACTGGGAGTGAGGTGAGAATAGTCTCATTCCATTCTGAGGTGACTTAAAATTTAAATTAGGGATTTCAAGCTTTTTCACAGCTTAGTTAAAGGACTTGGCAATAACAATATATTCACTGTATATAATAATGATTGAGATATCAGCAATAGCAACAACAACAGCAACAACAATAATAATAAAAATAGTAATAATAGTCAGAGTCTGAGTCATATCCCAGACTGATCTACCTTGATAAGAAATTAATACCAAGTATTTGAAGAGTTGAGAAATGAAGATCAAAAAAGTTCACATCCTTTTATATCTAAGAAATTGAGGTGGTCACATCAGCAATGACTCAGTGCCCTAATCAGCAGATTAAAGTGCCATATTCCAGTTTCCCCTCTTTTTTTGTTCTTTTTTCATTTTTCTTTTGTCTTCTCTTATTTTTTGAAAGAACCTACAACTATTTATTGCACAATGGAGCAGTTTTATCAGGGGGAAGAAAAAGCATTGTGCAACAGAGGTTATTGTCTGTGAGGACACTCAATGGTACGTGTGTGAAGGAATTGCTTCCAGTGGACAGGATGCTTGAGTCAATGCTCCTGATATTCCTCTTGAGATATTGAGTGATCTAGCCAAAAAGTGATTATTCAAAAGGAAAATCCACAAATGCCAAAGGAATCTATGGGATGTTTTTAATGAGGCTACTCTGAGGAAATTTATCAGAAAAATCCATGGAAGTTATGGAAAATAATGCCTAACGCTTGATTACTTCTTGCTTTGGGATCAGCAATGTTCTGAGTGGTTTGTTTTTCTCAAGTCTTGGTCACTTTTCTGTGTTAACGGTTTTTTACCAAAGCTAAATATGGCAAATATATATTGCAAAAAATATTCTTGACATCACTGAGGCAGGAAGCCAAAGAGCCCATGAAAGAGTTCTTAGTAGAAAATATGGAGACATGAAACGGGTAAGCTGCTATCAGCCACCACACCAGTTTTCAAGGGGCAAGTTTATTGGCATCTCACAGCATTTATCATTTTATACCTCTTCTTCCATTGAAAAAACCATTCATCTCCTCCAATTAGAAATTAATGTCTAGAATTTCCTTTAAACCATCTCTCTTCTTCTCATTGATTATTAATTATTCTGTGAAATTTCAGGCAAGTAAGAACAGTCTTTCTGCATAATGTCATTAGTCAACATGCCTCAGTTTGGGTTTTTTTGCACACTGTCTGAAGCTCTGGAATATTGTTGTATGGTGATTCATAAATTTACCTAAGCAGTTATAGTTAGAAGCAATCAATCCTGGGGCTTAGCATTGCATGTAATAAAACAAGAACCATTTTAATACTTTCTATATAGATAACGAAAGGTATACATTTGTTAAAAATCTAAAATATTCATAAGTCAGAACAAAACTGGAAGCTCATATAATCAGTCTGGCAAATAGATATAGAATTTATGATTTTCAATATACTGTAGAAACATCCTCATTCTTAGAAAGCTAACTACTACTAAAGAATATTTTTGTAATAAGGATGGGCAGTAATTTTCTATATCCTGTCTTAGGCATACTGGTGCAGGAGAACTGGAAAAGCACTAAGAAGCATCCCTAAGGAGAAGATGGAAAAGAACAAAGTGCATAGCTATTTCAGCAGGGCTATCATTTTTAAGTCAGTACACCCTTCACTAGAAATGCCTACTTGGAAATTTACCATTAAACCTCTGTATAGTGACTCATTTCCAACCCACAGAAACCAAAATTACTCTAGAGCTTCCTAACTTTAACCAGAAGCAGCAGAGTAGCAGAGTGAAAAGGGAAATTTGGCAAGCAAATAATCTCTATATTTAAGCTCAGTGAACCACTGTTCTGTATGGAAAGGATGCAAACTGAATATATAGTCTGATCTTCACTCTCTGTCAACAAATTTCTCCACTAACTAGCTGTAGTATACTTCAGATATTTTTGAACAGCAGATCCACTAAAATTCTGCATGGGGTTTCAGAGTACTTAAAGCCAAGTCATGAAAGATTTAACAGTGCAGCACACTACACAGATTAATCTGCTTCCATATTTCTGCTTTTAGTAAATACAATCTTTAATATAGGTTCATGTGAGTACATGAAAAAAAAACCCACAACAAAAATAATTGTCCGTGTTTGACAAGAAAGTGCAAAGAACAGCCAGCTAATGAGGCTCTACATTTTTTAGTGAAATGATGAAGAGATGCCCCATCACTTTATTTCTACTCAACTTTTTTTCCCCCTCATCTCCTTCAGGCACATAGGACCAGATGAAGAATTGCATAAGAAAATTCTTGTCTCAAGTTTCAGACAGTCCGACTCACATCTGAATTTAAATAGTCTGATTAAACACTGTTTGTCCATTTTTTACAAAACTGCTTGAGACTTTCCAACTCCATTTAGAATTTTTCTGTGTGTCCTCTGCTAGTGAATTGATCTCATTAACATATAAGCCTGAGAGTGCTCATGTGAGCCCTAAAACTAATGTTTTCAACCTTGTGAATGATAGATACCCTGTGCAAGCCAGAGAATGGTTATTAATTGAGAGAATGAAAGAGGAAAAACCACTGTAAGACATTTCTTACACAGTCTATTAAGTCATAGTAGTTTCTAATTTATTTTTAATTGAAATTTTAAAAAAAATGTTATGCTACCCTTGTTTCTTGTCTAATATTTCTCTACATGTTGAATGCTCTAGCCACCATAATATTGACTGTGTATTCACAATGCATACACAAAGTCTAACTGAAAAAAGTAACAGTGTAAGGAGAATAAAGAGAAAAAGAAGAAAGTCACTCTTAAAGGGGGACAGTAGTAACGTCCTTTTTTTTTACTAGAATCTCAAGAGAAGAGATCTTTCAGTCTTTCTGACTGCAGAATGACACTTTAGAGTGTCTTGAGCAACACAGATAAAAGAAAGACACCTTTAGTACTTTGATTTACTCAGGGATATCACTAGCTGGAAATGCTGAAGTATCACAGATCTCCATTTTCATGTGGATTGATACAAGAAATGTAAGTTTCAGAAACTGGCTGTTGTCTGTGCTAGAAGAATGCTTAATTTCACAGGGCAGAGGTGCTGAAATCTCTCTTCCAAAATGTCAGCAGAACAGGATATTTTTTAGTAGATTTTCATCCCTGTCTCTAGTGATGACACCTTGTTGTTTAAATTACCCTATCCTAAAATGTGTAATTAACGAGAAAGTTATTTTGGCAATATTCCTTTTGTACATTAAAATGAAAATGCTGAATTTTGTTAAACAATGACAGTGTCCTCTTTGTAGTAGTAGCTTAAATAAAGTATTGTGACCGGACATTTATTTTTTAAAACAGGGAATTTTAGATGCTCTATAAAAGGTAAAAACTGGGCTAAACAATGACATAAAAAGCTATGTAAAGGAATACCCAATTATATTTTACTTAAAGACGAGGAAACCCTTTGTGATAACAACATGTTACTGTCTACCTTTCTTGGTGAAATTTCATACTTGCTAGTTTACAAAGGGTTTTCTCTTGTGGGATTTCCTCAATAGAAAGCTAGTCTGATATTATCCCCAGCAGTAGTTCCCTGAAGAAATAAGTGTGCGGGGAAGGTGGTAAATCAGTCCAAGTTTTCAAAATGTTGCCTTCCTGCATAATTCTAAAGGATTTAAAAATGGCTCAGGTTTTACAGTCATAGATAGTGCAGGGCAGGGAGGAAATGTTCAGAATTGCTTCAGGGAATTATCCTTACTTGTAAGAGAACATAGAAGCCTTCACTGAAGTGAGGTGGATTTCTGATGGCTAAATCCAAGCATGCTATACTAACACCTCTCTGCTCAACAGTTTTGTTTTCCTTTTTCTGCTTTAGCTCAGAAATTAGACTCCTTGTACAGTACATAGCAGATCTCAGTCACAAGGGCCTAAAGGAAATCTGCCCTGGACTTTAGTCCCATGAAGGGGTTTACTCTTCCTTCCCAGTCACTCCTGGGACCACCAATCCTAACCATACCCCCAGGGCCCCTACCAGCCTGGGGCCACCAGAGATGCTGTAGGAATGCCTGGGTGCTGCTCCAGCTCCCAAAACAGGGCTCTGTAAGTGGCTCTTCTCCTGCAGGGATCCTGGGACATGCATCATAGCTTGCTCTGCCCCTCCTACAGCCCTCTCCCTAGGACAAACCCTGGATGCACATTCCAGGCTGATCTCCAGCCTGACCAGGACCACCCTTGCCCTCTGTGCCCAGACCTTGTGGAACTAACTACACATAATGCTGAGGGCGTGCATGGCCAGCCTCAACTCACTGTGCCTTGGCAGAATGTAACCTAAATGTTATTCTATGGCTTGTCCCCACCAAGAGCCATATGCTGGGTTTCTTTCTTTGTGAGGATTTATCAGTCTGCAGCCCCAACTACTGAAATTATACTTCTGTAAAATGAACCTAAGTACAATTTCTGAGGTACAATTCAGATCAAAGAAGCTATGGGTAAGGAGATATCTGAGTTCCAGACTTTGCTCCAAAGATCTTTTTGTGTTTCATAATAAGTAGTCCTGAATAAAATGGATTGTCTTTTATGTATGTCTTGATATTGGCAACTCCCTTCATTTTACAAGGAATGTTTAAGAAACCTTTCTCACTCCCTTTTGTTTCTTTGTCCTTTGCTTTTCCTCTATCCCAGATAATCTTTTCTGTATAGAATCAACAAGATGAGAGACACTCCCTGCTGTTATAAATAAACTATCTTGTTGATTATTGCCTTTGCCAAGGAGATAAGAGATGAGAGTTTGTATTCCCTGAGACAGAAACTGGCACTGACCCTAGGTCTCTTCTGTTCTGGGGAAATGAGTTAGCCAGTGAGATATTTTATAAAAGGAAGAAAGCAGTACAGCAGCATCACTGACAGTGCTTCAAAGAAGGTCATCCTGCTTTGTTTCTGTGAAACAATTAGTTCTAAAACTAAGAAAAGCTGTGGATTTATTTTGCACCTGATTGACTCTACACTCTATGAAAATGCCATCTCTGAAGCTTTTCCTTTGATTGGGACATAATGCTCCAATATTAGAGCATAGTAAAAAAAAAAAAAAGGAAAAAGAAAAAGAAGTAGAGCTTAAGCTAAAATCTTTTCCCTCACTCATAACAATTTTAGTCTCTAGTATTTCACCATCCAGTTTTTTAAAAGGTAAGAAAAGTTGGGAGGCATTGTTAGGAAGGCATGGTTGGCAAGGTACAGGCTAAATATGTATGAGTAACTAAAAAAGGCCAGGAATTATTCAATGGCCCTGAGGGTAAATGGAAAGATAAGGTTCACATTCATATATTTTTTTCCTCTGTTTCTTACCAAAATGGGTTGAGCTTGTTCATACTTCATTGTTAACACAGTTCTTGATGTGTGATGTATCGTTTGAACTTGTGCCTGGGCTTCGGCTGGGAAACAGTTCTCCTGTGTAAAATATTTGCCAAGTTCTATTGTAACAGACATAGTCATTGACCAGTGTGGAGCCCTTGCTCAATTTCAGGACTAGCCATTGAGAATACACATTAACTAATTAAATAAAATTAATTAACAAATTATTAATTAAGAATTCTTTTAACCTTATATGTGTAAGAAATAAGGTTAAAATAATAAATGTAATAATTAAATAGATTTTAAATCTGGCAAAGTCTGCTTCTTAGAGAGACATGGAATCATGTTGTAACAAAGCTCCTGATTTTACTGAATAACACACAATTTCACCTCTCAGAAGTGGGATTTATCACCTTATTCTTTATATTTCTCTGTTAATAGTTCTATTATGTTTTTTCCTCTCAAAATAATGTTGAGAGCAAAAAATTATATCATTTGTATGTAGATTCAAGAACCTCTTATTATCTTAATTTAAGCTTTAACAGCCTATCAAAAATACAGCATTTCTTCTAATCCAAAGTTTCTTTAAACTTTTATTTCAGGATATTTACAATTCTTGTACAAAAAACTGTCTGTCCTTTGTGCTCACACTTTTACTATCCCTCTGGGTGGTAAGGATGATGGGGTTACTCTTCAAGAAAAATGAACGAGAAGAGGATTCAGGGATGTGCCTCCAGGTTCCCTTATTCTTTACTACAAGCTCCCTGACATTGATATTGAAGATTTCTTCCACCTGTTCACTCTGCTTGGAGTTATATTCACATGTTCTCAAAAAGAATTATTGACCTTTCTTTCCTTTTTAGCCCACATGTTCATTATGCAGCCATTCCTCACTTTTCTTCGACCTATATCAGGTATAGTTAGACCATTACAGAATCAGCATTAAGCTACATCAAAATAAGTCACTGCAGAAAAAGTGTAAAACTACAGGAAAAAGCCCTTCTGAGCCTTGCCTTACACTTCCATGCTTTGAAGTCACAGGTGAAACCAAGCCACAGCTGCACATGACAGTTATCAGTACATCCCAAGGCCGAGGTTAAATCATTGTGAAGCCTGCATCTTATGGCTAAGGACATTAAATTGACTGAGAGAAATGGCCTTTCACTTAGCAGATTATTAAAATTTTTTTAACTCCTTACTCACTACAAATAGGGAGAAGGAGTGTAGCTCAGAATTTCTACCAGCAGAAATTCAGGGACTAAATGTCGAGCATACAACACTCACGTCCAATTTTGTGTCTGCCTGTAACTTAGGGGCTTTAAAAGTTTACAATGTCAGTCACACCTATAAATACACCTATAAGTAAGCCATTTATACATGGAAGAATATACAGCTGATGTCACACTGGATGATTTTGCAGTTTTTTCCTGTTGTTTGGTTGTTTGTTTTTTTTTTAATTTGGATTTTTTTTTTCCATCACAAGGCACAGTACTGAATGAAAAAAATTAGCAAGAAAAAACAATACATGGGGGTAAGATTATGTGTCAGATGTCATTGAAATTAGTGGTCCTGATTCTGTATCAAATTGCAGAAAGCCACACTAACTTCACTGGAACTTCTCTCTAAGAAATGAAAAATCATAGAAGTTTTTGGTTTTTTTTATCAGAAAATTATTATGCATTCAGTGTTCCATGAGGCAAATTAAATTTGCAGATAATTAATTATAATTTATTAGCATCCTTGATCAATGTTTATGCTGTCTGTTTTTGACTGCCTTTCCTCTTAATATTCCACTGAGCATTGACTATGTACACATTATATAGTTTAGTCTAAGAGTTTCAAAATATTTTAGCTGTTACAAACTGTGAGACAAAATAACAAAGCTGATAAATAATAGTCTCATGTGTCCACATTAACCTATTACCTATTTTTAAATCAACATCATCAATATTGTGACTTCACAGAACCAACTCATTGTCCATTACTCCTTTGTTTGCAGCTGCTAAATAGTTTTTTGGTGTTCTTAAATAAAAACTCAATAATTTCAGTATTATCAGCATTATTTTTCAGTATATGTGATGAATACTTACTTCACAGAGACAGTAAGTACTCATCAGTAAGGTAGAAATGAGTTTTATGTTTGTAATGCAATTCTATAATACAGCCTCTTTACTAGAATGTGATAAATACTATTTATTCCAAAAAGCCCACCTTAAAATCCTACATGTTTTGTCATTTAGATTTTTTTATGGGGTACCAAAGTCTGAGATTTGAGCACCACATGGTATAAAAAATCTTCAATGATTTGCATTGTTCTAATAATTGGCTGCAAACCCAAACCATTCCATATTAGCAACAAACTACATACCCTACCCCCTCCCCTGGTGTTGATCTCTAAGGCCTTGCATCAAAACTTCATGAAAACTCTTTCATATTAAAAGCTGGAGCTGTGTAATTTCCAAATACTTCTGAAATTCTCTTTACAGTAAAATAAGACAATTTTTACAAGAGAACAGTTGATATTGTTACAAATGGGGCCATTAAGGCCGTCTAAATGAAAATAGAGGATTGAATGCTGGAAAGAGTATCCTGGCTGAAGAGTTGAAAACATACTACCTAAACTTTCATTAAAATGTAATGACAAGCAAGAACCCATTCCTCTAATTATTTTGTACAAATAATAAATAATAGTCTGCCTACATTTAAAAAATTTAATTATTTTTTTTCATTTATTCAAATAACTGAAAGGTACGGCTACGTGGACAGCTGTTATCCCTCTGTAAATATGTGAACATGACCTCAATATTTGGAGTCCTCTTAGTACAATTGTAAATATGGAAAAACTGAAAATACATACACCCTCATTTCCAAAAAAAATCCCAATTCCCACCTTTTTAACAGCCATACTTTTACAGCATCACAGATTTTCTTCTTATGCGAACTTTTCATATAAATGTGATCCCTTTCACATACGCTGTCTGAGATAAAAACATGAAAAATTCAAAATAGATCATTTAATCAAAGTTCTTAATTCTAGCAGAGATTAGGTGTAAAAAGTGTGATTCCTGGTTAAAAATGTGCAGATGATGAGTTTAATCAGTGCTCATAGGTGAAAGCAATATACCATTGGAGAGTAAAGATTCTGTAGAACAGCAGCAACAGAAGGTGGCTCAGTGGTCGCATTTGCACAGGTGGCTTTAAAATATGTTCTGTGTCAACTATCTAAAACCTCAACCTGCTTTCATTGAAGCTGATGGCAGAATTCCCATTGAATTCAGTGGGGGCAAGAACAAAGTTCTTAATATGCCTTCAGAGAAATTAATCTCCTCTTCAGTTCTCATGTACTATACATAAGCAGCCTATAGTTAGAAAATGTCATATAATTAGTGTTTAAGAAAAACACTTGCAAGAAAATAGTGCAAGAAAAACACTTGTAAAAGTAGACACTAACTGAACATCTGATAAACTTTAAAATATTGATAGTCCTTGTTTTCTTTGAGCTTTTCTCTTTCACAAACTGCTATTGACTATGTGAGTCATGCGAGTTTAGTTCCAATTGTTAACATTATGCAAATCTATTTTATGTTGAGTAATGCAACAAATTTTATTTGGGATTTCTGAGTCTATTAAAAGAGAAGATACACTATTTGACATAATTAGAGAAGTAGAATAAATTATAAATTGTAAACTGAAAATTAAGATTGTAAAATATTTTCAGAGCTCAGTCCTAACTCTCAGTTTGTCCAATCACACCAGTAAACAAAACTTTTTTGCAACAAGTAGCAAAATGTATTATATCCGTAGCTACCTTTGTGTCATTTATCTGAAGTATAATCCGATGGGATCTGGCATCATTCCATTGCTTTATTGTAAGTATTATGAATTATTTTTCTGTCATTTCACTAAGCATTCAGACAGTTGCTGTTGCACACTTTGTGTGCTCTGCCATATCAGTTATTGTGGTTGATACCAAAGGGACTATCTTTCCTTTCTAAACCATTTTTTAAAATTACACAGTTTTAATAATTTATGCTTTTATAGTTTTTGTTGTTAAACACTGCCAAGAGCAATGAGACTTAAGCTATAAGTGAGTTGCAAGTATGTGTTCTTCAGTCATGACTGTTGGGGAGCAGGATTTCAGGTCTCTGCACACCAGTACACATAAATAGTTAATTCTTTGGGTTATCTGGGAACATTGCAGTCAGTCACCTGCATAAGTTAATTAATGAACAGGCTTGAGGCAATGGATCAAGTTGAAGCCAGGTGACTGTTTGAACATTCACAATAACATATTTCACTAATAGTTACAGAGGCCCTTCAGATGCAAGCTTTGGACAGCTTGGCATCTCTTTTTCTGGCTAGTTCAGTTTGGATGCCTGTGTTGATTAACATTCTGTGTGGAGTCTTCAAAGAACTCATCCATTTCATTCCTGCTACATACATGATTGAATTGTGTCCAGGTGAGATACTTGTAGACAATAGAAGAAACTCTTCCTGCAGTCATAGTTGCATAAGACAGTTTTCCTATGTAGAAGTTTAGGAGATGCTTTGTGTGCATTTTAAATGTATCAACAGTGATGAATTGTGATAGTTAGTCACAGAAGATGACTGGAGATCTGATCCTCTGTGCAAGTATTACATCACAACAAGATTCCAACAAATTAAGTTTTTCTTGCTTTTTATCCAGCAGTGAGTATCAGAGTGCAACAACACTATTAATGAGTTAGTAACATAAGTAACAAGCACCCAATGACATTAGGATTCTTGAAATATTCTTCCTGGCCTGAATCTGCAGAAGACAGTTTTCCTGCTTTCCCCCGGGTGCCATGCCATACCTATCTGTTTCATGCTGCCTCAGTTTGCAGAGCTCCTACTGCTCTTTCTGTGGAACTGAATTGTTCTCTATCTTCCATTGACTCCATTGACACTGCATAGTGTCTCCATGCAGAGATCAACATTTAAATACGTGGACTCCTACTTCTCATGTCCAGTCAGTTGAATTGCTCTTTTACAAATGCTTGCTTTGGTATCCTTTGCCTAGAGCAGGAGCTTATACACCTAAATTTAGACACCTCAGTATCTTGACTCCCATGCCTGATGTGTAGTATCCAAATCTGCATGGAGTGCAGTGTTTGATATCTGCCAGGTGTTCAACATAATAGTGGGAAAGAAAATTATGTTGGGAACTGGCTATTGAAAACTGAAATGAAATAGGTACTAAAAAAATTATTACACTTTTAACACTAAGGAGCGCTATCTATTTAAAGACCTTCTACTGGCAGGTCTTTAATGAGAATCAAATATCTTTCTTGAAAAAAACAAATTGTCTTCAACTGCCTTCCTTTGAACAGTTGTGTTTTTTCTACCTTCATATTTTCTGACAAATCTAAGTTAATTAAGAATATAAAACTTTTTGTTACTGCTATTTTGATGAGGATACAGATTTTTCTTATCAATTAAACAAAAGGGAAAATAGTACTGTCAATCTGGATAATGATTCTGCATATTGATCAAACATACTCCTTATTAGATTTTTGAGACAGAAGACTGCAGTTTAATATCTAATGATTATTCTTATGCCAATCTGAGCAACGATAATTAGAGTGTGATTAACATTGTGATTGAGATCTGTGTCTATCTCTTTTCCTCAGATGTTTTTGCCAAGTTTTCTCTCTGGCTGAAGTGCTGGTACAAATTGCTGGTACAGATTTATCACATCTTTAAAATCTTGTACTTAATGATTAAATGCCAGAATTTTTATACAGCAGTAAGTAATGTGAACAAGAATATTCTGACTGTGGCTGACATTTTTAAAGGTTTTTCTTTTCTTTGGACATGTCTAATCTTCCACATCTATTATCCTGTAATAGTACCCATGTATTGTGCCTTAACAATTCCTACGTGTACTCAAGGTCCATGAACAGATTTTTCAGCATTCTTTGGGGAACACTGAATTCTTTGCAATTCAATCCATGAATGGAAGCTCCTGAAAAATACATGCTGGATGAGTGTATTATGTTCTTAAATTCTTTTCAATGATAAGATCAGAAATGTTCTTAAGTACTTTAAAACAGAGCATTCGTAAACTTCCTAGGATGATGCAGCCCGGTACAGAATACTCTTTGCAGCCATCAAACTTGAGACACCTAAGAGTTCAGTATTGCCAATGTTTGGTCTGAAAAAAAAATCTTTACATGCCTCCACTTGGTCATTAGCATACCTGTCCAGAATGATTTGAATGAGAAAAGGGTAGCATTTGGCATCTGCCCACTGCCTGCCTAGACCTAGAACCTAGTCAAAGCAATTTCCATCAGGGGAGAATATTCTGCATCATTTTAAAATGATGAGGGCATTGTGCCTATCATATTTAAAAATAATCTAGTTGGAGATGGAGGAAGAAAGTGGTGTGGATCACCTATATGTCCTGTGGCTGCTTTATTACTGTGTAAAAAATAATCAAGATCCAGGGTATATGAAAAATGAGGGCACATAATCAACTGCCTTGAGATGGCTTCTAGGTTCCTGACTCTACTTCAGGAACATTATGTGTTTCATGAATTAAAGACACTGTTTTGATTTACTAAAATGTAATTCCATGAGAAAATCAGAATTGTAAAAGAAGAGGACAGCAAGAATTACTTATGAGACTTGCTTTTGTTTTCAATTATTTTTATAGTCTTTAGACATCTTTATTTGCCTTTTAAATAATTTTTGTGAATTTTCTTTTAAATACACAATAAAACTTCTGGCAGATGATGTGTAAGGAGCATTTTTTCTTTTTTCTAGATTAAAAAAGCTTGAGAAAGGAAGAGGAAGATAATTTTTTTCTTTCACTTTTGATGTCAAATAGCCATAGAGTATCTTCTTCAAATATTTACTGATCTGTTCTGCCTTGCATTTCCCACTTTCTACTAAAGGGTATATTGATAATCTGCTGCAGTCTTCTGATTTTACTACCACTCATGACACTGTGAACCTTCTGGAATCTTCTCTTGGGTCATCCATTTTACTGGTTCTTGTCCTTGGCAAATTGCCTTAATGAATGCAACAGCAAATTTTCTCCCATTGCATGTCTTGTTATGACTTAAGGTTTTACCTGGTAGGTAGGGACAAATCTGGGAGCTGCTCAGTGTGAAGAAGGAAGGATTAATGGGAACTGGCCATTAATCACTGGTCTAACTCAGGGAAGAGCAAAAGAGAGCTCTGAATGCACAAATCAACAAAATCAGGCACAGCCTAAGGAGGATCAGCTGAGCCCGTCCAGGGTGTGCAGGGACAGCTGCCCACAAAGAGGATTCAGCCAGCAGACAGATCACAGCACTATCCGTGGAATTTTCCTTCGTGTCAAACCAAAGATGTTGGCCACTGCTTTTGGGGGGCACTTTTTGGAGGGATGATTGAATTTCCAAGGAGTTTTTTTTACCTTTTGACAAGGTATGCTATAAATATGAATGATGTGGATGCATTTTCTCACTGCATTTCTGCCCTCTAATTTAATAAACACTCTTAAATAAATAATAAATTGAAGATGATTTGTAACTAATTATTTATTACTCCTTTGGGTAACAGGGTCTCACTGGAACAGGTGCAGTCTCCTATCACGCATGCGTGTGGTACCATGCTCATCATGCTGGAAGCCTCTAATCCCTAATGTTTTACAACTAATGACTAGGATCAAAGCAAGAAGTCAATCCAGACAAAAATATTTTATCCTTTTCCTGGACTTAATGGATCTTAACCTACTCTCATATACAGTAGCATCACTGGGTAGAAGTGAAGGACCTGAATCTGATCCCATTGTCACTTTAGGAAGACCTTATGTTCTGAAAGTGGAATATCCCAAACCTTCCCTCCCCATCAGAGCTTGGAATACGTCCTCTGAATGAGAAGTAACAATGTCTGTTAAATACATCCAGCTATTCATCAATGTTTCTGAAATCATAGATTAGAAAAAGATACTTTTCAGCATGGTAAATAATGCAAAAAAATAATAGTGAAAAAAAACGTTTAGAATATTATTCTTGGGGCAGTAGTTATGTCTGCAGTCTAAATAAGTTTTCTAAAACATTGCAAATGGATTTAGGTCCAAAAGTCATGGAAGGAGGAAAAAAAGCAAAATGGTATCTTGGCTTTAGACTAAAGCTTTGGGAATTCAAATGAGTGAAATGGACCAGACCTAGAAGCAGTCATTCACTTTATGTTGTGAAGATAATGACAAAAACAGAAGTAATGCAGAGAACTTTCCCCACGATTCTCTACAAAATTAAAAAGGTATACAACTCCCTCTGTTAGCTGATTTCATTAGGGTGCCTTTAAATTAGAGCAAAGTTCATTTTGTTAGCTTTTAACAGACTCTCTTGACAGTCTGGTTTTGACTCGCAACAATGTATGATCTCTTTTGCCAGGGCATTCAATTTCTTCTTAAATTAATTCAAATCCTCCCTTGTAATTTAAAATTTTTATTTGTCATTGTCAAAGAAACATCAATTATTTCTGGCTCTGCCCTCAATTTGGCTGCAAGAATCAGTCTCTTGGTACTGTTTAAAAACTTGTTAGGAATTTCAGGAAGGGTACTGAGCAATCTAATGATAATTATTTTTGTCATTGTTAGCTTGAGTAATCATGTAGCCTTTGTAAAGGAGTCTGATAATGGTCCTATATTCTACAGGAATATGAGTTGTATAGACTAAAAACATAAAATGTGACTTGGTCGAGAGTTTCTAAATAAATATAGGACATGAATTAATGTGAGTGGAAACTCGGCTTTGTAGGCAGGAAAGTTAATTTTCATGTCTTTGTTTTGTATCTCATGAACATCAGAAACTCATTTATTTTCTTTCATTATCTTTTGCCTAGATTGAATTTTCACAATAATTTTCTTTCTTTATCAGAAGTTCTAATGTCATAGTTCCAGGACTATTTAGCAAGAAGTCTGATAATGGCAATACTCACTCTGATGTCCTCTTCAAACTCCATATTGAGGAGAACACACAGTCCTTTCAGATGTGTCACTCTTTCTGTCAGCAGCTTTTTTTGAATGTGGATATGACCATATGTGCTGACTTAATGAATTACGAGCAGTACAATTATATGCCTGCAGAGAAGACAAGGACTGCAGGAGGCAGGATGCCTGCAGGATAAGGTTTGCCTTCATTTAAAAAATCTCAGACATATAACCAAATACAAACTATGGATTCATTTTTAGTGGTACCCATAGAAAAGAAAAGTTCAATGAGTTCATTCTTTCTCTAGAGAATCTATTTTTAATAAAAACAGTTGAAGTTAATGTATTCCTTTCCCACAGGGGCCCATAGTCTGTTAGCAAATGCATTTTTCCCATGAACCCCACAAGTTTTCAGTGTTACAGGACACAGTCTCTGTGGTAAACAAGGTCACTTGTCCTTACTAAACAGAATTTCAAGCCTCAAGCATACTCATTTAACTAATGAATTTATAAATTAATAATGTATTTATTTCCTCTTTGTAAAAGAAAATATTTAGATGAAAAAGAGAAGAAGGTCATAAAACAGTTACTGAAATTCTCTGAGTGTCATCAGGTGCAGATTGATTTAGCACTGCCCAAAATGTCTCGCAAGTTGTTGTTTTAACCAGAGGAAGCCCAGAACTCACCCTAAGAATTCAGGATCTATCCAGGACAAAACACTTGAATAGTCATACTCTTGTGGCACTGTTATATAAGAGGTAGCACCTAAATTTGTTGAGAGAACTAATTCTCAATCTCATCTTAGTTTTATATTATAGTACTCTTCTTCCAGTATGCTTGGAAGGTAGTCACATAAAATTTTGCTCTTTTTTCTCACTTTTTTACTTTTTTTTTTTTTTATAATTTGACAGAGGAAATATTTGCTCCTCAAGCGTCTATATAAAAAATCAGGGGAGAAAAGAGAAACTTCATAATAGGAATGAGTGAAAAGAGGGGGAAGCAGGAGTTCACAGTCTCTGAGACTGGCCACCTTGCTCTGGATTTGGCACAAATCCAACACAATTTACATTCTCTGTGCATATCTTCCCTTTATGCAGAAGTGCTGCTAACTCAGCAGGGTGCTCCTCTTCAATCAGTGTTGAGCTGGCTGGGACTTTGGTTTAGGCACACTGATAATTGTCTGTCTGGAAAGAAGCTAAAGCAGGTACTGCAATTTTCATTTGAACACTTAAATTCTGGAGAACAATCAAGTGTTTTACCACAAAATTTACCCTTCCTGAATTTTGAGGCAGATTTTTCTCCAAGATGAACTGCAGTCAGAAAATAAACTTGTCAAAATCTTTTGTGCAAGGATTTAGTTATTTAGATAAAAGTTAATTCTTCATTCATGCACCTCAGATAGAGTCAGAAAGGAAAGAGATACTATTAGTATTCAGAAAACAGTGTAGGCCAGGAGTATATATAAGGTATTTAAGAGACAAAAAAATCAACTTGACAGACAGGTTGAAGGCAAGGACATCACCAATAATATATCAGGAATATTTTCTGAGAGCAACAGTCCTTGGCAGTTATTAATGTAGCCCTGAAGCCCAAGAAATGTAGTGTTGCCATCACTTTTTTACAGATCATAGGATCAGAGATGAAGCTTGCCAGGCTTTATCTAAAATTCCTCTGGCCTACATGGGATTTTGTTTCAACTTCTTCAGATATAAAGACCATTTTATAATGACCAGGTCTGATCAGTTTCATTTTTCATTTTATAATTTTGAGGAACAACCATGCACTTATATCTCTAGAAGAAAATTGCTCTGCATAGAATTATATATTCAGCATATAATTTAATACTTATAACTCTAGAATAATGATTTAGTGCAGAATGCAAGCGTGGTATTTCAGCAAAGGTCTTGAAAGTGAGGATCCAGAATGCAGTGCTGAGGAGTAAAACTTAAAGAGGATAACTGAGACACATAGATGACACTAGAAACCACTGAGATGTAAGCCAGCTGAAAAAATTGAGATAAAGAATGATGTAAAATCTATTTTGAGAATGAAGAACAAGCATCTGACATAATTAAGACAGTCTATATCTAGCAAATATAGATGCAACATGGAGGTGTGGACAGATAAAAGAGAAACAGTAACTATGAGAGAAAAAAATTTAAAACAGCTCTAATGTATAAAAATGCCCTGTATTAAAAAGAAAGGAAGAAACTCTCATCATCATGATCTTCCCTGAGAGGCTTGGGAAATGATCCGCTTGCTGTAAGCCTTTCACCACATGTCCAGGGTGAAACCACTCAGAAACACTAGAAGTGTGACTCTAAAAGTAGAAAAGGGAGTATATATTAAGAAAAGTGAGTGTAACAATTGTATTATTAGTGATATTTTCCACAATACTGTATTTTTTTCAGTAATTGCAAAATCTGTACTTAGACTGTTAAGATTTCAATGTTGCTAAAAATGTATGTGACTTAGCTTTACATATTTGATGTGTTTCTTTTTGTTTCAAAAGAGTGTTTGAGTAAATGCTAGTACCTGGGACTAATTTTTAACTGTAGGTTAAAATACTTAATACATTAGTGAGATCTCTGGTTTTCTAAAGTTACTAATGTAAATGGTGAAAAACAAAGGTTTTTAGAGTATTGCAGATATTATTTATCAGCATGTGCTATGTTGTTCAAGAGAAACTACAGGACAATGGTAATACATCATATTGTAAGATTTTTCAGAATGCCTAAACAATGTTTTATCTGTTCTGTTCAATTAATTCCACAAGACTGAACATTTAATTACCCTGTTTTAAGCAGTTGCCTACTTTAATAGTAATTTGGAACCCATTATCCTCAACATTAGCTCTAGTTCACTGTTACTTCTCCATTTTCTCTCAAAAAAAACAGCAGGTAATTTGGTGCAAAACCATGATACACAGTCTTGACAAAAGCACATGAAGAGCCAAATACTATAAGGAACAGAGCTAAAAAATAACAACAGAGAAAATCACTGTAGAAATACACACTTGCTTGCAAGCAAGCAAGCCAACTCTTCATAAACTGTAGTTTTAAAACACAAAACACAGTCCAGCATGATGTTCTTCAGGATCACTTTTAAAGATTGAAAGGAAATGGGTTGACGTGGATGGAAAGATTAAGTTTTGACTGCATATGAAATTCTCTTTGGTTCAATATTTCATTATGTATCTCTCTGTTGTTTTTCTCAGATGACAGATTTCAGGTCAAAAATAGTCCTGAGATCTGCAGTGTTCAGATGTGTTCATGTTAGATGTCCAGGGAGCAGGGCTACGGCTGCTGTCCACCACAAGATTTTTCTGGAAGCCTTATATTTTTAAGTCTGAAAACAATCTTTACAGGTAACGGGACGAGTACCACCCATCTGAACAACGTGTATTATGTGACGACTACTACGAAGCTTCCTATTATGTCAATCGTTGCTATTAACATTTTATTATTTATCTTGATGAACATTTTCCTATATTTCTTGTTGTTTTCTCTTTTTCACAGCGTCCTACTATAGGGAACATAATTTGATATAAATTTAATTAATTAAAATATGATTGACCTAAACAACAAACTACTGGGGAATATATTTGTTTCTTAAGAAGTGATTACATTTTGCTGAGGGGCTAATATCCATTTCTTAGGTTTATATCTTATTTCTAAAGTCTGTATCTTTAATTAATCTGTTTATGTTTCATCTATTCATGTGAAATTTTATTAAAATTAAGATTCTCTCATAATCGTTCCAATCATCATATGCATTTTTATTTTAACAGAGATTTAAGATCCCAAATAGGTTAACTGGCTCAGACAAAATTCCTGTAGTTTTCCTGCCAACTACAAGAAGGTGGACAGCCCTCAAGGTAGGAAGGAAGTGAAGAATGCTGTGACTAATAAAATTTAATAGATTTAGATCTGACCTCAGCCTTTGTTTTCTCTGTCATCTTGTCTTCTCCTGAGTCTTCATGTCAGAGATGCTGCTCCCTGTTACATTTGTCGCAGTGGAATCCTTGGCCCCTTCATAGTGGCTGTCACTGAAAGGACGTGCTATCGAAAGTGTTGAGGGAGATTTAATCTCTCTGCTGCACAGCTCAGTGATTTAGTAGGTTCAGCAATGTGACACACTGAATCAGGTCTGCCACTGATGTTAGGAGTCTCTGACTACTTGGTGATTATGTGTGGTTTTGTTGAACAGGTTATGCTACATAAAAGGGAAATGTGGGTCGTCAAGTAGAGTAGAACCACTTACACTGAAGTGTCGTGAAAATTCCAAATGGCCTTCATGCATTTCAGTAAACATTTTCCTCAAGCTGCATACAGTGATTCCCCTAGAAAATTTTCCTTTCAGAAGCTAAACCCTTTTGTTAGGGTCTAGATACATCAAGTAATGTGTCTAGCTAGTGTTAAATAATGGGGTGATTGCTTCTCATTTTGGACAGAAGTATAAATAGAAAATAAAAGCATGACACCTGTTGCTGCAGATTCTCTCAGCTGTAAGTTCAAGTCAGTTAGGCCAGGTATTTTGTAGATGCTTGACCTCATAGTAGCAGTTATGCAGTAATTGCACTTGAAAACAAAATAGCTTGGTTTTTATGACCACAGGACCCCCTTCAAGGACTGAAGACTTCTAAGTGGGGCAAGAGCATCCTTGCCAGCTTTATTTAGTCACCAAAAGTAATAAAGCCTAAACCCTCTCACCTCTCTCTCCTATTCTAATTCCAAATCAGAATAGTTCATTTGCCTTTTTGTTGCCAAATTTACTTGAGTGAGATGGAATTATTATTATCATGTGATCCTTCTCTCAGAGTGAGGGAAGTGAATGGGCCAACATAAAGACAGAGAGATCATTTAACAATTGTCATCATGGCAAAAAAAAAAAACATGAATAGGGCCTAGGGGAAAATTACATTGCTGCCAATTAAAATAGATTTGGGTAGTGACAAAAACTAAAACACCTGCATGCACATGCACACACACATGTGCACACACACACATGTGCACACACATGCACATATTCCCAGTTTCAACTTCACTCCTTTCTCTTCTCTTTTATCTCTTTTCTGTCCCTGAGCTATGTAGGACTGATGAGGAAAGAGGGGTTATGACCATAACTCTTTTGAAAGTATATTTTGCCTTTCTTTAATTAGTTTTCCTGGAGCACTTCCATCCTGGCTGAGGGGCCCAGCCATGCCCTGCAGTGAGCGGGTTGGAGCCCTCTGGATCCAGCTGTGTCCAGCCCAGAGCCATCCCTGCCCCTCCTCACAGAGACCTCCTGCAGCCCCTGTGGCCAGTGCCTGGGCACAAGTGCACAGTACAATAACACAACATAGGTTAAAATGGGAGAGGAGTATTTCCTTATTATTATGGAACTGTACTCGCTAGTATGTTTTCTTTCATATGCTATCATATCATACTTTGAAAAATATACTTGTAGTCATATGAGATCTATGCAATATTCATAGATCAGTAACTGCGGGACAAGACCTCCAGAATCAGGGGTGATTCCTAGAGCAGTTACATTCTTCTCAAGTTAGCTGGATATATTCAATGATTAAAACATTGTGCAGCCTTTCTGTGCCACTTGAAGGAAAGGATAGGTAAAACTTTTGAGCAAAGGTAATAACAAAATAGTGGAAAGTATGTGATCCACAGTCAGAGCACATTCACTGTGTAGACTTCCACTCTTGTTGGTCTCTGGAGATGCATGTGACCACCAGCAAATTGAAGGTTGCAGGGTTTTTAATTGCTTGTTGTCAGTGCATAGAGGCTGTATTTCATGTCATGAATTTTAAGTTGTCCATCCTTCTTTTGTATCCTAATCATATGCATATGCACAAGAAAGGAACAGAGTCAAATCAAATTATGAAGTTGAAGCAACACCTCTTGAATTACATGTCAAAAATTTATCTCTGTTCTAGCATTTCTACATAGAATTGTAGAAAGAGGATCCCAACTGTTGTCTTCCAGATTTAGTTCAGATTTAATTTGGCATGTGTTCAGTGTAGTGCTTTCTGCCATAAATAAATTTAGCCTTAAGAAAAATAAAAATATCCTAAAATAGTGAACTTTTTAATTTGTGGATCTGAAAATAGGGAAATATCCAACTGATGCACTGGAAGTTGAGTGGTATTCTAAAAGGAATACATTCTATACCAGGAACTCTTATTTGAATAATTAAAAACAACAAGTGAGGTACAAATGAAAGCAATAATTAAACCACTAAATTTTCAAAGAAAGATCACATTATGCAGATGTCTAGGAATAAGTACCAATCTCTATGCTGCACCTATCTTTCCTGTAGTTCAAAGCTCAGATCGGTTGAATCTCCATGCAAAGAGGTTTATCTTACCACCAGGGAAGGTTTCCTAACCTTTGAGACCAAAAAATAAAAAATGCAGAGGAGAAATTGTATCCCAAGTAAAGTCATATCACCACTCTGAAAAATGCAGTTTGAAAAACAGTATTTCAAATACAACATTCAGTGGTTTTATGCCACTGCCTTCTTGGTCAAGTAACACTGAAGTGAACCCTCTGGAGCAATTTAAGGAATAAAGGTTCTTAAGAATCAGTTGTATGAAACTTAAAATGTAACTAACATTAATTGCATAACTTCTATATAATTTTATTTACTTTGAGCCTGCTCTTACACAAACATGAAAAATAATGGGAGATTTAAATTAGGTGTAATATTAAGAATCAAAATTCCCTGCTTATTTCTTGAAAAGCTTTGGTCAAATTCTTATTTGAAGAATTAAATTCCCAGAACATGCTAGTTCAGAATAATTACAATTAATAGCAAATAATAGAAAAGAAATTTGGCAAAATAAAGGTAACAAGGCTTATAATTTAATCACATTTGTCAAAATTGAATGCCAAGTGCTATTTGAGTGGTTTAAAAGTTGGTTGACTCATACCAAAATATTATACCAAGAAGTAGTTTGACAAATTACTTTGTTGACAGGATCAGTACTAATGTACATCTGCTTCATCAAAAATGGACAGTACAAATGGCATAGAGGAAAAAAAAAAAACAGCAAAATACACTAATTTGTGGAACCATAGCCCAAAAGTGTTGGGAAAACCTAAACACACATTCATGTCCATAAACATTTTATTTTCAGTGAAAACTGTTATTTCAGTTGTTCTGCAGGTCCTGCTAGACCAAGGATCAGAGTAGCTCCAAGTAGATCTTTCTTTATTTCAACAACTGTATAGAAAAATTCAAGTCTGTCATTGCCAACATCATTTGCAGTCTCTTTCACAATTTTTTTTCTACTGCAAGCAGAGTACTAATAGATAAATTACTATATCAGTGTATGAGAAATTATTGTTTCACTGAGAATGATACTGCAATAATCTATATTGCTGGCTTTAAAATTCAGCCGATTAAACTAGATAAAAAGGAATACTTCAAGAAGAGTCTTTTAGGATAGATGACGACTTTCTACACTTTCATTGTAATTCTCCAACAATCAGCATGATAGCACTTCATAATTATTAACATTTAAATTCGTATGGCAAATCTGGGGGGGTTTCCAATTCCAGTACTTTTTTTTCACTCTTCAAGAAAATCATGTTGAGTTTCTTTGATCTATTTACTGCATTTATGTTTACAAAAATGTCTATAACACAAAACATTCATTTATTTTTCTTACTGTGCAAGAAATTGTCCTCAATTAATGGACAGACTCTAAATTGCACAAACAGAATAGTAAAAAAAATTGTAAACACCGGTGTTGAAAAGACTGTTTCAATACAAAGAAAAGATATATTGTTTGTGAGTGTCAATATGTTCAAGTAGATTATTTGACACATTCCCTTTAAAATCAGGAGGTTACTTGCTGATACAAATTTTGAAAACTGACAATAAAGTGCTGTGTTTTCATTAATTATAACAACACAAGAGAAAAATCAGTAAGTTATTCTTGTATTTCACAAGACTCTGTTGTTTGAGTAAAATCTCCATTTGATTTTCATTATAGATTGAAAACTATATATTATTAGTAGTGACTGTCTGAGAAATGAGTTCTAGATCTAATCCTATGAGTCCAGCTTTTCAATTCTTTTTCCTTAGCTGAAATAGAGCAATGTTAATTGTTCATAGTTTAACTATTCACTTCTAAAGAACAAAGAATAAGAGGAGAAAAGCTTCTGAGACAGTTTAAGAGCAATGTTTTAACTATTAGCAACATTTTTCTTTTGGAGAAATTTTACTTTAGTGAAATAGTCAGTGGACATAAATGAAAATTCATCCACTGTGAAGAATAGTGTATCTGATTTTACATCAAATACTGTGTATTCCTTGCGGGATACAGCTGATTGTGCATAGAAATATTGGTCCATGTGCCAGAATGTTGTATTTCTCAAGAATATAGCTCAGAGGCAAGTCAACCACAGCACTATTTGATTTGTTGCTTGCCTAGACATAGACTTAGAATCTATATTACTTCACATACAATATTTTTATTTGCCCATTCTGTAACTTCTTGAGTTTTACCTAAAACGTCTGCCTAACAGGTATAATTTTTTACCTGAATTTTCTGTTGACCAGAAAAAAATGAGCAATTTTTTGCAATTTCTCTATGACAAGTGAACTACCATACATATTTATTTTTACTGTTAGTTCTCTAACAAATGCCCCATTTTAATAACACCTCATGGGAGTTTTCTGAAAAACAATTAACCTCTTTCCAAAGGAGACTAAGAGAATTTCATTATTATGTGTATGTTATAAACAGCTATTATAAAATTATAGTTAATTTCTATGTAAAATATTTTTTATTGTTGCTGTTATTCCTTTTTTCTTTGACTAGCTATGCAAAAGACTTACCTTATGTATTCTTTTGGTCATCTGCTACCCCTCTTTTACTTTGATAGTACAAATATGTGTATATTCCCTTTATATATACACATACATTGCTTGCTTCCAGTGCACATTTCTCTGTTGACAAGTTACAGTATAAATCATTTATAGATACAATTTATTGCAAGATAGAAATATGCTGATATGAAACAGAGACATCCACCTTCTTTCTATTCAGGAAAAAGCAATATAGTAACCAGTGTTGTAATAAACAGCATATTTTGTTAGGAAAGATATCTTATTGATTTATTTTCCACTTGTGCATTGCAGATTTTCTATAATTCTAGTACTGATTTTTTTTTTTTTTTTAATATCATAGCTTAAGTTCCCAGAAGAGGAAAATAATTTTTCCCACTCAGTGGTGTTAGCTGTCCTTAGATGTGAGTGAAATTCCTGTACTTAACTGTGTAATAATCCACCATTCATGCTGAGTTAAGGGAAACAGGGTATCTCTTCAGACATCAGTTTGCTGGATGGCCTTCTCAGAAGGGAAATAAAAAATCACCTCCTCTCAAAATCACCTGCTTGAGACTGACCTCCACATGCTGAATCCCTCTGCAGGCGGATCTTAACAGCCATTTATCTCTGACATGGCCCTGCTGCTGACTTTTCCCTGAGGGCAGAGAGAAACAGCAATGCTGTTTCCTTAATAATTAGCAATCTCTCAGCAGACTGGTTCAGCTTTCTTCCTCAGACACCTTGGACCTGGTGACCTACTGCCAGTCTCAGCAATTTCTACCCCTGGAGGTATCTGATCCAATCACTGCCTTTCAGGTACCTGAACATCCACCTGAGAATCAGTAACATGTTGATGATTTGGCTATGATGCTGTTCTCAATAGCAATTCTCCCTCTCGAAAGACATCCTTTGTCCATTTTGGTTATTAAAATATGTTATTAATAACTATGAGTAATTAAACTACTGCTTTCCTCTGTGAAATGACAGCTAAGAAAAATACCAAATGTGCTATCTGACACTTCGGGGATTCTGAGAATGTAAAAACACTAAAATTGCATACTTAAATGGGGTTTAAAGATGCCAAGATCTAGCAACTAGATCTAACTGCCCTAGAAAGGATTAACATTTGTATGGAAATAATAGATTTTACTGAAACTGGATGACTTCAGTGAATATTTTAAAGCATATTAGATCTACTATCTCTGTTACATTTTGCTGTTATGATTCAAATTATCATTCAGAAACACAGGAAGACTAGTCATACAATAATATTTTTCAGTATTTAGGTGAAAGAAATAAAGCATACATGGGATAGAAGTCATAGTGTTTTTGCAATTACAAATACCAAAAAACAAAAACATTTACAAAGAAACGTGTTTGTATAATAAAATGTAAGCATTCAATTGCTGATCAGATAAATTTAGGTCAAAGATAAATTACAAAAGGTGAGACATAATACTAGAGAGAAGACAATTATATTGTGCCTTGCAGGAGAATGTGTTGTAGAGATAGAGACTATTTTGTTACTCAGAACCTAAATTCTGCCATCACCAGAGTAAATAGCACTGAGGTTTCAGTACATTTATTTTAATTTCACATAGTTCAGTGGTCACAACACATTTAGAAAGGGCAAACCCCCTTTTTAAATTCTTCTTTCTAGTCCAACAAGTTGCAGGGTCCTGGCATTTGTGTGAGTCAACACATGCAGGTAACCAGGGTGACCACATAACCACAGCTGAAATGCAAAGAGTAGGTTTATTTCATTACCTCTCTGACTGAACATCCTCTGCCCATGCTGGGCTGCAGAGACACAGAGAGCAGGGACAGATGCACCATCAGGGCTGGGATGTCCTAGCAGGCCCTGCTGCCTGCCCCCATCTGTCCAAGGGCCTCACGGCACACCAAAGTCTGGCACCACACACCACAGTTTGTCACCACACACCACAGTTTGTCACTATACACCACAGTTTGGCACCACACTCTGAGCTTTTGATCTCTCTCAAAAGGTGGCTCAAGCAGGTTGGTGAGAGAGCATTGTCTCTACACAGGAATTCTACTTCTCAAAAGAGAGGACACACAGCATTAGGCATTATAAATGAAGTTTTCCCACACTAATGTTTTCCAGACTTTAATATTCCCAGTTGCAAGGCCCCTTGAGTGAATTTACCATCCTCTTTGCCATTCTTCCCCTTTTAACCCTTTCCTCCCAACAGTATTTACTGCCAAGACAGGACCTAAAATACCAGTCTCCAGGGAGCGACAGGCTGGAACTCTCATGGCTGCCTCTCCCACGTGTTCATGAACAACTTGGACGTGGGACTCAAAGGGATACTAAAAAAAGTTGGCAGATGATACAAAAGAAGAAGAGCTGTTGAATCCCATGGAAGCAGGGATGTTCTGTAGAGAGACCAGATTAATTAAAGGACTGAGTAATCACCAACTATGAAATCCAACAACACAAAGTGATGGATTCTGCACCTGGGATGGGGCAACCCTGGATGTATGTCCAGACTGGGAATTGAGAGGTTGGAAAGCAGTACCATGGAAAGGGACCTGGGGATCCTCAGTGATGAAAGTTGAACCTTAGTCAGCAGTGCCCTGGCAGCCAGGAGGGCCATCCATGTCCTGGGGGTCAGGCACAGCACTGCCAGCCAGGCAAGGGAGGGGATTGTCCTGCTCTGCTTTGCAATGAGGTGGCCTCACCTCGAGTGCTGGAGGGAGTTTTGGTCACTGCAGCATAAGAAAGATCCTGTAATTTTTTTATTTTAAAAGTTACTTTATTCACAGGAATAGAGATTCCACATACTACTGTTAGTTGTGCAAAGTATAAGGAAAGACCTTTAAACAGTCACTCAAGAATTTTGCTTCTCCATTCTCTGTGTTTACCACACTATTGATTTTCAAGAAACATTGGTTTCATTGCTGTCATGGTACTGCTTGAAAACCTTCTGCAGGTCCTTTCACGTCTTTGAAAGGAAAGGATGTAATACCAACAAGTTCTTTGTTATTCTTCCCCATCTCAGCACTGTGGCTTGTATCTTCAGATGTCAAATTATATTGGAAACACAAGTCCCTGCAGCTGTCAAGAGGAGTAGGATACTGGGTCTGCAGGAGAGAAGCCCTTTTAGAGTCTTCAAATGGTCTTAAAATTTCAGCTCTCTTTATAAATTTGTATTATATTTCACTCTTTAAGAGTATGTGCTGGTTCTTCTAGTCATAAATATCCACAATTGTCTAAAATGGGAATTATTTTACTATGTTCTCATGCACGTGGATTTTTTTTCTTTTAATTTATAAGCTATTATAAGGTAGATTTGTTCAGAGCCCAAAACCCTCCTAAGATTCTCAGGTTTATGAGCTGTCAATGCAGCAATTAGAAATGCATCTGTTTTAAGGAGATGAGTTTCAGGGCCTATTATACCTTCTCTTCTGCCTGCACTCTTCAGCTTTATTCTGAGCAGAGCATATTGACTCACCAGACAGGCAAACAGAAAATTAGGAGTATCTATGGAAAAAATTTGAATTTGAGGAATAACTTTGATTCACACTATTGACTACTTTGTGGAAGATTCAAAATATCTATTTCAAGTGGTAGGGTGCCATACAACTGTGTATCAGGCAGCTGCAAACACCATTTATACATAAAAATATGCAGTATGTACAATATCAATCAGAAAAGAACTGATTGTCTTAATTAAGTTTGTTAGTACTGGCTTAATTTGGCTGCTGTATGCAAATGTGTTATGATACAGAACTAAACTGCAGAATGTAAACTGCAATTTTCACAGAATTATCCCTACATGCACTGCACAGAATATCTGATCCCTTATGAGCAAAAAGTTAATATTTTGTTTTCTCCTCCTTGCTTGCTTAGGTTTCATGGCTCATTTACTTGCACAGTTCAAATCCCTCTGACTTCAGCACTATGTTTTGATTTCAAAAAAACCTTTTCCTGGATTTTTTGTATGTGTTTTTTTCAGAAATAATATTCCATCACTGTACCATTCTTGAGAATATAAGGGGTAGTATATGCTGTAGAAAGTTTGGTGTCAGTGACATTTGACACAGCTATGTGATGAAACCTTTCTTTCCATCTCCTGCAAGCCTGTACATTCTTATATACATTGCAACCTCTGAAAACTAAAATTGTATGGATTCTACAGAGTAAAGGCGTTACTGCTGCAAAGCCAGCCCTGACACAGGTTCATGGAAGAAATGGTTCAGGAATTTCATTGAAGTGACTTGACATGGACATGTAAATTAAGTGTTACCACAAAATACACTGGAACAAGATATGAAAATGCATGCTTGTAAGGCATGCAATATCTAAATTTTGAGGACACCTTTGCTGTGCAATGAATGCATCCTAATGCTAAATATAACATCCATTTGCCTTCTGTTCTAAAGAAAAAACTTTAGAAAAAGGGTGTATTATGATTATGCCATCATACTACATAATTCTTTTGATTTAACCCCAGCCAGCAACCAAGTACCACACAGCTTGCTCATTGTCCCACCAGCAGGAGAGAATTGTGTGGGTAATATATAGGAAATTTTTGGGTTGAGATAGAGACAGTTTAAGAGGTAAAGGAAAAGTCATGCACAGATGCAAAGCAAAACAAGAAACTGATTCACTATTCCCACAGGCAGGCAGGTGTTCGCTCATCCCCAGGAGATAAGGGCTCCATCATATGGCCAATACAACATCACCTCAAACATCCCCCCCTTCCTCATTCTTTCCCCTACTTTATACACTGAACATGATCTCCTATGCTCTGGAATGTCCCTTTGGTCAGTTTGTGTCACCTGTCCTGGCCGTGTCGCCTCCCAACCTCCTGTGCACCCCCAACTCCCTCACCAAAGTGGAAGCACAAAAAGCAGAAAAGGCCTTGGCTCTGTGTAAGCCCTGCTGAGCAATGACAAAAACATCCCTTTATTATCCACCCTGTGTTCAGCACAAATCACAAACACAGTCCCATTCCAGCCACTATGAAGAAAATTGACCCCACCCCAGCCAAAACAAGTGCAATCATGCGTATAATTTGTCCACCCTGTACTGAAAAAACTTAACTGTTTGGCTTCTTCAGGTAATTGTCATAAAAGGCAGTGACAATAGTAGGTTATTGACATTGCTGTGCTGCAATGCATAAAGAAATAGGAGTATTTGAGCCTTTTGCTCACCACTGAGGAATAGTTAGCCACAGATATTTGGGCTCTGGAGGCACAATCACCTCAAGGTTATTCCCTTGCCAGCCTTCTGCTCACCTGGATTTCGTTTGTAAACATCTGCATCCAGCTCTAGCCTGATTAATTTGGTGTAAACTCCAGCTTTATCTTCCAGCTTCTTTCAGCTCTTCCCAGTTCTAGTTGCCTTTCCCCACTCAAACACTCTCTAAGCTGACTTCAGAGAAGTGAAGTACAAAATGCAAAATATATTTCAACTTTCTTCTGAAAAAAACTTCAGTGAATTAAGTCTTGGTGTTAAAAATTGAAAAATTTTCATTTTAGCAAAACTGTTTTATTCTGCTGTCTTATTTCTGCTCCCAGATGGATGTTTATTCAGCTGTGAGATGGCAAGGTACTTGTTTCATGTGGAAGCATGTGTAACCTTAGGCAGTACAAACAAGAGGTCTGTGTAGTCCTCTGACAAGTCTATCACTGTTTAATACAAGTGAATTCCATGAATTACAGCTTTTCATATTTTCAACTAAATTGGTATCATGTATTAGTATTTCTAAGAATATCAGATATTAATACAATACAGACACATATGTCCATTGAAAAATTAGGGTTCAAATAGTGGGTTCATGTATCACCCTTTCAAAATCAAGCTAAATGCTCAGAGTCAAAGTGAAATCTTCAAACTGTGAGTAAAGTCCAGTTTGTGACAGCTAATGTTACACTACTTAATCATGGTATGGGAAACGAAGATCTGAATGCAGATGTGTAGCAAAGAAAGTAGACATATGCAGATGCCCCAGATCTTGGATTAATACTCTGTTTCTTTTCATTTTTGCAAAAAGGGGCAGTTTGCAGTTTCATTCAGCCTCACTTTTGTCATTCCTCTGCTGCTTTCCTACACAGCTTCCTCCCTGCATCTCTGAGAAAGCATCTCCCTGCCTGTTTGGCCATCCTGACTGTCTGCCCACCGCAGTGCTTTCAGCATTTCAGTTTCTTCTGTGGACCTTGCAAGAAGAATAAATTCAGATAGCCATAATACACAGAGAAGGTGTGAATACCTGTAAAGAGGAACAGTCATTATACCTGGCACACCACTAAGCAGGAAATAACAATGACTAATGCTGCTTTTTGTGGACATAAGGGGGCTTACAGAAGTATCATCTTGAACACTTTCCTTCTCTGACAGTGATGTATCACTAATAAAAAAAGTCCCTATTGAGAGAGAACTTCCTCCCAGGATGCCAAAAGGTCATTCACCTTCAGCTAAGGTGCCCAAGGATCTGCATCCATTGAGGATGTTCTTGTTTCAAATCCTCATAGGAAACTCCTTGGTCTGTTTTAAACTGCTGTCTCAGTTTCATCATTAAAGAAACTTGTTCCTCATTCCCTGCCAGCTGCTGCCATAATTTAGCTAGACCTTTGCTCATGAGAAGCGGTAAAAGAAGGGAAGGGAGCATGGTAAGACACAGACCTGATTGATTTTAAATTGGCACATGCTGTTATCTAGTAACTCTGCAGTCTGTTAAAGGTGATGTGCTCTGTGGGACTGAATACTATGATGAAAAACACAAAGTAGCAGAAACTAGAGCAGCAGGGAAATAAATAGATATTTCTATCAAAACTCACGTATCGGCTTTCACTTGCTTAAAGTCTGACCATGGATATCACATGGAGTACACACATTCACACATCCACGAATCCTGTGTATTCTGGTTTCAAGGATATAGAACAGTTGAAAGTCAAGTTGCCTAAGCCAATATTTTCCTTTATCTGAAAATTTATGGTTCAGCAAGATGATACAAAACCACCCAATATTATGTATGTATTTACCCTGTGTATTCCTTAGCCTGTGTCTGAAGTTCTTCAAATACTGTATAAGTAAAAACACACCTGGAATTGGAGCAAATGGCTTGAGGGTTATTTAACTTGGAGATTTAACTTGAGGTGATTTAACTTGGAGAAAATGCATGTTTGTGTGGATCACTGAACAAGAAAATGTACAAACAAGAAAAAGATTAAGTGGAGACATGTCATTCATGTAGTTTTATTTACAGAGATGAAAATGCTTTACATTGTTCTTTGACATTTTCATTTGTATTGAAATGTAGTGGTATTATGCTGCTTTACTACTAAACACAAGGTTAGAAGAACATATAAGGTCTTCCCTAAAATTCCCAATTCACACTCTAAGGACACAACAAACCTTTTCAATATTTGCAAATAAGCTGTAATTTCTCAAATTAGGACAAACTTAAAACTGAGACTTCAAAATAGAATCTCTGTGCTGTCTGTCCATTTTTTTTTTCAGACTTTTTTACAGAGTTTGAATTATTATGATTCTTTTACTAAATTAAGTCCCTAGAAAATAGGTTGCAATAAAGCTAACCATTGGCATTCATTATATCAAATGTTTGGGAGCATAGAAATAACATTTAAAAACAAGAACATGAATCATTCTGATGTAGTTACCTTTGTGTTGTGACATAAAATTAATGCAATCACCTCACCTTGAGGATTTCCTTGCATATAGGTTACTTTCTAAGTAGTCCGCATATAAAAATGTTCTTTTGCTTTTAATGATGTAAAAAAAATTGTTCCTGTAGGTTGAAAAGATTTATTACTGGACACCTAAAAAATAGAATTTTAAAGTGTTTGTATCTACACACTAGTTTGGGAAGCATCACCACACTGCTGCATTTCTAAACAAAAGCTGTGCTGGGGAAATGAAGCAGCACAGCTTGTATTATAAGGCAATAATACATGCCTTTAAAAATAAAAATCATAGTACATGAGAAGATACTGTAATGTCTGTGATGTTTTTATTTTGTGACACCATAAGAAACCAGAGGTAAGGTGAAGTCAGAGTCTTGATTGTATGTATCTTTCTTAAAATGTTGGGGTTTTTCTCAAAATATAAACCAGTAATTTCTTAGCTTTAAAGACTTCTTCCCAGTTATTGTAACTTGTATGAAAATATTTTGACACTGAGGTATTAAATCCTGCCCTTATCCTCAGCTTTATTTGAAACCATTTTATTTTTCTCTGTCTTAGTATTTTGTTCTGAGATGTTAACTACAACAGTGAGTATTTCAATGCCTTCAGTTATGTCTACATGAGGTTCCTCTTGGCTTGATCTATGTATTGTGAATTGTTGAAATGGTCATAGTGGAGATTTTTCTTTGTTTGTTTATGTTGGTTTAGTTTACACAGAAGATTATATGATAACTGTCCAATCTTGCATAAAGCGCTCAGAAATTTAATGGTGGTGTTATCAGTAGAAAACACTAAAAACTCCAACTGTAAGAATAGAGTTTGAAGATGCCAGTGTGCCAGGTCATTAATTTTGCTCAGGTGGAAGATATGGGTGCTTTGCGTATATGACACTATCCTCTTTTGGAGGAAAAAACAAAACCTCAGAAGTAATACCTCTCTAATAAGTAAAAATCCACACCTAAACTCAAATTTTTAACTAAAAGTGGAAGGTTTTGAGGAATAAAGATCATTGGGTCATTACTGTGAAAATATGAAAACATTATATTGCACACAAGCATATCCAGGGTTTTACCAAAATGGATTTTAGGGTCAATGGAACAAGTGGTATGTGAGTCCAGGTGTGTATGTGCGTACACATGTTTTTGCAGTTCCCTAATCCCTAAAATTTCATTTTCCTCAGCATAAACCAAGAATTATAAATAGATGAAATTTATATATATAAATATATATATATATATAATGATGACAGCCAGTATTCTCAGTATTGCCTGTTCTACTTCATCATTAGCCATCCATAAGAACAGAGTGATATAACAAGCAAAGCTGAGTGATTTTCATAGACAGCAAATTTTTATTATGAGAGATTAGTTTGGAAAAATATGTAGCACTTTATTCAAGGATTACACCAATTAACTTTTTACAGACTCTTCATTTTGTGAAAATAGAATAAATACATTTTATTTAAGAAGTCCTGCATCACTTGGAAATTTTAAAAAGAATAGTGAAAGTGTTTGTAGAATTGAGTTCTTTAACGCAAACATGGTGGAAAATTTGCCATACATAATCAAAGAATGAGTAATTTACTGTTCAGAATTTTTGTGATTTTTGTAATAGGATGCAGTGGTTTTTCTTCATGTGTATTTCCTTGAAAATGCCAAAAAGCTTTAAGTAACTATCTTAAAAAAAATCATTAGTTATTATAAACCCAGTAGATGTTTTTAAGGTGCAAATGGATGGAAATCCATTGCAGGTACGCAAATGGCTGGGTCTATTATTCAAAGGAAAAATCTAAGCAGTTTTGTATTCAATGTTTCATAAACACAATCTACAACAAAAATACAAATAACTTGTTTTGAAATGGTGATCTTTTAAATCAGTTTTTAAAATGGAATAGATCCTTTATACTTCCAGAAAGTTATATAACCTATATATTTAAAAGAAACATTTTCAGATCTTGTAAGCTTAGAACTAGACCAAGCAGCTTTGTTTGGCTTGTGCTTTATGTAAGTTACACTCTGCTTCTGCTCCACCTGCTGCTCTGCTCTGGAGAGCCAGCAGGGCACTCAAACATGCAAACCATGGGCACTGTAGACTTCAATAGCAAACACTGCACAGCAGCAATTTTGAAGGAGAAGAGACTGGCTTCTGACAGTTTCTGTGACCTACTAATGTTTTATTTAGCTTTTATTTCTGGATAATCATTTCCAGGTAAAGCAAAGAAAGTGTTTTGAAAAATAAGCGAGGAAAAATTGTAGGTAGTAAGTTGGAAAGTAAAGCTCTGTATTTCTGTTTTCACCTTGTTTTGTATTTACTTTGTATCTTTATTGGAATAAAAGGATCATAGAGGGAAGTAGCTCTTCAGGCAGTGTAGGCATTATCTGCTTTTTCAGAGTTTGCTTAAAGGGCATAGCCAGCAGTGCTGGGAATGGTTTCAAAGTAAGCAGTCAGCTGGGAAAGGGCATGCAGTGAATATTATAGGTCTCTGCCATTATTTCTGGTCATCCTGGTTTTAAGTACATGGAAATAGAAAAAAAAAAAAAAAGAGATCTCCAAAAGCTTGAGTAATCCCAAACAATTTCAGGCAAGAGAAGGAGCAATTCATCCATACAGAGATATGATTTTGAGTCACTTAACCAATACAACATGAAAAACATGCTATAAAAGTATGTATTTCTCAAGCATCTTAAATAATTTTTCAGCATATACCAGTGGTATTTTGACTCCTGAAGGATGTCATAAATTCTGACTTTTTTATCAGTTTTCTCTTTGGATCGAAACTTTTAATTTGTAAATTGTTTTCATCCAAATAACATAATATAATGTTGCAGTGTCAATCTCTGGTGAATCAAGCCCAGCCCTAGTGATCGCCACAGACTTCAAGGTTCCCCCTCCTACCCCTGTTTGAAAGACAAGATGTATTTTCCACTCTGTAAATGCAGATTATTCTGTTGTATCCAGGGATAAGAAGAGTCTTCAGAGTTGTCCTGAGAGCACCATGACACTGTGCCTAACACTTCCCTTCTCACCTTCATTAAAAGTTTTCAAATACAACCCTAGCAATGTGGTGAACCCAGACTGGCAGGCATAGCTGTTTTGGTTTTTTTTCCAAGAAAGAACATACGTCCTAGGCAAGGTGGTTAGTAAACTTGGGGAATTGTTAGGCAACCTTCTGTTTTTCAGACATCTGTGAATTCATTTCACTTGCAATTTCACATGTAATTTAGTTTTTTTATTCTCTAAAACACCTCATGCCAAGTCTAATTGCTTGCCTTTAAAAGTACCTTAGTGAATTGTTTTGGAGTAAAACCCTTTCCTTGAAATCATAAATAATTTACGATTAAAGAACCATACATGTAATTCTAATCTTAACAAATATCCAGTTTGTCATCTTGCATGAGCCAGGGGTTAAATTCACAAGAAATACATAGAGATATCTTAATTATAATTCAGAATAAAACATAGTTGTTAATAATATTTTCCAAAAATTTATACTGCACACAGATATCTGTGCCTGTGTATATTAAAGAATTGTACCAATCTAAAAAAAAATATTTAGAACTGATCTAGTTATGTTGGTAGAAATCTTGTAATTTGATTTAGTGAAGTAATTTTGTTTAGGTTGAGCAAATAAATTATTAGAGTATACTGAACCTTGGGTTAGTGCACCAACAGAAGAGATTTTTATTGATTTCACTTGATAAATATATTTTAAGAAAAGTTAAGAAATTAATTTGATAATGTCTGAGCTAGAATTTGTTTAAATATTATGCTTTAACATAAAAGAGATGCAAAACAGGTCCCTTTGTGTCTTCAATAAACATACACACTTCTATAAAATTACTTTCTCCAGTAATTTTAATCCTACTTGGGCATGTGCAAAGCAGGTCAAGGCACTGGAAAAAGAGATTGCTGGTATTTTGGAAGCCTGATGATAAAAAAAAAAAAACAGTGACTTTTTTCTCTTTGTCACATTAACATAATGTTTGACACTATTTTGGGTTCTCATGGTTTGGATGCCTTAAGTTTACAGTGAACAAACATTAAATAATGGAATATTAATAAACATATCAGGATATCTGAGAGACCAAGGAAAATTATGAGAACTGCTTATGTCTTGAATGTGTAAAATATGAGTCCTTCACCTACTATCTGATATAAATCACACATTTCATTCTGTTGGGTACTAAAAGTAAAGCTTCTGCTTCAAGTGTAATAGAATATATTTCTCCCTTCAAAATAAAGTCTTCTGTTGGTCCATATAAGCCACCATTACATAGTGCAGAAAATAGTCTAATGCTTCGAACAACTAAAGAGCAGGAAAAGGAAATTTACTGCAAACTGCCCAGGGAATTAACAGACATACGAGAAAAATGATAGCAGTTGACCTCCATTTTCTATCAAGGAAAGAATGGTTTTGTAAATTGTCCAGGCTCTATTGAGAAGCGTTACCTCATCACTGTCAAAACATGCTTTCCAGTTCAGGGTATACCAAACATGGGAAATTCTTAAGCAAGTAAAGCAGCCCTTCTTCTCCAGTTGTGTGAGTGAGTTAATGGGAAATTTTCATGCTCATGTCTCCTAACAATTAGTTTTCCCTCATTTCACCATTAGATATGCGATCTGCCAGAGACTGATTTCAATTTTCATGGTAAGCAGATTCCATTTCTTGGGTAATCTGCCAAATATTTTTTCTCATTGGAATACATTAAGTCAAAAGCCAGCATGTGAAACGGTTAAGTTCAGTCAACTCCAAAACTTACAGGAATGAAAGGCATAGTGAAGGCACCCAAAAAAAAAAATATTTATATATTAACCTGGTCAGATTTCAGACCATAGGAACAGAAGCGAGTAACTAACCCCATTAATTTTATCCCCATGAACTGGGGCACAGCTGTGAGACACAGGTCAAATTTCAGCCCAAGCCCTCTGTGTTAGAGGTTCTAGTGCTGTAATTTTTTTAGTGTGATCACACAATAATTTGGATTGTCATATTCTGCTCTGGTTAATCGCTTTTTTTTCTGCATCAGAAGATAAATACCACAAAACTGAGGAAGTCTGCCAAAGGGGGGAACGGAGAAAGGTTTCTTCCAATTTAAAACTAGCAACTCATGAACACAGCTCCGATTTTCCATATGCTGGTAATATGTGCCAGATCTTTTCTATATGGCATACAATGAAGGAGGCAGAGGGCTGGTCAGAAAAGCTTATTGTGAGTGCTCTGTAATGCCTTTGGGGTTCATGTCAATCTTCCTTGACCAGAGCATCAGCTTTACAATATTCCTCTTTGAGCAGAGGCCAGGGACTGCTCCATGCTGGACATGACCAGACCCAGACAGCTCTGCACCACACCCTCCACAGGACATAGCTTAACCTACCAGCCAAGCTGATGACATGTCCAGGAAAACATTAAGAAAGCATTAAAAAAAAAACAAAACAAACAGAGGACAGTGAAAAGTGAGGAGGAAAAATGTTTGAGGCACCAAGGTCAGTGAAGAAAGACACAAAGGAGGTCATCCTTGCAGGCCAGGGAGGAACACACACTGGAGTAGGTGGATATTTCTTAGATCACATGGAGAGACCAGACTGAAGCAGCATTATCCTGAAGAACAGTAGCCCATAGAAAGCACCCACACTGGTGCAAGGGAAAACTGGGAGGAGAAATGAGAAACAGAGAGAAATGTTTTGGATTGACCTCAACCCCTTGTTTTGCCACACCTCTGCATTCATTGGAGGTAGGAAAATAGAGGAGTTGGGAATAAAAGAATGAGTCTAGGGGGAAGGCAGGAAGATGTTTTAATTTTTTTGTTTCTCACTATCTGAGTCTATTTTAACTGAAAATACCTTACATTGATTTCTCCCACGTTGATCTGTTTTGCCCATGATGGTAAATAGTGAACAATCTCTCTGTTTTCCTTGTGAGGCATAATGTTTTCAACCTTATTTTCTTCCCCTGTCCTTTTGAGGAGGGGGAGTAAGAGAGCAGTTAGGCAAGCAGAAAACAGCCAAACACGGTCAATCTTCCACCCGAGAACTGTAATTTCTGCAATTGTATTTTTGCTCAAGTATTTTAAAAAATTGAGTGACTACATTTAAAAATACTATAAGAACAGAATTATTAATCAAAATATAAGTAAAGAGATAAATCCAATAGACCTTATCATTTTTCTAATAACTCAGACCACTTTCTCAACCAAAATCCTAGGATGTAAAAATCTCTTTTTTGAAAGAAATCATAGTGTGCAGTGTTTAGCATTAATAATTTAAACATTCTAAGTGGGTTTTTTTCAGCAGCTTACTTCAAAAGATACTGCTGTCCTGTCCAGAGGCTATGCTCTTCCTATCCTTATTTAATGTGTATAATCTACATTGAGATTAATACTGAGCGTATATATCCTTGGTCTTTCATTGACTTCCTCCCTGACCAGCTTCCACAATAAGAAGATTATTCTCTATGGAAAGCTTTGATTTTTGATAATGCAGAACCTTGTCACAGTAGCTAATTGGTGTATTAGTTGGACACAGTGAACTCCACAGGCAAATCTCCTCTTTAAGGTATAAACTGGAAGCAGGAAGAAACAGTTCATCAAAGCTGTATGCTAAACTATTGATTGCTGGCTTCATACAGTGATTTTATTATTGCACTGAAATGAATAATGGAATTTTGCAAAAAGTCTCACTCAGGTCTTTCATAAAGATATGCTTCCGTCATCAGAAAAGGACAGCCTGAATCTTTTACTGCTCTTTTGTTCAAAATAGCCTCTCATTCAATTTAACCCATGTTACCGTTGGATCTGTAGCACAGAGGCAAGTCAGGAAAGGCTTCACAAGAGTTTGAGTAAAGAAAATGAGTAAAATGTTACCTAGAACAGTGGTTGAAGATGTTGAACATTAATCTGCAGCATCTAAAGGGCATTCTTACAGTGGGGGATTATCTGCCTTGTTGATTTCACCACAGCGCTGTGCTGAGAGGGAACAGAAAAACATTGAAAAGTATGGACTGTACAGAGTAGCTGAGTTCCACAATTCCCATGGAGAAAAAACAAGAAAATTGATGTAGCCTTTATGAATAACATCATGAGGATTCTGCAGATCAGTAAACAAATTTTAATGTTTTTTCTTCAAATGGTCAGATGACAACATAAACATCTCTCTGCTTCCTTCACTGGATCACATATGTAAGGAAGGAATGACAAAAAAGATATAGGTGAAATTGTTGAATAATTTTCTTAACTTTTTCAATTTAGTACATATTATATATCAGCATACATATCAAAATGCAATTAATATTTGAACTTTTATTATTATAATGTAATTCAAAAATGCCTTTAATCTATTTTTTTAAGTAACAGACTCAACACATCTAGATCAGAAGGCAGATTCACCCAGTGCCTTAGATGCTTTAAGGCTTAGTTTCACAATATGTAACTTTTTATTATTTTTATAAAAACATGAGTTTTAATAACTCTTCATTAAAAGCAATTTTAATCAAAGTAGCAGAAAGCAGAACTCTGAGCAAAATATATATTTGGCTATGTCAATAATGTTGCAGAAAAAAAAATCTCAGAAATATTAAAATATTAAATATTTTGTTAAAAAAGAGGGGTCTGTTTTATAATTCATTTTTTTAAAAAGCAAAAACCTAGCAAGAATGACTCCTTCTTAAGCATGGATGAAAGTGTCATTGTTGCTTTATTTTATTTTTCTATCTGCAGTAGTTCCTGCAAGCTGTGAAAGATCTATTCACCCCACAGAGATTTAGATTTCTGTGTCACACCTCTAAACTTTTGGTCATCAGAAAAATGATGACCACTGTATTTTGCAGAGAACTCACTTTTTCAAGTGTGCATTGAGCTCTAGATTAGAGGTCTCAGGAGGAGACATCTGCTCTGGGATCCTTTCTCTGTTGGGACACAAGAATAATTCTGTCCTGGTTTTTCTCAATACAGACAGGTTATGCTGCAAACACAGAGGGAAAATTAGGACAATGAGGGAACTACAAAAAGTACTGACAAAACAAAATATCCCTTTGCAGAATAAACTGTTTCATGTTTCTATATGTGAAAAAATCAGCAGAAAAAACCCTCAGAGTTAAAAGTATTCAGTTAGTTGATGTTCAAATGAAAAGATGTTTAAATAAAAAATCTTCAAACAGGTAAAATATTCAGTCTATATAGAGAGAGATTTTAATATCATATGATTATAAAATTATTAAATTTTTTTGGTCTATTGTACAGAAATAATATAACAAAGTGCATTGACTAGAGATGCTTTGGATGACTTTCCAAGAGCTGGTTATGTTGGAGATACATTATGATATCTTTCAGGTCATCTTCGTGGGTCCCATGAGATTCTCACTCTCCCCTAGTTATTTAACAGCAAAAATGGGATTTAATTACTATTGAAATTTCAAGGGTTTTTTGTTTGCTGACGTATATGAGAAAGTTTGGTAAAAAGTTGGAGCAACAGAAATCTATGAGTGTGCACCATCTAAAAAGATTTTAATGTATACCTTTTCTTCTCCTGACAAGAATTAAAGCTTTTTAGGTAGAAAAGAAAATTGACCAGTATGGAAAATGTTTTTTCTAGCCCACGTGGTAAACATACATCTTTTCAAATTATCTCTTTCCAAGACATTTACCATCCAGGAATTTTCAAAATATATTTATTGGGTAATAATTTCAAATACTGAATAAATAAGAGAAAAATCATAGCCTGCTTATTGAAAATTCATGCACTGAAGAGAGTAAAATCCATCACATACATTACTAGCTCTGAATTAATTGCTCAAATTAATTAATAACTCAAACCCTAAGTAATGTCTAAGCTCTGTTAGCAGAGTACTGAACATTGCAGCTGAAAAAATAAAAATTGCATCAAATAAGTGCTCAAAATATTTCTCACTTGAAGCTGGAAGTAAGTTTGATTTCCTGAGAGTTTTAAAGCAAATGCTTTTGGGGAAGTCTAATCATAGATTACTGAGCTCATCCTAACTATATTCTATGTCAATATTATGTTCCCTCAAAATGCTATCCATTTTTTCTTGAGTTAATCTTATTTGGGATAGGTGGATCAGTTCCTCAATGCACATCTTCCCTACTTTAATTTCTGTCCTGTTATCTTGAATTGTATACAGTCAGTGGAAAATTGTATCTAAACCTAAAATTATTAGCAGGCTTAAAGATCTAATGCACCTGAAATAAATCTAAACATCTCATTTTTCAGGCAGTGCTAGTCCAGTTTGCCAGTCTGATTTTGAAATTTATTGTATTATTCTGCTAAATCTAATTTTTGTCTGTTTTTAAAAATTTATTATTTTTCTTTCTGAGCCAGACTAAATGCAGTTTTCTGAACAAGTATAATTGAAGTGTAGGAAGCCCTAAGAGTTGTGAGACAAAATCCCTAAGTCTCCTCTGGTACCAAATAAATGTCTGGAATATTTGTGACTGTAGTGAGCCAAACCAAAAATGAAGAGTTGATGAAGTGTTCAATGAAGCCAAATAAATTTATTTTCATTTCTCAGAAATAATAAAATTTTTAATTACGTGCTTTTGTGATTCTGCCCCAAATTCAGTCTTCATTGCTTCATTTCCAATCAAAAACAAAGGAACAAAGAAACAAAGAAACAATCAAACAAAACCCCAAACCACGAAAGAAAAGTAAAAAAAAATAAAATAAGAAAAATAAAGAAAAGAGACTAGTAATTCTAACTAGTGAAATTCAACCACAGACCCATGTGTTAAACTCACCCTAAACTCATGCTACCTCTGTGCTGGACAACATAAGATATATTTGCCTCATCTTACTTCAACTTGAAAGTCTGGAACTGCCCAAGTTGTCATTAGACTGAAGAGCAATGACAATTCAGAGTGAAAAACATTGGCATGAAAAATCATTGAACACTCACTGGTTGGAGTCTAGGAAAGGAAAGGAAAAGGAGGAGGTAGCACAGATTCTGATGCTTGAAGAGGCAACATTGAACTGAAGGCACAAAATTCTCCCAGGTTTTTAAAGGGAAGTTTGGTTATACAGGAGGTGAAAACTGAAAGTGTGAAATAGAATAAAGAAAGACTTTTTTTAAAATTGGATTTAATCTTGTATTGATTCTGACTCTGATCTAGTTTTTGGGAAAGGCCTACATGTATATATAGTTTTGGGCAAACACAGCTTCAATAATGAAACAATTTCATCTGCTCATTTTACTCAGGCACATTTACCTCATGTCACAGTGTACTTACAACATTTCTAGCATATATTAAAATGCCATGTGCTATATGATTCTTGCCTTGCTTCAAAAAGAACTGTAAAACAACTCAAATATGGTCAATCTTAAAAATATACCAAGATCATAGGATATTTTATGTAGTTCTTTATATTTTTAATACAAGGTTTAAGCTCATAATTTCAAGTTAAATAAATGAAATAATCTTCCAAGCTCACTCAATTTCTATTCCTCTAATTATGATATGAGGACTTTTTTTAGATTTTCCATTATATAGAAATGTTGGAAAAGCAAACTAAATATCTGTAACACAATTAATAGCAAGTTACAGTGGATAATTTCTATATCCAAAAAAAGCCTACGTTAAACCTTTATTTTAGGTCAAGTATGAAATCCTGACTCTAATTTTCACTAAGTCTTACCACATGCAAATTTCCTTTGTCATCATTTGAGGCTTCTGTTCAGAATGAGAGAAGGAAATTACTTCAAAAACTCCTTGCCAGATTTGTCCTTATTGCAAGAGAAAAGAAGGATTTCCCTTTATTGCCTGCAGTGTGATCTTGATATCATTTTAACTGTATGATTGAACAGCTCCATTGTAGTAAAGGGAAGTATTTCAGATAAGTAAGCAGAGAATCTGCACACTCACTGCATTCTTGTCTTCAGGCAATCCAACTTTTTCTTCTACTATAGAAACTCTCAACTTCAGTTGTCACTGAGAGCAGGTATGTTCAAATCTGGAAGCACATTCAGACCACATTCAGATATGTCCACTTTTGTTCTCTCAAGGCTGAGGATTTGGTTTGTGTTTCCCACATTTTACTTTTTTTCTGTAGAACTTCTTGAAAATGTTTTGTATCTGCAAATCTCAAAACCTTATATCGGGTCTCTTGTTGATGCTGTGTGTATTGACTCAGAGGTTTCTCTAAGACAAAAAGAAGAGTAGTTCTTGTACTGGAGTACAGTCATTATTTTACTTGCAGAGAATACTTTGATATTCTTTTTATGGCCAAATCCAAGAAGCAAAACTAGCCCTAAGGCCAACTAGTCCAGAAATCTTGGGTTGCAAGAGCAGAATGTAAAATATTCTCTGCTGTACACTCATCTCACTAAAATTTTTGTTTCTGATAGATAAAATATGTTTTGAAGTGTGGGGGGAACTGTCCATACCAAACAAGGAGAAATAAAATATAGAGTGCTGAAGATGTGAGGAGAAAGCCAATTCTTTATGCTCTGGTTGGTTGTAGAGTTTTTGTTTGTTTATTTGTTTTTTAATAATTTGCTTGCTTATTAGTCTGACAAAAATCCTAATGTTGTCATACTCACAGAAGTTCATGACCAATCGAATCAACTGCCTTCTGAAGTGTGATGTTGCTATGCTGTCTTTCAGATTGCTCATATCCTTACTATTTTTACTCAAAATCTAGCAATTCCTTGCCAGATTTTCAGCAATATATTTTTACTTTTCCAGTCAGAACTGTAATGTTATAGAGTGGCATTCCCCAGTGCACAGGACTGGGGCCAGTCCTCTTCAAGACCTTTCACTGATGATCTGAACGAGGGGATTGAGAGCAGCCTCAGCCAGCTGGCAGATGATGCCAAATTGGGCAGGGGTCTTGTTTTGCTAGATGGTAGGGAGACTCTGCAAAGACATCTGGACAGACTGAATCAGTGGGCCAAGGACAAATATAGAAAGTTCAACAAGGCCAAGTCTGGCCAGTGAGAAATACCTGGGAGTAGTGGTTGACAGCTGACTGAACAGGAGCCATTGTGCATTCAGGTGGCCAGAAGAGCCACTGGCATCCTGTATCATAAATTTTGTGGCCAGCAGGACCAGGGCAGTGATTCTCTTACTGCACTCAGCACTGGTGAGGCCACACCTGAAATCCTGTGCTCAATTCTGGATCACTCACTACAAGAAAGACATTGAGGTGCTGGAGTTAGTCCAGAGAAGGGCAACAGAGCTGGTGAAGGGTCTTAAGCCCAAGTCTTATAAGGAACAACTTAAGGATCTGGGATTTTTAAACCTGGAGGTAAAGAGGCTCAAGGGGCCCTTATTATTCACTACAACTGTCTGAAAGGAGGTTGGAGAGAAGTGAGGGTCAGTCTCTTCTGCCAAGTAACAAGGAATAAAACAAAATAAAATCACTTCAAGTTGCAACAAAGGAGTTTTAGATTGGATATGAGGAAAAACTGGAACAGGCTGTTCAGGGAAGTAAGTAGTTGAGTCACCATCCTTGAGGGTATTCAAAAAACCTGTAGATGTGGCCCTTAGGAGCATGGTTTAGGGGTAGACTTCTCAGTGCTGGGTTAAAAGTTGGACTCAATGATCTTAAAGGCCTTTTCCAAGCTAAATGATTCAATGATACTATGATTCTATACTCCATGCAACTTGAAATCTGATGTGTGAAACAAAAGGGCAATAAATAAGTACACACACCATATGTAAAATATTGCTTATAACATAAAGAAAATGCATCTATTACAAGTAAAGCCACAAATTTCCACATAAAATTCATAAACTAAGTGATAGTCACTCTCAACTATTTGTAGGACATATTTCTTTACATGAATAGAATGCTATATTGAGCTTCCTGACTGACCTTCTGGTGAACTCACCTTTATGCATCTTTTAGGCAAGGAAAGTGGAGGGAGCTACCACCTGAGAGTGTGCCAAAGAGTCAAAGTCAACATATTCTAATTTCTTTCAAAACTCCTTCTCAGAGTTAACACAAGCTGGAAAGAAACTTACACCTTCTCTTTTTGGTCCATCTGCATACCAATATTATTTCCTCTACACCAGTCCTCTCCATCTTTTCCCCTCTCTTTCATATGGTAAAATCGCTTCTCATATATTTAGAAAAAAAACAAGATGCTACTTCAGCTTAAGCAGAATTTATGTTATCCTGACCCCTATGTTACTTCATTATACCTTAGGGCATAGTTAACTGCATGAATGATGGAAAAATTATATGATTTTCCAAAGCACTCCATGAGGGCTCATTTCTTTAAGTGACTCACACACAATCCTGATTGACCTCATCAGAAAAGGCTCAAATTAAGAGTAGAATTTCACATCTCTTTAATATCTCAATCATGAACAATTTCAGAAAACAGAAAATAGCTATTGTTTCTGATGGCACTGATATAAGATCCTCAGTAAAAACTGTGGTTTTTACCACAGAATTACCACAGACCTGATAGAGTAAAAAGCCAAGTTTCAACCCATGCAGCTCTTTTACATGGATAGCATATCCTATAAAGAGGGTTAAAACACTGGCAGAGTTTTAGCTATATGTGATTTCAGCAAGACTGCAGTCAATTCTCATAGGTCAGTTCTCATTTAGTTTTGTCCTTAATAATAAATGTCTTAGCCTTAAAATAAGATTTTCTGCAACACAGCATTTACAAAAGAACTAATTGATGATTTCTAATCCTGTTGTTGTGCTTGTTTAGGTTTTCTTCTCACAAACTAAGCATAGCTAGTGAGATTCTTTTCTTATACTGGTCATGATTAATTTTATACCAAACATTATAGATTAACCACCACCTCATTCATTTTGTAGTATTGCTTCAAATTATGAAAGTAAATGCTCCATTTATTATCTATGTCTTGGGAATAAAACTTGAAAAGAAAGGCAAATTTATGCACATACATGCACAATTGACACATGCTGAAATTTTATTGCAATTATAATTTGCAATTATTGTAAAGACAGAGGCATATTTGGAGTACCTCAGTAAAATTAAAAATAAATAAGTAAACATACAGCACTAATATTCGTGTTCAAAACCAAGTCCAAGAATAATATTTCATCCAACTTTCACTGAAAGTTGGATGAAAGTTTGTCATCCTATAAGTGCCTAATTCTTCAAAAAGTTTATCTGATCAGCATTTTCAAAGAAAAAGTAATGTCATTTACAAAACATGCTTCTAGAAAACTGTCAAAATCTCTGTGTCTTCCTAGATTTCTGTGCTTGCTTCTGTTGATATGACAACAACAATTTAATAGAACCATGAATAAAAGGAAAATAAAGAAAAAAATCCTACAATTTCTACCATTTCCTTTTGTTAATGACTCAAAATATGCTACTTTTCTTGGTTCCTTCAACATTAATTTACACCCCAGTATAACTAATTCATTTTAATTTCCAATTTAATTGATCATTTTTGCTGTACATATCCCTTCTAGGTAGACATAATTTTGAACAGAATAGCTTTTCTAAAACCTGTCTATCTTCTAGACCATAGAAGACATTCTGTCTTCTATGGTCTACTGATATTTTATCAGCTGATCTTCAAAAGTTTTTCAATTCCTTTTACAGGTTCTCCTCTACACATAATTCTATAATATTGGTCCAAAATGTAGAGTAAAAAGTAAATTTCCTTCTGCAAGAATCCTCGGTGTCTTTTATTCATGTTGTACATGCCCCAATCTCATTAAACTTTAGCACCTGCACAACTGAAGTTCTTTTTCTTACCCTTAGCTGTTTAGAGCCAAGAGTTTAAATCTATTCCTACTCTCTATCCCTTTTGTCTTCATTCCTTATCCAATTGTGAGAAGTAATTAATGTACTGTAGCAGGTACAGCACATACAGTCCTGATGTTTGTGGTTATTGATTCCTGCATAAAGCTTATTCAGAACCCTCCTCTGCTTTCAGTCCTATGCATTTGTTCTGTGACATTTCCCAGTGCTGCAGTACCACAAGTGATCCCAATGATTGAAATAGGCCTTTTAACATTCTCCCTAGCAACTCTCTTAAATCAGGCTAACATATATGTTTAAAATCTCTCCAAAACTGCAAGCATAATGATAATTCACCTTTTATTTTTTTTTTCCTTTTTCTTTCTTTTTTCTTTTTTAGGTGGTAGATGAAAAATATTTTCTTTATCTTTCAGCCAGCTAAACTTTCTTAATTAACCAGAAATGAAATTAACAGAATCAAAGGATTCCATCTGGCTGGTTTTTTATTTCATGTTTTACTCATGAAAGCACATGAAGAACAATCTCTAAGGGGTTTTGCTAATGTGAAAATTCCTTGATGTCTGTATTCCAGTGTACTGAGTAGGAAGTAGCCAAGGAATGAGGAGAAGAGAAAAGAAAAAAAAAATTAGGATGAGATGACAAGTGTAAACTATGAAAGGATCCACAATAGGATTTTGAGGTTATTCAGAAAATTTTCTTTCTAATAGAAAGATATCTGAATATCTAAGGAGCAGAGCAGGTTTACACTTGTTCTTCCAGGTAGTGGAATAGTTGTTTACATAGATCAGTGTGTTTTAAAGGAAGTATGCTGCATTATTTATTCAAGATGTTAAATGCCTCATGACTTTCTGCCAGAAATTGCTAAATGACAGTCTCAGAACCAGGATAATTTAAATTACAGCTCTTGCTCATTACACACATTTTGACATGTGTAATGCACAATGTATACCACAAACTGTCTTTATATATCTTGATCTAAAGTAGCAAAAGAACTCCCTTATTGAATAATTATAGACCAAAGAATCAAAGTTCTTAAACAGAGATACATATTCACTCTACAACCTGAGAAAAACTGTTTGCAAAATTCAATGTAAAGAGGAAAGCGTGGTTGAAATTGTCATTGTTCTACAGATATTACAGGAAAGGGTGAGGTGGGAAACAACAAGTATATTGGGAAGTGGAATAAATTTAAAAAATTTGCAGGCATATGTTACATATACAAAGATGTTTAAATTCTTTATTTCTTCAGTTCCCCTTGTTCTACAAGTTGAGAAAAAAAATTAGATGCATTTGTGTATGGGCAGGATGAGTTAACATTGAGGAGGATTGAAAAGTGGCTGAACTCAAGGGATCATGATCAGCACAAAGTGAGACCAGTCACTCCTGGTGCACCCAGGGGTTGATATCAGGGCCAATACTGCTTTACATCCTCGAGGATGAGCAGGATGATTGGGCAGACTGCACGCTCATTAAGCTTATGCATGATAGCAGATGAAGAATAGGGGTTGTGGCTGATTCATTTGAAGTTCTTGCTACCCTTCAAAGGAATCTGGACCAGCTGAAGAATTGGACAGAGTAATTTTGACAAGTTCAACAAAGGAAAATGGCCAGTTCTACACCTGGGGAGAATACTGTTATTTAGGAACATTTACTGTGCAGAGTTTTAAATATTTTTAAGTTTCTTCATCATTTGGGAGGAAGACTAGTAAACTAAAGCAACATTAGTCATATAAAAATTGCCATATTTTTATATCTTAGATATATTTTGTCTATTCAAATCTTGATTGCTCTAATAGGTGGTCTATTGCTCTAATAGATGCTCTATCCCTCAAGATTTATGGAACGACATTTGTAGAGGAGCAATAATCTACTCCTTTAATTCTGGAAATCAATATTCTCAGTTTTGTCCTGCATAGCAATGTTATTGAGACATTCCATAATTTAAAAATGTTAGCTGCTTCAGCTAAACCTGGCTTTGCAGCATGCACTCTTGAAAGAGAGATTTATTTACAAGAATCCCAGAATAAGTAGACATCCAGCATCTGGGCACAAAGTTAAATAACATTACAAGGTATATTTTAAAAACTATAATATCAGACAGGAAAAATATAAATGGGAGGGAAATGATGCATTGTCTTTCCATGAAATTATAAGACATGGGGTCACTGAGAAAAAAAACAAACCTGAGAGAAGGCAAGGAGATTTTTCCCATTCTTCCCCATAAATCTAACAATGAACTGCAACATCAAATAACTCTTTCATGATTGATACTGCACATTCATTTTTAATGCACACCAGTATTTACTTTTTTTAATTCATAGAATATATGTATTAGAAAATTTGAGGTTTAATTGCATATTTTAGGTGAAGAATTCCTCGCTGGCATAGATGCATTTGCTAGAAGTGTTTACTGTTGTACAAAACCTGTATGTTGGCATGTGTAGGAAGCTCCAATGAATCTATGTCCCAATTGCTTAAAAGCAAAATATCTTTAAAAGTGCTGAATTTGTACTAACATTTGCTAGCAGAAGCAGTTAAATACCTACTTTACTTCAACTGTTTGCTTATCACGGTTGCTAAATCAGAATGAACTTATTCTTTTCTGTGTCTGATCACAAGTTTTGTAATGTCTCTTCCACACATATTGTAAATTTTTTCTTTAATAAAGAACATTTTGGAGAATGCTAGTCTAACTATCTCTTTCTACCAAGGAAAACTGCTCTCAGCTGAAAAGCAGTAAAAAAATATCAAGAAACCAATTATAGTTCCCATGCCAGTTATTGTTTTTTAACTTCTAATTTAATACTTATCTTCTCTATCTAGATGATTTTTCCATATCTCTAGCTGCCCGTTCAGCAGCTGTTGGTAGTCTAACTGTCACTTCCTATTCACTTTTTGATGAGAAACTAAATTCTGAATATTCACCAATCCCATCTAAATGTTTACATAATGGCTTGCTACCTAATTAAATTCCCCTCTCTTGGACACTGCACTCTGACAGTCGCTCTTTATTTTCCCTTTGGTTGTCTCTTCTGCCATTCTCTGTCTTGGCTGAATGCCTAGAATGTATTTTCTGCTTAGATAGAATCAAACTTCCCAAAACACTGTGAGAAAGATTATAAGCCTTCCACGTTTTTTCCCAGTAAAAATCATAAGAATGGATTTTTTTAAACATACTCATAGCTTCACAGCCCATTAATTGAATTTGCACTTTTGTCCTCTTCTGCTTGCCTCTGTAAAAATTTCTTCAACAGGGGCCTTATGTGGTTGCTGAACTACCTCTAAACTGTTCTTAATCCCATATAGAATTGACTCAATTTGCAAATCCTTTCTGGTGAGGCATATTCTTTACAGCACAATGTGGAAGCACCAAGAAGTTTGAAAGAATGTGAATAAGAACTGCCAATCTTGTGAGGATGGTAAAGAAGAATCTGTCTTCTGATACATTGTTATTGAAGTTTTTTGTTTTTTTTCTTATTTTCTACAAGCTGTAACTCACAGGTGATCCAGCATTTCCTACTAATCAATTAAAAGACCATTCCCTGTTGTCCAATGCACTTGGAAGCTTTCTCTTTCGGCTGGTAAGAGGATAAGTGGTTTTGTTAAATCAAAAAAGGAACAGATATAAGTTCTGCAAGCTCTCAGGAAATCACCACAATAGTGGCTCAGTATTACCATGCTTCTGCTTAATGCTCCCTGCTGCTGTTCCCTGCGGCTTTGCCTTCAGAAGCCCCAGTTTGCAGATGGTTTTAGTGGGAGTTGTCTCCTATGATAGCTGGTTGGGCCTAAGTCTCTGCTAGGGCTGAAAAGTACAGTACACATTACAATTAGAGTGCCATGGCACACAGCTTCCTCGTTAACTTTGAATGATAAAATTATTTTTAGATGTACCATACGCTTTTGAATACATTTTCAGAATTTTAATATTTAAAGAGCACTTCCACTGTGACACATTAATATACTTCAAATTAGAAACTCATAAAAATTTCATTAACTCTTGTCAAAATTTTATCAAAAATTATCTATTCTTTGCTGCATGAGAAAGAGAAAACTTGCACATAAACTTTTACACTCCTAATGTGGTAGTTTTAAACAAACATGTTAATTTTCCCTTAAATGGCCATGGACTCACAGGAAAGCCCTGAATGGAATAGATTAGTGTAATCATAATTCAATTAATCTTGAAACTGAAATGTATTTAAGCACTAAAAATGTTCCCAGTGAACTGTAATAAATTATTACAACCTTAATTCATTTTTTTCCCTGTGCTAGAGTGTATTAATCAGTTGTCTTATGCAAGCATTTCTAAACACTGGTGTAGGTTTTCTCTTTTTTTTCCTATTATTAAACTGTTCTTACCTCAATACAAGAGTTTTATTTTATTTTTTTACCCTCTTCTCCCAGTTCCTGGGAGGGAGGGAAAGAGAAGTGAGTGAGCATCTGCATGGTACTTGGTTGCTAGCTGGGGTTAAACCATGGCACTAATATTATTATATTATCTTACATGTCTTTTAACGCACCAGTCTAATTGAACTGGTGAATTCTCTCAGCCCTGGTGGGAGGTTCCTTCATGCACATGCTCAAGTAACCATGTTCTGAAGAGCTGACGCTTTTATTACAAATGTCAAAAAACTGAGCGAAAATAACAGGACATCTGGTTTACTGTTGCATAATATAAAAAGCTTATCCTATGCTCAGCAGAATATAAATAAAATATAGGATCCCATTTGCGTAGATCACATGACTTGAATGGAAAGTTTCTCATCCCTTCAAGAGTTCTGTAGTTAGGTCCATGCATCAATCTGTTGGAATGAATGATTTTGTCACACTTCCTCATGAGGATGGTGGGTCCAGGAAGATGAGTTGGATGAGTCATTCTCTATACAAAGCAACAGATTAAATGAACTGACCTGTTCTTTGGAGAGAGTAACAAGCCTCTGGGAGCATGTGGGCAAGGATCAGGGGATGTAGCAGGATGGAGTGTGTGACATTGTGGTGCACCTTGCTAAAGGAAGCTTTGCTGTTACAGGCCATGGCTCTCACAGAGGGCTTTATCATGCTGACATATGCCAGAAGGACAATACTGGAGAGCACAAGAAATGTCTGGGGAGCATCAAGGTTTATTTTTAGACACAAGATAACGATCTGTAAACTGTCAGGGGAAGGCCGCTGAACTTTCAGTGTATGATTAAGGAGGGACTGAGTCTTCCTTTTAAAGGTTTGTAAGGTAAACAGACAATTTGACAGCAGGAAAAAAATGCTCCCAAGATAGAGGAGTTTAATTCCCTAAGAGAAGTGATCAAGATGAATATGAATATCACAACCATGGACTTTAGGGAAGAAGATTTCAGCTTACTCAGGGGTAGGCTTGAAAGCATATCATTGGAAACTTCTCTGAAGAAAAAAGAAGCTTGGAAGATCTGGCTGATATTGTGCAAAAGCTCTTCGAAGCATAAGAATCATTCATTTTGGTGTACAGAAAGTCAAGCAACCATAGTAGACCAGTATGGCAGTACTGATGAATTGAGCTGAAGTACAAAGAAACAACAAAAAAACAGTATGTACAGATGAAGGAAGCAGAGATGTGCTTCTTGGGAAGAACCTACACATGCCAGGAAGGAGTTAAGAATAACAATGTTCAGATGAAGCTAAAATAGAGTGAGATGAAAAGCCAAAAGAGGATTTCTAAAAGTACTTAGCAAGCAAAAGGAAGTCTATGGAAAATCTGAGGCATTGAGCTTACTGACAGAGCACCTAGAAAATGGTCTTTACCTCTGTTTTTAACAATGAGGGCCTGGCTTGGGCATTTCAGAACCATAAGGGAATGCTGAGAGTCACTGTCAGGGGTGCATCACCCACTGTAAAAAAACAACAGGTGGAGAGATGAGTGGCCAAAATCCTTGTGACCAGCAAGACAAGTGACATGTCCTATATTTATTTCCATCCATATTTGGGATGGAATAAACTTGAATAACAATATTGTCTGGTGACTTGCTGGTTAGGGAAGGGCTTTCCAGAAAAAGTCAGGTGGAACTTAAGACATGTTGTTATAGTGAAGGTGATCAACCACATACTATGCTATATTAGCATGAATATGAGCAATAGACCCAAGGATGTGATTATTTCCCTCCAAAGAACACTACTGATCACATCAAGAGTACTGTATCTAGGTTGGGTCCCCAGTACAAGAAAGTTTTTGATGCACAGGTTTGAGTTCCATGGACAGCTGTCAAGAAGGTTAAGAGGATGAGACAAAATGTACAAGGTCTATGGAAACTGGATTTGTTCAGTCTTAAGAACATGTTACGGGGATGTTATTGCTACCTACAGCTACCCTGTGCAAGGACATGAAGATCAAGTCAAACTCTTCTTGGAGGTGCAAGAGAAGCCAGTAGGCACAAATTGCAGCAGGGGAAATTCCAAACTGGCATTAGGAACAATCTGAACAATGACAGTAGTCAAGCGCTGGAACAGATTATGGAAAGAGGCTGTAACCTGTGTCTGGGTGAAAAATGATAAAACATTATCCTCAGATGTTTATTTGAGAGCCTCTGCAGAAAGACAGGGAAAGAAAAGTTTACTGCATCTTTCTCTCACCACAGGGCTATTATGTAGCTTATGTGCAATTGTTAGCATTCAGCCTAAAGGATGCATCATGCACTTCTTATCTGCTAATTATACTGAGACAATTTCTGTAGTCTTCAAATGCTTCAGGATGGTTACTATCCAACCAAAATTGTGTTTCTATAGTTAGCATCACAGTATAGCAGGTCAGCTGCTATCACAGGTAGACAGCTATCAAACAGCTATTGGATATGGTACTGACTTATCAGAAAAGATGGATTATTTTTGAAAACCATTGTGAGTGCAACAAAAGTTTGCTGTCTCTAATTCTGCATTACAGAGATTAGCTTTTAAAAAATGGTGGGTTATTTCAATATTCTAAATCAGAAACCATACATTTCCCAGAAAATTCAAGTTTGCCCCAAAGAAAACAATACATAGACACTGCAGGACAGTCTAGGATGATTTTTAGTCACATTTCTACTCGTGGTAGTACCACAAGGCAGCTTTGGAGTGTTTCACATGGTATTTTTAGAAGGAAACTCAGATGTATCCCATGCTTCCAGATATCATATTTGCTCCTTTGGTCATGTCACTGGAATATTTGTGCAAGCTGCTGATGTGATAGGAATCCCAGAGATACCTGCAACATCAGAGTGCCCTAAGTACTTCTGCTACAAATACATGTCAGATCCCACATCTTGAGAGTAAGAAATAGAACTGATGGTGCACTGTGCATTCACAATCCACCTTAGAACACAATATTTCCCCTGTTCAAATGACCCTCCAATTTCTCTTTGATTTCTTTCAATATCTTGAAACCTGCAGAGGAATGACACAACCAAGTAACAAGATATTCTAATTTAAGAAATGTAGCTGTAACTCCATTGTCACTAAGCAAATATGACCCTTATTTTAAGACAAGAACAGCAGAGCAGGTATTATTGCTCAAACCAGTCTATGACAGTTTCATATTTTGTTGTTTAAATCAGTAAATTATGCTTCGTCAAGGAGCATAAATGTCTGATATCCAATAATGTTTCTTAATTAGGTTTGTTTCCATTAAGGAATCACAAAAGATTTATTAAAGTTAAACAGTCATCTGTTTCTCAAATTATATACATGTATATATTAATCTAAAGATAGAGGGTAAAGATAAATAGTAGAGAACCATGGTTGCTGGATATTCTTTGTTAAAAGTAGCTATTTTCATGTTTGACAGATTGTAACCATTGGTTGCATTTCCTGTCTGTTGAGTATCTTCCACACAGCACATTTTTTTAGAAATTTTCATCCAGTATTATTTAATAGGAACAAAAAATATTATCTGTTACTCTAGACTCTTAGAAATAGATGTTTGAGTTGCTTGGGTTTTTTAGTAGTACATCATGCATCTGATAATGTATTTTTCTGGATATATTAGTAGAAACAAACCAGTTAATCGCCCCAAATTGGGGTTTGCAGGTGTTTCCTGGGTTTTTTCATAAGTTTTTTATTTTTATTATTCAGTTGGTTGGTTGGGGTTTTATTGCGGAGTAGGGGGTTTTTGTTGTTTCATTTGGGTTTTTTTCTGTATTAAAAAAAAAAAAAAGTGGGATTAAGAACAAGAAAGAAAGCAAAGAAGAAAAGAAGATGAAGGGGGATAGGCAATTAAAATTCAGAGAATAAGCATGTGTCCTAATGAGCGCTTTGTGTCCTAGTAGGTAGATAGGACATGGACAAAATGGCAAACCAAGCAGCTCCAACAGGAGTGAGAGAAGGCAGGAGATGAAGTCACCTTCAATGGATAACAAAGAAAGGATACAGTAGAAGTTTTGGGTCTTGAAAAGACATTTTTCTAGAAAAACCTCTTGGCTTCTCAGGTGAGGTTGGTAAGAGGAAACCAGTCTCTAAAATTGTCTGTGGCATTGTTCACACATTTGACGAGGACCACTGAAAACGGTGCTCAACACCTATGGAATTAAAAGAATACAATGTTCATGAGCATGGTGCCCAACACTCTGCATAGAATTTGTAAAGGCTATCTTACAAATCAATAGTCTCATAGTTTATCATTAAAATGGTATCGTTTACCTGGTTATTTTTAAGATTTATAGACTAATGTGGCACTTCTAAAGCAGCCTTCATAATAGCCTTACTCCTATATGGCAAGTCTCTATTATCAGGTTGTGCCTTGGTTTTATTACAGCTTCTAACAAGAGAAAGGAGCAGATCTGAACATGATCTCACATGCCATCAGCCAAAAGGAAACAATTGTCTTGCATTCACTGAAATTAATCAATCAAACAAAAATACACTACTTATATAAATATTCCTTTCAAAGTAGGAAGAGGGCACTGGAACCAATTTTGGAAAGCAATTAGCTACAGTTTTGCATACACCTGTTTTTCAGAGACTACACAATATTCCTAGTGCCAGCTATCTCAAAATAACTGGAAAAATGCTCCTTGCTCTTAAACCATGTATTTCAAGTGCCATTGTTTTCACTAAAATTGAATCAGTAAGTAACCTACTGTATCATTTTCCACAGCATTATTGGGTAGTATAACAGCACTAACTACTTTATTATTCCTGAAGTTTTGATTGAGTGGCAATAACTCCCCAAAGGATTATACTTAGTGAATGATCCAAGTGTTGATTTTGTTGAAAATGCATATGAGGCCACCTTTTGTTTCACTAGTTAATGTGAACCTTCTGTGATGAATATCTGTTAATACTGAGCTGCTTGTTTCCTAAGCAACAGTAACCAGGTAAATGCTTCAAAGCCTTCTTCCTACTTGCTTGATGATTTAACAGAGAAAACATGTGGTCTTATTGCAGGGAACAAGACTCAGGATGTTCTTGACTGTACTGATTACTGGGTGGCAAAAGAGTTGAAGGTTTCACAATATAGATACTGAAAATATTTTCTTCTGTTTTGGTTGATGCCAGTATGTGCTGACTAATAAAAATAGAATGCTCCAATATATAAAAGTCTCAAGGCAAAAGCACTACTGAATTTGGATTGGTATTGGTTTTGTTTTTGTTTTCCAATCTACTGAAAGACTACAAGATAGTCTGGAGAAGTCAAACAATACTCTACTTGCTTGAAATATTATTACTAAAGGAGGTCTGAAATTTCAAGTTAGATTCTGATCAGTATCATAGGACAATCAGTATTGGACTCCTTAAATTTCTTGGACAAAGCAAGGATCTGAAAACAGACCCCATTACATAAATTGTTGTTCTACTCTCTAGCCTATTATAGGACAGACACATCTTAATTTTTTTTTTTTTACAGACTTTTGTTTTTTTTTTAAATTTGGTTAGAAAGACATGGTTTTTTATTATTTGGGGCAAAGTCAGAGTTTTTCTATAGTACCAAAACGAACAAAAGAAGATCTAAATTTTTGTTAAAGGAAAATTCTCAATTTAACTAGAAATCAAATACTTTTCCATGTTTTCTAAAATTTTTCCTCAGTATTCAAAATCCTATTGTAATTATTATCTTTAATTTATCATAATTTAATAACAAGAATTTATTGTCTAGAATCAGGTGAAAACATTTTGTAGAAATATTTTGAGACTAAAATAAGATGAAATCAATACTAGGCTGTGTGACTAAATCTTCCCATGTATATCACACTCAAATATATTTCCTTCTGAGAGGAATATAAGAAATATTTTCCTATTTAACAGCTAATATTTCAGGAATGTAATAATTTTTGCATTGTAACTATTGAGTACCCATGTAAGTTACTTACTAATATGTTACACTTTCCAGACCACATGCAAGCTGAAGCTAAAATCAGATTTTTACTGCATCAGATTTTCAGAATGCAGAATATACATCGAGAAATCTTTCTGAGACATCTCTATTTTCCAAGCTGATTAGAAAAGTATTTTCAGATATGTGTGTCAGTAACATCAACCAGTTTACAAATGAGACTTATTTTTTGTCAACTGATATTGATACTGTAATGAAATTTCTTCCTAGTAAAGTTCTTTAATTGACTTCAGTAGAAAGGAAAAGAAGAGCAGCTGACAAAAGAATTTTAGATTCTAAATATAAATATTTCTTTAAAATAAAGACTAAAATAATTTCTCATATTCCTTCTTAAAAGCATGGATTCACATATTGGACTATGACAGACTAATTATTATTATTATTATTATTATTATTATTATTATTATTATTATTATTATTATTATTATTATTATTTTATGTAGAAATAACTGCCTCATGAAAATAGCTTCTATTAATTGTTGTGCAGTATGAATCCAAAGTTATGAAAGACAGCAATATATAAAGCCTACCCAGTCACTATACAGTGATTTTAGAACGGGAGTTGAAAGACTCGTAGCAATTTGCTCCTAAATGAAAAGTTATGCAAATCTGCCATTACTGAAGTTTTCTGTGTCTTATGAGAACTGTTTGTGATTTTCTCAAATGAAGGGAAAGAAATCAAAATTCTTTCCAGTTTTAAGGACAGCGTGGTGTGTTCAGAAGGACAATCAAGAAAGAGCAATGAATGAGTGAAGAGTAAAAATGTTGTTTAAAATAAAATAACTTGAGAAGAAACATAGACACATATTTCTGAAAATCAAATACGGACAGATGCAGATGTCTTGATAATATTCATTTATGAATTTTTTTCTTTCTTACAAAACAAGTTAAGAGAATGTTCTGTGCCAGACTAACGCGATTTAATTATTTTCCTTGTCTTACCAGCAAATTGGCTGAAATAGCCTAATTTCTCTCTCACAAAGCTATCACATTCATTACTTCTTTTCAGCTTTTAATGAATTGTCATATTCATGGATATGAATGTAGAGATATATACTAGTTTGTACCGACAGGAGTCATTTCACATACTTCTGCAGTGTAATTTTTACTTTTTTTGAGATTGAATGTGAAAAGTTTTTTTTAAGTAAGCAGAAGAATATTACCAAAACTAGAATTTATAAGGTCATCATGTTCTTGCTATAGAACATCTGAAACACTTTATTTATTTAGAAATATCTGCTGCTGCATCATACTGTCTGCACAGATTACACAAGAATGAATACAAAGCTTTCTTCTACAAATTTGTATCCAAGTGATATTTAGAAGGTATTTGGAGGAGGAAAATATGTAGTAATTTTCACAATACTTATAAAAAAGGAAAAAAAATTAGGTACTAATCAGAATTTCCATGTCCTAAGTACATTGGAACAATGTTGTGGGCTATCACCCCGGAAAATGGAGATTTTCATAGGTGTAGTTGGTTTTTATCTTCCAAAAGAAGACAGACCTTACAAATTGCAAAAACATCCCAGAGATAAAGCATAGAATTGCCTTTTAAACTGAGGTTCACCATCAGGATGATCACCCTATGACACTGGAAGGATTTCTATCCATATTCTTCCTATCTGATAGCAGAGCAGTGTGTTTTGCACCTAAATGTTTGAAACTTTGCTTCATGTTTTGCAATTATTGGTCAAACAGCAGAATCTCATCAGAACAGCAAACGGGTGTCTGGTTAAACACTGGGCCCTTTGAGATGCTAACAAACTGCTAGCAGAAGTTATTAAGAACTGGACACATTGTCAGACAGTTAAAACATTGTTGGGTACTTTACTCACAAAGAAAGACCCACTACAGTTAGAATCTAATTAAATCTAATTATTTTATGAAGTCACAAGAAAATCTCAACTCCACAGAGGAAAGTGCTGTTCATTATTTGGATTTTAAACACTGCAGCTGTCAAAAGAATTAAAAAGAAAATCTTAGAATTTCACATCTGAAACAAAGATATGGCTTAATTCAAAGGTACTTACTTTAATACATGCAATTAAGTTATAGTCAATTAATGGCTATTAATAAGGAAGTGTTTTGTTTTTTTTTTTTTCTAAATGTAAATTTGGAGCTTATAGATTCTTGTGTGTGAGAGCATGGTCTGATATCTTCATTGAACTTGAAGACCTGGTATTGGCTGTAATAGATCTTCATCTCCTTTAGTCAAGTTATGATACAGCAGATTTCAAGTTCAAATGAACTTTCAAATATCAAATTATCATATTATTGTGAGCTGGTAGTATTCTGACAGATGTATCTGCTCCATTAGCCTCCATTTAACATCTGATGGAAATGTTTCCATTTCACTACCTGATTCCAAGGACAAGGTAAGGAAGAGTGCTCTGGAAACTGGCCTTTCTGCATAGGTCCTTTTATCTTTGTTTGGCCAGATATGGGGTGATAATTTCTTCTATAGTCTCCATGATTCATCTTGAATGCCATTGGAATGGTGACACCTTTGTAGATGATATGACACCTGAAACAAAGAAATCATGGGGCAGTGAGAAAGGTTTTGGAATAAAAGCAAAGGAAAACATTATGACACTTCTGTAGAGATATATACTAGTTTGTACCGACAGGAGTCATTTCACATACTTCTGCAGTATAATTTTCACTTTTTCTGAGTGGGTCCTGTAGCCTTGGCTTTTGGAAAATATGCACTAAATTTTGTAAATTTTAAACATCTAATATGTGTACAGAACCCTGTTGCATTAACTAGAAATGATAAAGAAATGGCTAACAGTGACATAAGTGCTCCATGGGGGACTTAGGAATGAATATGGTAATATCACTATCGAAATTCCAACCAGCCAATTGGAAAATGGATTTTGGAAAACAGCATTCAGCCTGTGATAATTGCAGCTTAAATCCTTAACGCTTCAGGAGAATTCATACTCCATTAAATTAAGTGCTCTAGAGAAGCAGACTTCAGAAGCCTGATATTTAAGAAACATAAGCAAAGAGGAGACTGGACTTAGCTACGGGACTTTCTAAAAGCTGTTCCAAAAACTGTTCCAAAGAACAGCTGCAAAGCAAGTGCAATTGTTAAGTTCTTTGCCAGCTCAGTTCTGGGTACATGAAGCCTCAAAACAGAATACTGTACAAGCAGAGCACACACACACATTTTCAAAAGAATATAATATCTTCTGTGTGACCTTGATATGCATGGAACCGTGGATGTATTGTTAATTGTTGGGGTGTTTTTGCATGTGTTGCTCAGCAACAAAATATTTCACTCAAAAGAAAATATTATAGTGTTATAACTATAACTAATAGATAAAAATTGAGGTGTTCAGTTTTAGAATTATAGTTCCAGACTCTCTAGACTTACATAACAAAGCATTGGCTTGCTTATTTGTCTTCATATAAACAAACCAAAGAAACTTACTGTTTATTTTCCAGTGTTTTCATTTTGTTCTTCCAAATATTGTCTTGGTCTGAAGAGTTACAAAATGGCAGATTCCAAGGAAGAAAATCTGGGGTTTGCACACATGTCCAATACAATGTCCAATGTCTTGTCAAGTCCTCAGCTTCTGGCATCTGCTTCTTCACAGACTTTCTGTTCCATTTTTTTAAAGTTACTATGCCCTATCGGGATGACATTCTAGCTAGACCTACTTGCAAACTGCAACTTTTGAGAGTTTAAAATCTCCACTTGCTATTCACATTCTTCTTTTTAAAACCTTATCAAACTTCCTAGTCTGAGACACCTAATTAAACTTCCCTGTGTGTTCATCCTGGCTAGCATATTTTAAATAGCACTTTTGTATGAATTGCTCAAAACCTAGTTTATTTTATATCAAAATTGTTTCATGCATTCCAGCATAACAGGTAGAGACAAGATCCCATTTTCACTTGGATCAGATTAACTTTTTAAAAAAAAATAACCGTTTGAGTTATTAAGGCAAGAAGTACGTACGTTCCACATGTGTGGAAAATGATTTGATTAAACAGACATTTGGGAGAAGTTTAATCTGACTTGTATTGTACATCTACAAGGTAAACACCAATACCTGAGTTATGTCTCTGAAGTCTTTTTATAGTCAACATAAAAAAGGCAATTCTGAGTTATTATTCCTCTTATCATGAGGAAGACATTTAAACTGGGTCATATTAATTACACTCTAAAAGTTCCCACTTCCCAACATTCATAATAAAAGGAGTCTAGACAACTGGCTCAGAGGTATATGTCTGCATTCCAGAATTGCAAAACTAGGCATCAGGAGGCAAATTTATACTCAAAAAGTCAGAAAATTAGCTAATTAATCAAATATGCTGATTCTGTCTGTCCAGTGGGCAGATTTTGTGCATGGTCTTTTGTCCTGGTCTGAAGCAATTCCTATCCACATTAAAACAGGGTTGAAACTGCAACTTTTACAACATGGATTTCTATTCCTGTCCTTAGTGAAGTGCAATTAAATTGGATATTTACAAGAAGATCCCATTTTGTAATCGAGTAGTCTTTCCTTTTTATAGAGATACAATTTTAGATTCTTTAGCAGCAAAGTAAAACTGCAAGAAAGTAGGGTTAACAGTGTTTATATAAAAGATATCCCTTCTTTTTATTTATTTATTTTTTAATTTAGATTGTGAGAGGGTGGAGAATCTTTGCTTCAATTCATATTTTATCTGTTTGAATATGTGACTAAGAAAATGACATCTTCAATAAAGGAGAAAAGAATGAACTTATCTATTTTCAATATTTGTGATAGAAAGGAGTGACACCATTTTCCCCTCCATTTTCATGCCCTTGCATGAGAATTTACAAACAGGTAAATTCTCCTAGTTCAAATTTCTCTGTCAAAAAGATCTAAAAAACCCCAAAACACAAACCCTTAAAAGATGCAAAATGTCACATGGAGTGGAAACCTCAGTACCTTCCTATTTGTCAAGGTGGAAGGGAGCAGTTAGAGGGTATGGGGGTGGTGGACTTTATCAGAAAGGAATCAATTCCTTAGACTGAAAACAAAATACCTAAATCTTGCTTTGTCTGCATGGGAGACATTAGAGCCATGCTTTCTCTATCCCACCACAAACTCACCCTAATATATATACTATCATATGCCATTTGGATTTTAGGAGCCACAAGAGTAGGAGTTCTAGAAGGAGTACTTTAAAAATTCTAGAAGTGTCCTCTCTTCTTACTCTATTAGTCTCCTCACCTGCCAAATTGGAGATAACACAACTAGACTTGGTATATGCTAACAGATGAAAAGCATTATTTGATGAAAAGTACGTAGGAACTTTCTAGATTAGGAATAGGACGTGAATGGCAAGAAGGGAATAGAAATATCTTCCCAGTAAAATTATTTTGCCTTACAAAAGGAGGCAGTTCAGACATAACCTTTTGGAGTTTTGTTTGGTTGTTTTCCCTGTTCTCTATTTTCCTGTCCACCAGACAGCACAAGTGCAAGGACTGGATGTGGGACCATGGCTTCCAAATAAGGCGCCTAATCTGGCCAACGAAGGAAACCAGGATTTCAGGGTATTTTGCAGGGTGCTCTAATGAACAATGTCAGACAGAGGTTCTGGATTTCAAAATCTGGGATGCAGAGAATGTGCTGTGTCTGTTCCCAGGCCCATTGCCCAAACCCATCAAGTTTATCTGCATAAGCCAATTTATCAGAACACCAGCACAATGCCGGACAGGGAATCCAAATTACAACTTCCAATGAGTAAACATCTTGTCTGTCACACTCCCAGGACAGTCCTAGCAGAGCATCAGCCCCACTGTTCATGTATGAAACCCTTCACAATGAATCATTAGGCCCAGATCCCTGTATCACCTTTAAAACTAAAGGAACTTCCTGCTGAGGGGTATGGGATACAGTATGGTGAAAGAATATATTGCAATCACACAGAATTTATTGAGGCATGTTTCAAAGAGTAAACAAAAGTGGGGAAAATGGAAGCATTTATGTGATTTGGGAAGAAACAAGTATGGGAAAGAGAGGATGTAAGGATATAGAAGAGTCCATTTGCAGGTAAGCAGGAGCTGGTCAGTACACTTTCGGGCCATGCCTTGGCCCTGATCACTGCCAATTGTCATGTCTCCTTGTTAAATTCCTTCAGTTCTTTTCTAGGAAGAGGCTCTGCCCCCCATGACTACGTGTGTGTATGGGTCTGTGGTGTGAACTGGAGTGAGTGTGGGATGCGAGTGAGGGATCACTAGTGAAGATCAAGCTGAACAAGCCAGCAGGGAGTGGCTCAGGATTAAGGGGCTGTGTGGATATGCCAGCATCTGAGAAGGCCAGGATCCAGAAACTGCAGCTGATCAGGCTGGGTGAATGAGCCCAGCATCTGCCCTGAATCTTGCAAATCTTCCCTCTAGCAGACTTCCTGCTCAGCCAAAGCTGGAAGCACGATGAGCCATTGCTCTCTGTGTTCATGTGAGTGCTCTGTGTGTCTGTTCTTTGTGTGGACAGATGTATAAGTATGTGTACATATATTCTATATAGTGTACACTCTCTGTCAGGAACAGGCACTCAGCCTCCTTACTGGAGAGACTGTGAGACTGAGTCAGAGTTAAAGGTCTTTTCCAACCTAAATGCTTCTATGATTCTATAAAATCATGTCTTAGAGATGGCCATAGAAGACATGAGCTGTGCAAGAGGAAGTTCCCAACCACACCCTATCAGGTAACTCCAACTACAATTATTTGTCTGAAACTAGAAATAGTGCAGCTGGCTGTCACTGAAAAGCCAGCGTTGAATGGGTAATAGAATTTAATGTTGGTGAGTAAGGGCACCCACTTAGCTACATAAAGAAACTGTCAGTCAAAAGTCCAGTCTTCAATCATTGAATGACCCTGGGAAGGTTTTTTAAATTGTTAAGTAAGTTTGGCAATGTATAAGGCCAAACTACTAACCTGTCTTACGGGAATACATCAAATAGATATTGATAAAGAAATTGGTAATTAAGTGAGAGGGTGACATCTCTGCACTGGATTAGAACAAAAGACAAAGAGATTAGTTTCCATACTTTCAAGAGAAGTTAGTTACCAAATACCCACAGAATTTCAATAGGTTTTGGCACTATAACACCATTAAAGATACTTTAGGTTATTTCTGGGTGATCCAGGGTAATCTAATTCACTGATTTCAGCAGTGGAAACTGGTTCTAGACAAAATTTTTTTTTCATAGTTCTTTCATTGCATCAGAATAATTTTGAACATGTAAAATATCTAACAATGCAACATATAAACTACATTTAAATTCTGTACTTTGTAACATCTGATATCCAAAAAAAAGGAGACAGCATTGTGATGTGTCTCACTCAGTTCATTGTGTTCTGCAGATGGGCTGGGAAATTTTTCTGGTTAATATTTTTTTTTCTTTCATTGTGTGATACACATTTTGATAGGTTTGATGTAAATTTCAAAGAGGACAAAGAAGCCTAAATAAGAATTTTATATTAAGAGATAAAATGACTTTTAATTATTTTTCTTAAAAAGAAAAATCTTTTTTGTTTCCTGCTTTCACAGGTTGTTAATATCTTTCTATCATAAAAAGGACTACCAGAAAGAGGATGGACTAAAAGCCAAAACTAAGTGATGCTTACACAGTACAAAAGACAGAGTTGGCAGGTCCTCAAAACTGATTATTTAAAATCTATTTTCCAGAAGATCTGATAAACTGAATTTCCACAACCTGAAATGGACTATTACATAAAGATATCCCCGGGCACTGCTCATAGTCAACAAATCAAACAGATCAGAGCTTTTATCAAATTTGATCAACAGGCTGTAATCTCTTTAAAAATTTTCCAAACCAGTTTAAGCATTTTTCTAAGCCTTGTATAGTCTTACAGTACATGACCTTCTCTTTCTCTCCTTTTTCTTTGTAAAGAACTTAATTCAATTTGTCTGCTTAAAAGAACAATCTTGTAATACAAAAGTAGCCCAGATTAGGAGTTCTCTGGGACTCCAGCATCTAGAATCACTATTTGTGCCATAAGAGACAGTGAAATGGTGAAAATCACACAAAACAGAAACTGCAAATTGCCAAATTACCACTTTACTCTTTTTGTACTGAGTTGTACAGTATTTTTGCCCACCTGTCACATGATCACACTGCCCATCTGTCAGTCTAACTTACGATTTCCATTTAAATTTTAAACAGAGGTGAATACATTCTGTAAGGGGATGAGAGAGGCTTAACTTGAGAGGAAGGCAGGGAAAACTTGGCCATGGTCAATCCCCACTGGAAGCAGGTGACTGAGCAAGTGGAACCTGCAGTTGTCAGATCAATCAGCGTGCAGGAAGGTCAGACACAGCCACGGCACAGCTCTGACTCCTTCCAGGTGACAAACCAGAACACTGTGAAGGGCACTCTGGGGCAGGGAGTGGAAGCTGAGTTTAAATGCCCAGGAGGCAGCAGGGACATGAAAGGTGCTGCTTAGGGGCAGTGGTGTGAAGCATCATGAAAATCTTTGCCTGAGAAAATTTGGGGTCAGTATTATGGGCTGGTCTAGGAGACAAAATTAAAAAAAAAACAGAAAACAAAATCAATAGACATCTGCTCTTCCTGAAACTTTTTAAAAGACTATTATTTCCCTTTTTCCTTCATGTGTAGATTTGGAAAACTCTTTAGAGCTATTTCTTCTTAAAAATATTTTTTAATATTTAGATATATTTAGACATAGATTTTTCTATGTCCTGTAGCAGCAAGACTTGCTTCTCCCTTCATTGGCATAACTGAGATAAACACTAAATATAGTACAATTAATCAGTCATGCCAAAGATAATTTTGGCTTAGTGTGGGTCTACCAGGCAGCACACTGAAGTGCCCCTAAAAGCTGCTATAGCTGAATGTCACACTGCTATGCAAAAATACTGTCTTGTGTTTCAAAAACTGATACACTGGGGGCCCCTACATCAAAATGTCTCATGAGGTGTAAACACATACCATATTGTGAGTCACATTTTTTCTTTGGTTGCTGGTGCTCTGATTCAATTCTTCGTCATAGATATGCCACTGTAGAGCATGTAGGCATGTATTTTTCCACTGTGCTAAATAATAGGAGACTCATATTTGTGGAAAACAGCAGAATTAGAAAGTATTTCTGGTATACTACACAATAAATATCTTTTATGTCAAAGTGGGCAGCTGTTTCTTTATCATCTCACTTGTCAGGAGATGCTGTATGCCTTTCCCTCTGCAATTTTAGTACTGCTGTTCAATGAACTCATAAAAACATAGTTTCAGCATCCATAAGAAATTTATTATTCACCTGATTCCATTTCATAGTGCCATAGTTGTCATACATCAGAGTTAATAGTAATTGGCACACACTTTTAGCAAGATTATAAAAGGTTAAAATAGGCACGCAATTTACAAATATTTTCCCTGAGTAAATGCCTTTATTGGCAAAGTAGGGAATCTCTCCTCTCCTCTCCTCTCCTCTCCTCTCCTCTCCTCTCCTCTCCTCTCCTCTCCTCTCCTCTCCTCTCCTCTCCTCTCCTCTCCTCTCCTCTCCTCTCCTCTCCTCTCCTCTCCTCTCCTCTCCTCTCCTCTCCTCTCCTCTCCTCTCCTCGTCTCCTTCCCCACAGTTATTCTATAGTTTTATGGACACTGGAAGACCCCTGAGATAAGGTCTGAAGCATCTCTCTTCCTACTTTCCCTTCTACACAGCTAGTAACTAGCAGTCGTAGAGATTATGATACTGCCTGGAGAGGTAGAATTTGTGGGGTTAAGCTATAGCAGAGAAAATGAGTCAAGCATGAGTCTTGCTTCACGACTCTTTGGGGAGGGTGCATTAAACCCCATGTTATTCTTTTCCTTAAAGGACAAGATTGACTCATAATTAGTTGTTTGAAAAAACACAGAGTAGGTTTATCTTCAAATTTATTATTTCCCTCTCAACAACAGAACCCTCTTGAGATTTTGAGATTTTCCTGCATCAAATGCCTAACTCCGGAGCCTGCAGTGTGCCTGTACAAACTGTCATCCTGGTTTTCCTATGACTTGATAGAGCTAGGCTCTAAAGTGCTTTAAGAGTTTTCTGCACAGAAGTCTAGAAGCTTTTTAAAAGCATAGAAGGGCTTGTTTTCTCCTAAATTTTATGTCTTTGAGAGACCTACACTTAGATCCTCAGCTCAATTGACAGAAAATATAGACCAGGTAAAAATCTGTGACTTATCTCACTTTTTTTTCTTTATATACTACATTTTTCAATCTAAATTTATTTTTTCTTTTACTGTATGTTACAGTGATTTTTTTTTTTCTTCCAGGAAATCTAAAGAATTTATGGATACATAAGGCAAGCAATATGACCAAAAACAGAGAAATAAATCCTTCAAATGCAGATCTCAGAAAGACACTTATTTTATGCTTCCTTTTCTATAGTAATAATAACACTTAGACCTTTTAACTCCTTAAGTATCAGTGAAGAAATGCAAGTTCATTTCAAGATAAAAGGGAGCTGTACTTCATATATAGAGAACTTGAAATGATTGAGTTCTGCTATCAAAATGGCTAAAGGTGGAATTTTGTGGCTGGCAAGGCATCATAGTAATTTCTTATCAGAGCACAGCTAGTGTTTGGAAAGGCAATTAGTTACCAGTGCTTACCCTTTCGTTTACTCTGCCCCCTACTTTTTTTAACATGTGAATCTCAGAAAAATGTTAGTTCATAGTCATAGAATCATAGAAGAGCTTGGGTTGGGAGAGACCTTTAAAAGTCATTTAATTCAACTCCCCTGCAATGAGCAATGACATCTTCAACTAGATCAGATTTCCCAGAGCTCCATCCAACTTAACCTTGAATGTTTCCAGGAATGTGGCATTAACTATCTTGCTGGGCAACCTGTTCCAATGTTTCACCACCTCCATTGTAAACTGTCTTCTTTATATGTAGTCTGAATTTACCCTCCTTTAGTTTAAAACCTCTAAATTTATTGAAGGGAGGTAATAAGATTTCCCTGAAGCCTTCCTTCCTTCCTGTTGAACAAACGCAGCTCCCTTGGCCTGGCCTCATCACAGAGGTCCTGCAACCCTGTGATCATTTTTGTGTCCCTATGCTGGACTTGCTCCAGTATGTCTTTGCTGTGCTGAGGACACCAGAGCTGGATGCAGTACTCCAGATGGGATTTCTCAGGAGCAAAGGACAGAGAGAAAATCACCTCCCCTAACCTGGTGACCTGGTGGCGATGCTTCTTTAGCTGCAGTCCAGGATACGGTCAGCTTTCTGGTGCACACAGTCAGTTTGTGTTGAGCTTTCCATTCACCAGCATGACCAAGGCCATCTCCTGCAGGCCCTCAATTCATTCATCCCTCAGCCTGGATTGATACTGGGGATTGCCCTGACCCAAGTGCAGCACTTTGCACTTGGCCTTACTGAACTTCAGGACCTTTCCATGCACCCACTTGTCACATGAATCCATCTTCCTCTGCATGGCATCCCATCCCTCATGCATGTCAACTGCACTGCTCAGCTTAGCTTGGTGTCATCTGCAACCTTGCCAAGGGTGCACTTGGATCCCACTTTGTCATTGGTGAAGATATGAAACAGTCCCAGTCCCAGTACAGACCCCTGAGGGACAGCATCATCGCCATCTCCATCGGGACATTGAGCCATTCACCTCTATCCTTTTGATGAGCACATTCAACCAACTCCTCATCCATGGAACAGTCCATCTATCCAATCCATACTTCTCCAATTTAGAGAGAAGGGTGTTGCTGGAGGCCATGTCAAAGACTTTACAGAAGCCCAGATAGTTGGCATTCATGTCTTGTTCCCTGAGCAGTTCTACTGTCCAATTCAATATTGTTGCCATGCAAACAAACTGCCAAAATATAGCACAACAGATAGCTTTAAAGACAGGTTCAAAGGCCACAAGAATGGTCAAGCAATTTAACTGGTATTTGCTGGATAATCCTCTCACTGATATTAAAATTTGCCACACATAGCATTTCACTTTAATCACTGATGATCTGCAGAGAATTCAATAACCTGCTGGAGTACAAAAACAAGCATTCTTATGTCTAATAAAAAACCAGAGGAATTATTTCATGGCCCAAAACTCTGGAAATTTCTCTTCCTCTCTATTGACATTAGAGGGAATTTACAGATAATTTTCCATGTAATTTATAGTTCTCTACCAAACTGTAGAAGTATCAGCCACTCCAGACCTCATAACTGGGAAACACAGTGAAAAAATAATTGGGGAAATAATAAGAGCTCAGGAAAAGTTCATGGATATTCATTTGTATGTAAAGAAAATTGGAGAAGGTACAACTAAAAAAGGAGTACAAAGAACAGTTTAGGTGTCAGAGCAGACGTATGAAGTAATGGATCAGTCCCTAATGGGTAGGAAGAACTGTATCAAAGAGAAAGGTGCTCCTACACAGAGAAATCTGTCCACTTCATTTTCAAAAGTAGGAGTTTGTGCTTTTGCAGATAGATAACTGTGCAAGCATATTAGAGAGTTATTTTTTGTGAGATCCAGAAATAGTTCAGAAAATGTTTAGTAGTTATTTGCACATCTTCAGAACGTATCAGCATGCACATTACAATGTGTGCAAACTCATTTAGAAGCTCGTTAATTTGAGGAAAAAATATCTCAAATTTGATCAGTATCAGGAGAAGTTATGGAAAAATGTGTTTAAATGAAGTCAGAGAGATTCAGCCAAATGTTAGAAAATCTTTTTATAACTCTTTGATCCAAAGGTTTTTTCAATAGCTGTTCCACATCTCCCATGCAATCCTGTGAGAGACTAGAGAGGTCTACTATAGGATTAATCAAATCCTAAAACATACTGATTCCCAGAACATATGAATAAACCTGTCATTGTTGTTGTGACATTTAGAAATGCTGCCAGACCATCCCAAACTCTGTCCCCGTGAATTTTACAGGGAACTTCAAGTCCTCCTTTATTTGAAATTAAAATTCCTGTTACCTAAGCTTTTACTGGATATTATACAGTCATGGAAATGAAATCATCTTATTGGGGGGAAAGAGTATAAACTAGATATATTTTATATCTAGGGGAGAATCACTAAAGGAATTCTTTCTGTAAAAAATATTACTTGAGTTTGTGGATTAGAGCAAACTATTTTGTAATTTGGTCTACTGCTGCACTACAGACTTGGAGTAAAGAGCGTGTTTAAAAATCCTCTTCCAACAGGACAAAATAGCAAATAATGACTTGTTTTTATTCTTTATAATTTACCGCAAATTTGTGCTTTTAGAAAAGAGTTTTTCATAGTTCAGCCTTTCTGCACTTTAAAAGCCATAACAGAAAAGACATATCTCTGTCAAAATAAATCTCTTGAAGTAGAGTATGAAATAATATATTTGCAAAAAGAAAAGCTGAAGACATGAGGAATTCCATAAAGATATGCTCTTCTACTGTGCACAGATGGTCAGATGCAATTTGGTTTGAAATCCATCATATATGATCTGGTATGATTCAGCTTGTCAAATTAAATTCTTGACAGGCTCAGTCTTTAAAGAAGTACTAAAGCTTATATAAGAGCAATAATTGGTCAGCACAGGTCTATTTTCAGAAGCATCTGATCCTAACCAACTTTGAAAACAGGAGCATTTTGGCAGAAAATGATTGATCTCAGAAACCAGACTTAAAGACATATGTCTCTTTGGATTTATGCTTATGCAAAATAAACAAACAAAAAACCAACCAATCAACCAATCAAAAAAAAAAAAAAAAAAACCCACACAAACAAACCCCAAGCAACCAAATCCAAAAGAACAAACTCAAAAAACCTATTAGACTTTAGAAAATTGAATTTTATTACTTTAATTAAATTAGAGAGCTTTCCTCCCCTCTCAGAGCTTAATATTCAGAAGAATTTCTGAGACGTTATCATTGCTTTCAGAGAATGGAGAGTAGTGCTTTCATTGGTGTGAGATCCTGGAGCTGTGTTGAGATTGTAGGAATCACTGTTGTACTAGAAGACAAAGGAAAGGGACATTGTAAGAACTTTACGAAGCAGCATAACAGGAGCAATGGTTGCAGGAAGGACTCTGTCAGAAGCCCTGGACAGAGAAGAGCTTCACTGTGGTGACCTATTGGAGTGTCAAATAATGGGGTACAGCTGGCCCTGTGGAAAGATATCCCGTCGTGCTTTGCAAAGTAAAAAGAAAAAAAAAATCAGCATGTAATATTTCATAGTAGCAGGAGAGTTAGAATGAAACATGGATTGGTAGAGCCATTGCACAAAGCTCACATGGAAAACCTCCAGCCAAGCCAGCCTGCCTGCTCTAGACATGCCTTTTCCAGTTACAAGCAGTATGCCCAAATTGCCTTCTCCATAGCACAGGCATCTCCTGTGCACCTGCGCTCATCTCTATAACAGCAGAAAAACTTCTGGCAATACATTAGCCATCCTTCTGGCACATTTAATACAAAAATATCCATTGGGTCTGCAGAGGCATGCTTGACAAAGCTTACATGACATGTGTGCTATATATTTTTTTTAATGCTTGCTAGTAAATTTGCTTAATTTAACATTAATATTTCTTTATAAACATAGAAAACTTCATTTAGGGAAATAATATTCAAAATTCCTCAATAAATACACTTCTATACATATTTTGGGTTTTTAGAAAGTTTTGGGAATGCCTACAAAGGCACAGGAGATATCAAATTTAGTACCTTATACGAGCTAATTTTGGACAAATATTTTTTCTTTAATTTTTTAGATTATAGTGTATATTAAGTCCTGCATACTGGAAGAAAATATAACAATATTTGGAAAATCTACAGTACAGATAGGCTGTGACATTAACATCCAAGACATTGGGAATTTTCCACATGAATTTTCCATGAAATTTCTATTCATGTTCCTTCTTTACATGAGTACAGATCTCAACAGGATACCAGCTCCACAGAATGCCTAGTAAAGTAGCAAAATGTGGAGATCTTAATAGTATGATATAAGAAAGAGGCTGGACTTATAAACTAATTTGCTATCTGGTTGCTGGAGAATATGACAAATACCCCATGTGGATGCTTTTTACATTCCACCTGTTAGTGTTTTCTCATAGGCTGCTTGTTTAACAACCCTCTTTTTAGTAATAAAAATTACTACATAGGAGATACATTGGGATTTTTTAAGCACTAACATTTGTATTGTAATGTATTTTTCTTGTTTAGTTGGAATTATTCAAGCTATTTAATCAGAGTTTGAAAAAAATTAGGCTTGTAGACAAATATCTCAACTGAGTTTTAATGATTTTTTTTTCCTCACAATAAAAATAGGGCTTTCAGGCCCAATGTTTGCCAAATGTTTCCATAAGCAGAGAATATTTTGCTCCCCTTAGTCACATACTGTGAATTATAAGAATAAATAGATTTGGGAATTTTAATAAAGGCAGAAATGGAGTTGTTTCATGCATAGCCTAATCACTAGGATGCTCTTTGTTTGATTAAAATGTCAAGAAGGCTATTAGGAAGCAAAGACAAAAGCAAAAAAAAGGCTTGGGATAAATAGCCCTCTACCAAAACTCCAGGAATAATCAACAGCTATTCATTTATGTTCTCTGCTTGTGATCCTCTGCTGAGTTCACCAGACTAGCACATTAAAGGGTCAAGAGAAATTGTGCAGCTAAACTGGCTGTAAATTGCAAAACCATTTAAGCAAGGAGCCAGACTCAGGGCTCTCTCAGAGCTCAGTAGTGAGTGAAGCTGGGAAGGTTGCACAGGTCTCTGGAAAAGGCTAACAAGATTTTAGATAATAATATTGTAGATATAGATCTTTGCTCAGAAAACTTTTGTTCTTAGCTTTCACTGAAGAAGCTGTCTGGCTACTCTGTTCCCTCTGAACATACAATCTTGTAGGGAAGATATTGTCTTACAGAGAATTAACTTGAGAAAATCTGATCAATGGACAGTTTATCCTATCCCAGTGGAGCCATAGAGATTTGAATTTTTCATAAGCCTTCATGTACTAGGTAGTGCACACTGAAAAAGGAGGCAGGGTATAAATGTACTAGGTCTGTAACTGTGGCATACAGGAAGCTGTTTGTAAAGTTATCCACACTTAATGAAGGAAGAAATGAAATTAATTGTCCAAGTCCCATGCTTGAGCTGACATTATAACACAAAAATGCTCTGGTTTTTGTGATATAATCATTCCTATAGATGACACTGCTTATTGTGCTGATAGACCTTGTTCTAAGTGACTGAAACATCATGTAGGGTAAGGGTGAGCATCAAGTGCAGTTGCACTGGAAAAGGAAAAGGCCCAATTAAGTGTTCTGCTGCAGTCAGAAGGGATGCTGCAGCTTTTTAGTAAAAAAGTTTGTAAAAGTATTTGATGACCAAATTGTGGAAAATAAAACAACAGAAAAAGAAGTAATATTTCTTGTGGAAACAGAAAATATTTCTGACTGAAGTGAGACTTTCCCATTTTTGCAGTTTTGAACATTAAAGCATGGTTTGTAGGAAAGTCCTTTAAACCTTTCATATTATTTGCAAGCTGAGCACATGCCAAAACCTGTGGGTCAAAACACAGACTTCTAATCAATGCAGTGGTGATTGACAATCAGTTTCTCAAAAAGATGAAGTTTCAGCTCTCTCATTAGTGTTAGTTCTAGTACTCAAATCCTTCAAAATGCATGGTGACTAATTTGGCTTGCAAAGTTAGCACACAACATTAATAATGGAAAACACCCATGATTTCTTCAAGATATTTGAGCTTGGATGTGGGAGCAGAAATACCAAACCTTTTTTGCATTTTACATCATCATTCTGGACTATTTACTGTGGAGATTGAGCCTCACTTGTCTGATTTGATACCTCTTCAACTGATAGCTGGTAGCACTTCATCAGAGATCCTTTGTAAGAACACTTACACGTCTCAATCAGTGCATCTGTCCAGTTCCAACAAGCTACAAGCATATATTATACAGCAAGGTAGAAGTAAAGTGTATGCTATATGGAAAGCCTACTCCTTGGAAGTAAATACTAAGGCACTTCAGAACTACTTATTGTTCAATAAACAAGTATTTCTAAGCTAGGGAGTAAAAATTAATGTGATAGCTGGGTAGCATGATAACATATTGCAGACATAGCAGAGATTAGCTTTGTTAAAAAAAAAAGTTATTAGAAGGGACTCCCATTTATTATAAAAGGAATTTTGTAGGTGCCTGTTTCAGAAAGTTTCTAAACTTGCACAGATACTGGAAGCAGACCACATTACCTTTTTTGTCTTTGAATGTCCTTTTGTTCAGCACCATGAGGGCTGGAAAATGAAAAACTGTTTGGAAATTATGTGCATATCACTTAGCCATGTCATAAAATAACAGGAAATTTCTTACCGTGATATGGAAGAAAGTGTTTCTGTAATTCTCTGGAGGGCTACAACAAAGCACTGTGCAATCATACCTACAAGTTGAACTGTGTGTGATTCATTTTTGTCATGAGTTTGTAAAACTAGTTGCATCTACACACCATGGAAACCCTGTATTTACAAAGGGTTTGTATATCTCTGAGCCTTCTGATTTACTGTAAGAATTTTGCAAAGCAGTACCTTCATCTGGGTTGTAGGTTTTTTTTCTTTTTTCCCCATGTAAAAACATTTCTTAATAGAAATGGCATTTTGCTTGAAAATGTCCCAGCAAATTTTCTAAGATGCCATACTGGTTTTTATTGTACCACATACAAAAAGGGTGCTGGATTATATGGCAAGGGCAAAATTTACACTTAAAAGCTTATTTTTTTTCCCCTTCATGGCTCTCATTTCATTATCTCTTAGAACTCATTCAGTTATATTTTAGGTCCCTTCCAACCCAGACTATTCCATAATTCTATCAATTTATGACTCCATGATTCTATAGTTCTTTTAATAAAGATGTCTTCATTGTTTTGGTTTTACATCCTCTGTTTGATTGTCTCCTCACCAAGGTATGTATTTGTACTAATTCTCAGTATTGAAGAGGTAACTGTTCTGAATCAATACTGCTTAAATGAAACAAAAGTTGTTTGAATTCAAATGACAATCCTGCCTGTTTTAAACAAATCTTTTATTTGTAACTAAAATATCAAATACAGATGTACAGAATTTGCAATTAATTGGTTTTATACATAACCAAGCAAAGTACTATTCTACTCCCCTCCCTCCCTCCCAACAGAACAATTTGCACTTTAAATTCAAGGTCTGGCCTTTTGCCAGAGGCGTGTGGGCTTTCCTCCCAAATCCAGCTCACCCGTGTTATATTACAGAATTCTATTGGGTAAGCTTCGGCATAGGATATCAGCTGATTTTTTAGAAGACCAAGTAATCTCCTTCTCCTTAACCTGTTTAGAATAAAACCTCAAATTCTCATCATCCAGCATAGCAACTGAATGATAATAAGGCCATTGAATATCTTCATTAAGAAAATGTTTATAGTTTCTTTTGGTGTTTTGGGGTTTGGGTTTCTTGGTTGGTTGATTGGTTGAGTTTTTCCTCTTCTTTTTCAAGTTAGGTTTTTATTTTTTGTTTTTAAAAGGTAGAGATTGGGTGACTTTTCAGCTATAAAGCTCTGATTTGCTAGTTTGGGAAGTCAAATTGCTGTGAAAAAAACCTGGTAGCCCTAGAAATACCTCTGTCTTTGCAACATTCTGAATAAGAAATTGGTGAGCTGTTTCTATTCTGAAGCTATGTAAATGAATTGCCTGCGATTCTTACAGACCACGGGACAAATCTTAAGGGGGAAGTCTGGCTGTTACTTGTATGTGTAACCCCCACACAATATTTACTGCTATTGGATCTGGAGCTACATTTCCCCAGGTTCCACTCAGATTTCCTATTTTTCCTCAAACATGCTGAAGCCAATTATTGAGAAAGAGCTTCTCAAATTCTTCAGAGTTAGTTATCTGGAGTTAATTACCTGAATATGTCTGAACTTATATCACAGATATTCAATGCCAAATCATCCCAGACAGTAGTGAAGCATAGCAGGGAACTCTTTGAAGCTTCATTGAAAAGCTCCTTAAAAATAATACTCAGAATTCTTCAAAACTCTAAGGGAATGCTTGCATGGATTTTCATTTGAGCTCAGCTTAGGCAGCCAAATTATTATTTACAATAATGATTTAAAGCATCCACAAGATAAGGTCTTGACAGAGGAAAGTTTTTAGAAGTCAATTACTCTTTTTTTTTTTTTGATGAAGCAAAAACATAAGGATTTTTTTTTTTTTTTCCCTGAGAAGGAATTTATATGAAATGGCTGTGGAATAGCTGCTGTGAATAGTTTTCACTCCAGGCATTGAAGGACAGAAAGACAAAAAGAAAGAAAGAAATGAACTTCTGGGAAGTAAAAACTTTAAAGAAAGCCTCGATTTTTATGTGTATGTTACTCTATTTCACACTGATATTACATTCAGTTTCACATGATTAAGATTAGGAAAACAAAGCAAAGAAAATCAATAAAAGAAAACAACGAAATATAGATAAAAGTGGAGGAGAGTCGATGTCAAATTGTAAATTATTTCTGCTGGCATGTAACAGTTTATAAGGTAAAAGAAAATTATTCTGAGGAAAACAGAGACAACCCAGTTTGAAGCCCCATTGTTAAAACAAATCTCAATCAATCAAATGATTAATTCTACCTTCGGAATGTGTCAGTTACAAATGACAACAACTGGAATCAATGAATTATAATTTGTCATCTCTTTGAAGTCTCAAAATTTGGTGATAGGCAAAATACCAATGAAGCTAACAATTGTTGGGTAAAAACATGATTAATATTCTGCTCCATGACAATTTTCTTTCCTTAAAGAAAGAGATACCATTTCAATCAAATCACAGTTTTGTCCTTCCAAGGGCAAAATAAATCACTAAAATGTTTAGAAGTTCAGAGAAACCTTTGAGCAAATTTATTCACTTATACGTATTTGAATCTTTAAATGCTGTGCTTTAGTAGTCATAATATATATTCCTATTTGAACATATTTTCTATAAGGTATTTTATACAATATTGTGTAGTAGTAGAATGCTTTGCAAATTAGTGTAACTGCATTAAGATCAATGGAAAATGGAAACATGAATAATTTCCCTATAATGTGAAGAACTTAAAGGCACAAATATTTATTTAGGTCTTATCTAAACACATGTAAAATGTCTTTGTTAGTACACATGTGACAAATAGTACTTGAAACTTTGATCTGTACAATAAATTGAATTTTCATTAATCAAGTATAATGTTCTTTATTAATGCTTATTAATATGTAATGCTACAGTATCTTTCACAGCCCACTTTTTTATTTCTGTTTTCTTTTTAAATAATGGACCTTATAAATAGCAACGTCCATTATCTCCATTTTTTTTCTCAGAATTTCTTTTTCCCATTTTTTTTTTTTTATGCTTTTGGGCCTCTGATGTACTTCCAGAAATCCTTTAAACATTACTCAATAAGGAACTCTGCTGACAATTATATTAAGATTGAGAGAAGTCTCTAGAGTCTACAGGTGATTCTTCAAAAATTTATTCCTACAACTAGGGTGTAGATTTATTCAATTTATTGAAAATGTGAGACTTGCTTGGGACAAAAAAAACAGCCACATCAGAAGTTAATTTGAGAATTGTTGGAATAGGAGTACTCAGTGTTCAGTACTGTCAAAGTACCCTTCTCTTTATCAGTTTATTCAGAGACTAGCACAGACAGCTACACATAATGTCACATTTTAAAGCCTTCATGTGAAGTCTGCATGTATTTCTGGAAGATATTGCTCATTCAAGTAAGAACTCTCATGCTTAGCAAAGTTTTGTGAAATATATTAGACAACTGCAAAATTCCATCAGGCTTTAACTGCCCAGGTCAAGGGTCCAGCACCTCATCCAAAAATGAAGAAAATTATTAAAATTCTTCTCCAGTTTTTTTCTGATTATTCATATGTATTATGCCCCCCAAAAAACACTGTTTAATTATAGAAATATTGTTTTATTGCAAAAGTTGAAGACAAACATTATTTAGGAGATGCACAGTAAGGCACTTGCCCTTTTATTGTCCAGGGTTGCCACAGCCAGGCGGTTGTGTTCAGGAGGTGATTGAGAAAGTCAGCAAGTATGAGGGTATGCTAAAAAAAAAAAAATAGGGAAAGGGAACACCCTAAAATACTGGCTGATGCTTGTAGGAATGATTGTATACAGTGACTAAAAGTTTTAGCTTTTGAAGACTGAAGAGGTGAGTGTCATGAAACATCTTTGATAGTTTGATGTAGGGTATACTAAGGTATTTTCATCAGATCTTAGCATCTGTGTAATGTGTCTTATCTATCATCATTACAGCAAGTGCTAGGATTTTTCTTTCCTATGGGCTTTATTGTCTAACAAGCATACCTATGGATCGGTCTGGTTTTTGGTTGGGTTTTTCTTTCAATTTCAGTTTGAAAATAAATATGCTGGAACATGCTAACCCAAAGTGCTATAGTTTCATTTTTTTAATTCAGTAAAGCAGTGCACATTAATGCTTTTGGCTGCTGTGTAAACTACGGATAAACTACCAAACTATTTTAGGTTCATTTTTAAGTTAAATGCTGAAAGTTATACAGATTAGGAGACAGGAAAGACTTCAAATAAATAAAAGTAACTTTATTGCAGAAAGTGCTGATGAAGCTAAACTATTGTTAACAGAGTTTTGTTCTGGAGCAGATTGGTCCTACCAGGCCACTTGAAAGGCTTGGCTGTCAAAACAGTTTTACAATGAAACTTAAAATAACAATAAAGTAGCTGGTACATGCTATTTATTTAAGGGTTTGGATTCAATGCTCTTTATGGGTCTCTTAAATCTCAGAATATTCTGTGGTTCTGTGATTTTTGTTTGTTTGTTTGGGGTTTTGATTGTTTGTTTTCTTTTGGTTTGTTTGTTTGTTTCAGTAAATAGGCATATGGGGCATTGCAGATTACTCTTTTGCCTACCAAGATTCCCCATTCAGGCTGGATCTCAGCTAAATGCAGCATGGAATTAAGAAAAAACATGGGATAAGATGGTTTGAAATAAATTATGATTGATTACTACTTATGTTTTATTTGGAGTTTGCTATTTTCAGTGCCTGTAGAAAACTGCACGGACTGCTATAGCCCCTCTTGTGGAATCCCTCAAAATATAATTTGCTCATAAAAATTAGACACTGCCTTTACCCACCTGGTTCTGCAAAATATTTTCTCTAGCCATACTCCTTGTACAACTCTATCAGAGAATAACCAAAGTAGTGTTGGGGATGTTTTGTGTAGTTTGGCTTTTCAAGCCATCAACTCCTATGTAACCACAGCAGTAATGATGTGTAAAGCCACGAGTACCTGTGCAACCATACCAGAAATGCCAGAACTGGTGTCAGAAGTAACAGAATAGGGATCAGAATATCAGAAATAATAGCACAGATACAGATGTAGCAAACAAAACTGAGACCAAGGTGGTGGTAAACTGTGGTTCAGCCATGAGCTCCACAGTTTAGTCAGGAAAATAACCCAAATGTGTTGTTCTGACTATATCATGTTTTTGTAGTAGTTAATGTCTATGAAATTAGGAGTATGCTTTCTTAATGCTCAACCACTCAGTTCAATGGAATTAAACATCCTGGAGCAACATTGTCAGTGCCTACGTCAAACTTGAGAATATTTGCATATTTAATTATTTTAAAAACCCAAACAACCAAAAAGCAGTGTCTTCTTGCTTGCAAGTATATTTTGTTTGATACAGACAGCAGCTGCAAATCAAAGTAGTTTACTCACAGATTTTATGTAGTTCGGTAACAGCGAAATGTTACTGATATAATTGTTTCAAATTCCTGAAGCTCTAGAGACCATGTTTTCTACAGTAGTCTCTATATGTTTGCATTGTTTTCTTCTTGGCTTTGATTTGCCTCTGCTATGTACTTTGGATAATTGGAAATCATGGTTAAGACTAATGAGAAGAAGATGGGTAACCACGGCCGGTATTACAGACTTTTAGCAATGCATAGTTTGCCCTCTTGTTTCTTTGTCTGTTTTCCTGAGGATTTTGTATTGCAAGAAATGCATCCTCACCTGTGATCTGTTTAAAAGACTTCAAGCTCAGCAGAACAAGCTGTCAACCAGTCACTCAGGAAAGTGAAAAGTTTTTGAATTCACTTTTTGAAATGGAGTCTTATAGAATGTAAAATAAGGTAATTTCTCAGAGTAATTCAGTGATTTACTGCACTGCCTCCATAAATCAGAGTTTAACAGCTGAAACAACACAAACAGTAAAAAATGAAATAAAAACCCAAACAAAAAAAGTTGAAAGGAAATTTTGACAACCCCTGATATTGTGGTGTTTTGACTCAGGCTGTTGTAAATTAGATTTGTTTTGTATAGGTAGAAGCTCAAAAAACCCAAAGTACATAAAAAAAATCTTCTAGAGCAAATATTACCATTCTTCCATTTCATATAAATATTCCTCTATATATAAAATACATCAATAAAGTAAAAACTGAAAGTTTTGAATGTATTTATTGGTGGATTTAAGCTGTCAGAAAAAAATCATTTTAAATTTAGGTCAAATTCACTCAAGAATTTCATTTAAAAAAATCCATTCAATTAAAAAGTATAAATAAGCATATCCAACTCAATTCTTTTGTCAGAAACACAGAGGTTCTGGAAATGTTTTTTTTTCTGACTTTTCTCTATACTCATAGTGCCTGAAGTATAGAGAAAATGTTCTGAGTAGAGGAACTCTCTCTTCTTCCTCGCTGATGGTAGCTGAGTACTACCAACGCTGGGGAAAAAATATATAAAAAATAAATATCAAAGGATTTTCTACTGAGACAAGCATTTCCCTAAAAAAAGCATTACCTCAGCATTCCAGAGGTATCAGAGGTAAATAACTCATGAGATGAAACAGTGCTCTTTGTGCTAATGCCATGGAGCCATGAGGCCGACTGCCTGACCACCAATCTTGGCTTCTCTCAGCTCAGACTGAGACTGCATGGAAGTCATTCCAAAGCTTTCCCCTTGCAAAGTGCAGCACTGCAGTAGAAAGCACTCCGCTCTTCTCTTGCAAATCCAGTCTGGGCCCTGAATTCTGAACAATCAGTGGGTTTTCTTTGTTCCAATAACTCAAGTGTCTTTTTGAAGTCAGCGCATTTTCTTTCATTGATCTGGCAGCCATGTTTGAATCACAGGTGTAATACTCTAGGAACAAAATCAGTATTCAGTGAGGAAAAAACTCCAACTCTTGAAGGATGATTTAACTTGTTGAATAAATAAAATCCCTGATCTGTACATGACAGCTGTGCTTGCTGCGACAGGAGGGAAAAAAAAAAGAAAAGCTACTGGTTTCAGTTTCCCAAAATAAATACTGGGGCTTTTTCTTTTATAGAACCCGCAGGAAAAGAACAAAGGAGCTAAAGATCATAAGACAGGTCACAGCATACTCTGAGAGACAACCTATTAAAAACAATTTCTTCTTTCCACAGTTTTTCCAGGTCATTTTCCCTTCACTTATTATAAGTGGTAACATTTACATGAAAATAGGATCTTGGTTTCTCAGGAGTTTATCTGCTCTTTATAATTATCCTCTTGAAATCATAATACTGGTTTCTGTGGTAATTATGTTTTCCATAAGTTTTCAGTGGTTCTTTCAAGGTGAACATGATCCAGGCTGTAATCCAATAATAGCATTTCAATAGCATCATTAAGACCAAGTTTTACAAATACGGGAGCCTAAAATGCTGTCTAAAGATATATAAGTCTATTATTATATCCACATGCAGACAGCAATAAGTTGAATTTTATTAATTGCTGATTTGGCCAACTCACTTTCGTCAGAAGCTTAGCATTCCTGAAAATCCCATTAACTTACCAATGTTTCTAAATCTAGATTTTTTTTAATAAATTGTGACCTACTTAAATAGAAGCTGTAACAAGGCTGTTCAGCTATGAGGGAAAGCCAGAGCACAATGGTACAAATGAATCCATTTAATCCAGAAATATAAAGGTCATTTCAGCCTCATTTTGAAAGTACTGATCATCTTATTTATCATTGCATGCTTGTAAAACTGAACACAAAATTTCAGCTAATTGATGCTTTGTATCATAGTCTCTCTGGGCTTTGGTGGTTGTCTTTCCATTTATTCCTGGACAGATGAACTCTATGATACTGCTACACAATAAGGAAAGGTTTATGGACCACGTAGGTGGGGCAGAATATTTTCTAGTTCAAAAGACTAACTGAAAGATATATAAATAAATAAATAAAAATAAAGATATTTTATAATATAAAAGATATTATATCACATACCTCTACCTTAATCAGCTGTGTTTAAATGATTTTTTTTAAATATTTGTAAATAACTGGAAAAATAGCACAACATGATAAAATTTTTGGGTTTCAAATACCTGTCTGATTAAAACAGTATACATTCAGTGCATATGTAAACAACTTGTCAGATATTCATTTTTCTCATTCAAATTCAGAATTTTGTAATCTTCGCATATAAGTAGAAATAAGATAAGAAAGACAAGGCCTATCTGGAATTAAATTTTGCCACGAATGTTAAGGACAACAAAAAGACCTTCTTAAAATACACCAGTAACAGAGGGCAAACTAAGGAAAATGTGGGCCTACTACTTAATTACTACTAAATTACTAAATGGAAGCGAGGCCCTGATAACAGAAGACATGGGAAGGTAGGGTTATCAACCACCCTCTTTCCATTGGTCGTCACTGACAAGATCAGCCCTTGTGAATCTTTGATCAACAAGGCCAAGTACAAGGCCTGTGCCTCAGAACAATCCAAGCACGAACAAGGACTGGGCCAAGAATTGATTGAGGAGCGGGACTTGGAGGGGTTGGTTGACAAGAAGTTCAACATGACTCGTAAATGTGCATCCACAGCCCAGAAAAACACCGTTTTTTTCTTGTACAAGCCACATAGATCAATCAAACAAGGGTACTGCTGTAATGCATTTTTTTCTCTGAGAGTTTCTGTCCTCATCTAGATGAGATGAGATGTTGGAAGAGAACTGACACAGGTTATGATAAGAGCTATTCAATGTGTTTGCTGGTTGCATTGTTCCCATTATTTCCAGGCAATCTAGGCAAAACCTATTATGGTGCAGAGAAATGTCTGGTCTGCACAGATATAGCAATAAGAGAGCAGACATTGCAGCAATCAGCCTCTTTGTCCAGTGTTATATTAGTAAGCCACCACAGCTGCATCTAGTTTCATGTAAATATGCACCTTGACCATCAAGAAGATCTCATCTCTGAAGCTACAGATATGTACAGAAAATCTTGTTCAAATGCAAGACTTTTTACTTTTACATTCCTTTAAAAGTAAAATCACCTTAGGATGGGGAAGGGATGGAAGAAAATATCTAGAGCACATTGTGAATTTCCTCATATGGAGTAGGATATCACTAAAGTCTGTAAACAGATGCAGCAGATTGTGACTCAAGAGGTACAGTGTTTTATTCTGACTAAACTTAGATTTCATTCAGCCTAATCCTCAAATTTATCAGAGTGCCTCTGAACTGAATGGTCAGACACCTTTTACATTAGAGTTATCTGCAAATTTTCTCCAAAAGTATTGTGTGTGATTCCCCAGACTACCTTTAAAGCTGTTGAGTATTGTGGTCTTTGGCTCTAATTCTTCAAGTACTGTATTTGTTCCAGGTCACCAGATGAACACCCAACCTTTGATTACAGCTGGTTGAGCCTGGCAGTGCCACCAGCACTGCAACTTACAAACCAGTCAGCTCATCCAGTGCATACATCCAGCTTTCAAACAATGGCATGAAGTGTTGTAGTGTGTTTTTAAGTTCTTTGTAATGTTCCCCCAT
>JAHXMQ010000028.1:60445673-60532408 GCA_020466415.1 Ammodramus savannarum pratensis
CATATCCCAGATGTCCCATTTCCGGTGAAACCACGACACTTACATAAGGGGAAAATGTAAATAATAGAGATGAAATTTTCCACTTCTCTTTTTTATTTACAAAGTTCCTTTCTTTTTTAATTGGACATTTTTAAACCCTCCAGATTGCAGAAAACCACTACAAAACAAGACTCACAGAGTCCTAGATCATGATGGACAAAGCATTCAGTTCAAGCTTCAATACTGCAGCTTGAATTTCAAGAATGACAATGATGTAGAATCACTCAGGAGCAAAGTTTTTAGGAAATTGTGAACTTTAATAGTCCCCTCAGTCCTCTTGAATATCCCTCATTTTTTAGACATGTTTTATTACCCAATTTTGTGCAGACAAAACTGTGTGAACACTGCCTTCACGGAAAAGTCAATTGGCAGGCTTCAGATTGCTTTTTTTGGGTATTTTTTTATTGTTAAATTTCACCTCTCTGGTCTTTTCTATTATTTGGTATGGAAAGTCTGATGGGGTGGATGGTTCTGGGCTTCCAACTCCTTTGTCAGCTCTTTTCTCACAGCCATATTTTTCATAAATAGGTAAATATTTGCCTTGTGCTTGTTTTGGCTGCAGGAGTCAGTTTCCTTCTCAGTGACTGGTATGAGGCAGTGTTTGTGATTTGTGCTGAACAAAGGATTGATGGCAGAGATGTTTTTGTTATTGCTGAGTAGGGCTTACACAGAGCCAAAGCCTTTCCTGCTTTTTGTACATCCACACAAGCAGGGGAGCTGGGGGTACGTGGCAGGTTAGGAGGAGACACGGCCAGGAGAGGTGACCCAAATTAAGCAGAGGGATATTCCAGACCACGGACATTATGCTCAGCGTATAAAATGGGAGGAAGAAGGAGGAAGAGGGGGACATTTGGATATATAGTGTTTGTCTTCCCAAGTCACTATTACTTGTGATGGGGCCCTGCTATCCTGGGGACAGCTGAACATCTGCATGCCCATGGGAAGCAGATTAATTCCTTGTTTTCTTTTCTTGCATGCATAGCTTTGCTTTCCCTATTAGAATATCTTTATCTAAACTCACAATGTTTTTTGTGCTTCAGATTGTCTCCCTGATCCTGCTGGTGGGAAGTGAGCAAGCAGCTGTGTGGACCCTGGTGGCTGGTTAGGGTTAAACCACAACACTTGTGTAGAATTATTTACATAAAAAATCCAGATTCCAGTACTGTTTATAGAATCAACATCTAATACACCTAATATGTTTCTTGAACTGCTGATGCTTCTGCTTACCTCTATTTTATAATTTTTCCACTTTTTTTAATAATGTCATGATGAAAGAGGCAAGCATGACAGATATGCTCTAAAACCTAAATTTTAATTTTCAGATAACTTTGGATCTTGATTTCTAACTTTCCCCTGAGAGAAATTAATTTCTTTAGTGTCCCCTCACTGAAAGATGACCCTCACACTGGATTTATCTGATAATTTTAGGCTCTAAGTTGAAAAAAAAAAACAAACAAGAATAAAAAGAAAAATCCCACACCAACCCTTTGTGAGTATTAGTAAATGGTGAAATGTAATTTAAACAGCATACATTGCTATGGAGATTGAATTTGAGAGCTTTGGTCCTAGACTGCAAGAAGATGAGAGGAAAATTGGAAATGTAGAGAGAGTGGTGAATGGATATAACATACTCTGAAGTGAATATTGGAAACTGATAGTGAGAAATCAAAGACATAACTGAAAATATAAAAATTTTAAAAATAGCCTCAGATTAAGGAAATTGCTTTGTTAAATCGTGTTAATGGTAAATACAAGAAAAACAAAAAATACATCCATGTTTTCAACAGGTGTTATAAAGAAGGTATAGAAGAATTGGGTTAAGATCTTGCTTCAATATAAGAAAGAAAATCTTTATCTGGTAAGACCCTGCCAGGAGCAGCTAGTCTACAATGATCCAATACACTTTCAATTTTTGTCTAAATCAAATCTCTTAAATATTTGAATCAGCTCTAAAACATAGGAAACTGCTGCAGAGTTCATTTTATGATGACCCTCTGCTTCTTTCATTCTGCTCTGCAGATTTATTTGTTTCTTATCTATTAAGCTAGTGATCAATACATTTCCCAGAAGCTATAAATAATAAATAAGGTTCATTGTTTTATGTATGCCTGTAGCTAATTTTTGCTTATTCCTATAGTGAGTTGCAATGAATCAAATGCAAGATTTATGCCACTATTCAATGAAAATGAGATTTGTATGCACATATTTATCTGCATATTTAAAGGTCACTTTTTAGTACTCTGATGTTTTCCTAAAATCTTGTGAATGTTCATAAACCCTCATTCAGTAACTGACATATGGCATAGCCATCTGAGTATTTCTCATTCTTCAGATCATTTTGTTAATTACTTTTCTTCTGCAGACAACAGCACTGAGTTACTATTGCTTAAATTTATAACAGAAATATTAGCTTTGACTATGAGTACCTAATAGAATTGTTCAGCCAAGTTTTGAATAAATCTTATTGTTTCTATCCTTCTGTCCAAGTAGTTGCAGTTTAGATTCTTACCAACATTGCAAATCATCTACCATACAGGCTTTCCTTGCCTTCCAAAGCTGCAAACATGTCTGTTTCTACTGAGGACACTGCTCGTTCATTTCCTTTGTCCACAAGACTTCTCTCATTAACTCCCTAGATTTTTTGTCTTACAAACAGGAACTGCTTATCTTTGTTGCCAAGGGTTTTCACTAGCCCTTGAAAGTCGGGCTAGTGAAAAATGAAAAATAATTTCATCTATACTACTATACTATACTATACTATACTATTACTAAAGTATTTCGTGTGCAAAATTCTCAGATTTTGACAGTGATGACATTTCCTTCATAGATGCTTTCAAAAATACACACTCATTTCCCTTCTTCCACACTTCTCTTTATGTCTCCTCACATCTACCTTAGTACTTTTTAAAAAATTCCTGAAAATTATCTTTATTTGAGCTAAAAAAACTCCCTCTCAAGCTAATCAATACTTTTATAGTATTTTAATTCTTTACATCTTTTTTCATTTGTTTCCTCTACTTTATACTCAAATTACACATTCATTTGAATATGTTTTACAGGTTAAATTTTTGCCAGTCAATTGATATATTATTCCAGGTATATGATTTCCCTAAAAAACTATATTATAAAACCAACCAACCAACAAACCAAACAAACAAACAAAAAAAACCTAAGCTGAATTACTTTTAAGAGGATTAAAAATGATAATCCAAACCTGAAATTCTTATTTAGATTAACCCTACAATAATAACTAAAGACAAGAGATGTAATAAATGTCACCAATGAAAAACATTGCCAGATAATAAACAGATTTACCTGCTGTCCAAAATATGTTTATTCTGAATCTTCAGAAAAATCATTGGCTAATTTATGATGCAGGAATTTTTTCTTAGCCAACACATTATCTCAGCAGATAATTTAAAAAGTAAACTAATTAACCTTTCTGAAACACCTTTCTAATTAATCATGTCTTTCATAGTTCCATTAGATATGGGGCCAACCAAGTCCAAGCACTCATATTTAATTTCTCACATATTGATTTATAAAGGATATTTTATTGCCTCTTGCTCATTAGCATTTACAAGCAGCACTCCTGCAGGAGGTTATACCTCTCTTGTAATTAAATCACGTTAGGATATCAAAATATAATGCAGAGGTTTAACAGTAAGTTTTGATTTGTTGGAAGAGCTAGTAAAATTTTAAAACATCAGTAAAGTGAAACACTTTAGCTAATCTAGCTGTTTTCTTCCTTTATACATTTCCATTTCATATCTCTCAATGTGGCTATTCCAGGACTGGTGATGAATTTTGCTTCAAAGGAAAACTTACTATCTTATGCAATGTGTTACATTAAATTTTAGCTCTATAGTCACTGTTATTTAGTATCTTGAAACAGTTCACAATATTTCAAGGTGTTAAAAAGAAGAATTTTGGGCTCAGAACATATTTTTCTGAAAGAAAACATTCCAAAGCAGTCAAATAAATAGAGAACAAAAGCTTTTATCTGTTGCAGCTCCAAATTTTCTTCAGACAACAGAAAAGGAAGAATTTTCATCAGAGCCTCATGAAAACTGTTCTCAAGAGATAATGAATCAAAAAGCATTAATTTTTATTTCATTTTATTGTGAAGGAGAAAACTATATTGCAGCATCTGTAGGACATTTTTATAAAATGGGTTACATCATTTAGCCAAATGAATTCAAGAAGATCAGAATGACCTAAGCTCAAGGAGACAAAACACTGATGACTTCTCTTTGTCTAGATTTCATGTAGTGTTTGTAGCTTAGATATTTTACTGAAAAACTAAACAACAAACAAAATAACAAAAACTATACACCCCACTTAGAAAATGAATATTGCCTATGCTGTTAAATGCTTATATATATATAATATGTGTGTGTATATACATATATTGCAGACTGAAAAAAATGGGTCTTTTCTGCGTGTCAGTAGCATAAATTGAAATATCTAGAAGAACTACATCAAAGGCTGCGGGCCTTGACCAAATTATCAAGCAATTATTTTAAATTTTTAGGTCAACAGAAGCATAAAACAGCAAACCCGAAAGCTGCAAAAGAGATGAAAGAGGAGGCAAGCTTTGTCATTATGTTGTTCCTTCATGTCAGTTCAGTACTCTCTTCCATTTCTGTCTAGGATTTTCTGATGGCTGATTGCAGATGGAATTTATTGTTACTGAGGAGAAACAATAAATTCCAGTAAAGAAATTAGGAAGGTTCATCCTTTCTTTTATTTACAGTATCAATTTTGTTATAAAATAATCTTTTTATAGACTGCAGGAAGAAAAAAAGCAAGAAGGTGGCACTTTTTGGAGAAATGAAGCATGCTTTCAACAGAGAAGGCTCAAGAAAGGAAACATTTAAATAAATTTTACAGATGGAAGTCCATGGGACCTGAAGGAATTAATCCATAAGTGCAGATGGAGATGGCCAATATCATTGCAAAACCACTCTTGGCAAGACTGAGGAAGCTCTCCAAGACTGGAAGAAAGCAGGAAGGAGGAATAGATGAGCTACAGGCCAGTTGACTTTGATCACTGAGAAAGTGAAGGAGCATATAGGCCTGCAAACCACTTGCAGGGCTGGAAGCGATTGGAAGTTGTCACCATGGATTTCTGAATGGGAAATCCTGCCTGGCAAACCTGATAGCCTTCTACGATTAAATGAGTGTCTTGGTGGACAAGGGAAGAGCAGCCTATGGAGATTGTTTTGGCCTTAGCAAGGTTTTTCAAATCATCCTCCATAGCAACCTCACTAAAAAATGAGGAGATAATGAGTGGAAGAGAGAACAGTGGGCCCTGAAGAGCTGGCTCTAGGTGACCCTGCTCTGACCAGGGGGGTTTGTCTACATGATCTCCTGAGATTCCTGACAACCTCAGTGATTCTCTGATTGTGGGATAGCAAAAAACAAGGTCACAGAGTTGTTAGGCAGGAAAATGACATTCACTGTAGCAGAGCAGTAAGGTGCTAGTATTAAGTGTAGTGTTAAGACAAAGCACTGTCATTAGCATGCTTTCAAGAAGTCTGTGGGAGAAAGTCATGAGTATATGAGGATGTCTCTGGGCCTGGAATGGACATGGCACAGTGATACCACTGAATGATGTATTCACAGGATGGATAATTTTTTCATCTGAGTGTTTTATTGTTGTGAAAGCAATTTTTTCCAGAGAAAATGTCAGAAGGTTTTACGTCTGTGTGAATGACAGATTTGGGTTACTGCCTCAAAGGTTCCCACAAAAAGTCTTGGTCAAGTAGTTACCTTGTTCTTCTCATATTATTCACATGGTTACCTAGCTGATGTTGACCTTGCCGGACTGTACTGCACAAAAGGTCCCTGATTCCCTCCTCCAGGTATCTGTGCAGTTTGCAGTTCCAGGGTCTCTTATGTAACTCCACCTTCATCACCTGTGAAACCCAACCAGGCTTTGTGATCTATAATCTATAACTCGCTGTGTTATTTTTTATGATCAGAGGCTTCTCACATAACACCACATAGGATGTTACTCAGGATGAGGGCAGGGCCAAGTTATACTGCCTTCAGCCTAAATAGTCTGAACACAAAAAAAAAAAAAAAAAAAAAAAAAAAAAAAAAAAAAAAAAAAAAAAAAAAAAAAAAAAACAAAAAAAAAAAAAAAAAAAACAAAAACAAAAAAAAAAAAAAAAAAAAACAAAACAAAAAAAAATCAGACTCAATTTTCATAAGATGTTTTGGCAAATAAAGTATTTAAGTGTGCAAAGTTAGGACCTGAAGCACTGAGCCTTTCTCACTGTGCAGTGGAAGAAAAGGCAGACACAGGGGAAGACGATGCATGGTCAGTGTAACCCTGTTCCTTTCCCTCCAGCCTGTCCATTGAGCCATCAAGCAAGGTCATCAGCTAAAAACAATAGCTGCACTGCAAAAACCTCCTCTGAAGGCTTTTCACAGGGTAATGACATCAAAGCAGCCCACATCCTGCACGGTACAGTGGCATTTATTGTTTTACAACACATGCTTCAAATAATCAGAGGACAATAACCATGGGGCCAAATTCTGAGATTTTTTACTTAGACCTTTTCTTTACATTGATCTGAGGGTGTAATTTACAGCATTCTCTGTGTGTCACCTTCAAACCTGACCTGAAGTGTCTGATCCCATAGGAAAAAACATTAAAGGATTCAATTACAGAAAATATACTCTATCACAGTTACCATATGTTGTTTACCAGAGTCAGAGTTAAGTGATCAAGGAAACTCTTGAGTATGTCCAAACATGTGGTAAGATTTATAGTGCTGCAGTGCATATTTATTCAAGGTCCCTGTGATACATTACATATTTAGCCAGATTATGATTGCCTTCAGTGAATAGCTGCTTGATCAGAAAACCTGCTACATGATTCATCCCCTTATCTGGTTAATGCTGAGATCATGGTGTTCAGTACTCCAGTAACAGTAAAGGGATGGCAAGTGAGGAAGCAAAGCCTGAAAAATTAGGTGCTGTCATCAAATGAAAGGGTGATAAGATAAAATGAAGGAGAGCACTGGAACTAAAAAATACAGCATGCCTTCTTGGTATGGATTGATTGAAAATATGAAATGTCCTGAGGAACTATTAGGCAAAAAGATGTGTTTCTCCAACTACTGAGCCTGTTACTAAATTCAGCTCTTTAAGGAAGATTTAAGATAAGGAAACATCTGTTAAAATGAAGATTGTCTGTCTGAGCTTCACACTGAATCTCTCTCTGTCCTTACAGAGAGCTGAACTAATCATGTGCTGATTTTAACAAATCATACAGATTCACAGGTACTGAGTGGAGGCCATCTAATCCAAAACATGTTTTCAAAGGGTACATCTACATATAAGATTACCCTTCATGGTAATTCTCTAGGGCTCCCCTTTTTGTCAATAGTGAGAAAAGGAGGTACTTCTAAGGCAGCATTGATTTCATCTAAGATTGATGTTTAAAATAGGTCAGTTGAATTTTACCCTGAAATTGCTTATTTTTCTTTATTGGCTCAAGAGGAAACAATTATCTCAGGTTTGTCTAGTGAAGATGTCTATATTACAGATGTCATAAGTTTGATTAAAGGACTCACATAACTTTTTATCATTAAATAGCCTAAAAAAGGTACTTTGATAATGATCTTATTATCAAGATCATTTTCTTCAGGTGCTTTTTTTGGCCATGTATAAGGATACTCTGCAGGAAGAGCATGTTCATTTTGAAAACATAAAGCATCTCTGTTAGCTAGTTCACACAAAAGATAGCCAGGATGGAAGGAGTGGCTAGTGTAAGCAGTATTATGCTCCTTGCCCCAAAAAAACATTATTAAATGTCTTTGCCTTTTCTTCTTTAGTCCTTGAAAAGCTAACAATCTCTATTCCAATGCTTTCTTTCTATCTTTACCTTTCTTCTCTTGTGTGATGCCATGTATAAACTCTCTCATTAGTCTTTTTCACAATTTAAACATTTTTTCAGAGGTATAAACTGAGGTTCCTGAGTTGGGCCATGCCAAAGCTTGGACCCCTGGGCCATAAACAGGTGAGATTGGACACATGGGAGGAAGGGTATAAGGTGTTTACAGGGTGCTATTTGTAGAAAAATCTGAATTGTTCACTGACATTTGAAGGCAACACTCATCCACCTACAAAGATATCAAATGATGGTTAATAACTGTCATTATAACTGTTGTAATTACACCTGTATGAATAAGTTATAAGACCCACAGATTAGTTCTGCAGAAGAGTAGGAGTTTGGGGTCATTCATATCTGCAGGACTGCTGAGAGTTTGACATCTAAAGTGCCTGTGTAAAGAATACTTTCATATTACACTGAATTATTTACCAACTTTTTTGTGAGAAATAAAATTTGCTACCTTAATTTTCGTTTCACTGATACATGCAATTATACAAATTTGTATAGTTAAGTTGTATTTTTTCATCAGGCAATTCAGATTGGACATGCCTAGTGGTGGTTAGTCATAAATTGCTGTTAGTTAAAATGGGAACGACATTAACAGAATGGTTTAAGGAAATATGGCTGTTGTCAGGATTAGATCTTTAAAGTTTAGTCATTAAAACCTTTGTAATGATGAGCAGCTTCTTAAACACCTGGTAATGCAATGTTCAAGGATCATTTTAATTTTAAAGAAAAACTTTTAAAAGTAGCAGATATTACAAGCTTTTTTTAAGATACCCTTTGCATCAGAGAGTAAATTCAAATTAGACTAACCCAGACTGCTTTCCCTGTTTGGCTTTTCTGACTGATCTCAGCCTCCTGTGATTTGAGGTTTAAGAAACTATGATAATGAAGTCGTATTAGGATCTACTGGGTATTTTGCTAATATCAAACTGGTTTTTGGAATACATTTTCTTTATTCTTTCTTCATAATTAAGTATAGTGTTGAACTTTGATTTTTAACTAGACACAGCATAAAATCAGAATTGCTAAGGCATTGCATTTCTGCATTCATTGATTGAGTATATGTTCAATTTTCATCTATGGGTAATAGAGACACTCTCCAGGCAAAACCAAAAGATGATTAAAGACATGGACAGGAAAATTTTGACTCCCAGCTCAAAATGGCAAAAAGTCTTTCTGGGCTGGTGTTCTTTGACCTTTCTCTGTACCAGGCAGTGTGTGTGTCTATATGTAGTATATATACCATGCAAACTGTACATTTTTTCACCATTTCATATTGATAGACAGAAAGATTTTGGGGTTTGTACCATATCACTGTGATATGAAAGAAAATTTCTGTGCTCTTTCTTTAGAAATGGTGAGATTTATTTCACTTGATTTTGGGCACCCAAGAGTCACACAGGTTCTGCTAATTTTGTGTGAGATAAGTTTAGATGTTGGATTGGATTTATTTTATCAAGCTTTCGGTATTTGTAATTTTGATGTCTTTATATGAGTTAGGTTCTCAGGTTTCCATTGCAGTCAGGTTCATCCTAGTTGGAAGTCAATTGAGTTAATGACAAGCTTTAGATAAACCTCCACCCTGAGCACTTTTTTAAACATTGGTGCAAAATACTAGTATTTTACCTAAAATTATTTTGTTCCAACACGCCTGTTTGACAGATTGTTGCCAATTCAGAGTCTCATTTAAGTTTCTATGGAGTTTTTCACAGAGACATAAAAGTGACAATTGGTGTTTGTTACTGATTCTTTACCTGGCTTTTTGGCTGCTTCTAGGTAACAACATGTGGTGCTGTAGTTACCTTTTTCCTGTCATGGAGGTAACTGAGTGTCAGAGATTGGGAAAAATTCATGTCTCAAGACATTTTGGGGCAGATTCCCATTCTCGCCTAACCCTGCTCCTGAGTGGCCGAATGACCAGAAGTCCCAGCTAGGGGGAGGGCCATGGAGGCCCCAGGGGTTTTTAAGGCTGAGTATGAGGTGAGCATGTGCCCTGGCTTGCTCTCTGCTTGGACTTTCTATTTGGACACTGCTGGAACCAAGGAGGTAGTAGCTATATGTGTGGTTTTCTATATCTTTTCTGTCTTTCTTCTAATTCCTTTTTCTTGGAATATTTTGGGTAACAGCACATCAAATGGGTTTAAAGTTTGGTAAATTGAATGTGCCATAGTAATGCTAAGTGTTTTATGTTGATTTGATGTTACACTAAACCTTTTGCCAAAGTTGCTTGATTATTCTGCCAGTAAAGTAGTTAAGACCTCTTGAGAATACCTGGTCAGTGTTTCTCTTGTGTGTTTAACCCAGAGTACAGGTAAACCCCTAACATTTAAAAGTTGGGGCATTACAGTGGGTTAAGATCTGGCTAATTCCCCCTCCCTTAGCAGGATCACCCCAGCTCCAGGAGCCCACACCTTTTGGAGGTGTAATTATTTACTAAGGCACTGAGAGCACTCCTTTTCTCAAGAAGCTTCAAACTGCTGGACTCTTCAATGCCATTAGTAGTTTTCCTGCATGACTCACATGTGGTGTATTACCTTTGCTGCCACCTACACACCCTCTACTTGCTTGCTCATTTGCCCCTGTAGCAGGGGGAGAACAAATGTGAGAAAAAGTCATAGGTCAGGATAAAGACAGCTTAATAAGTAAAGGAGGAATAAAACCCAAATGATGTAAAAGATCATCTCCCACCACCAGGCCAATTCCCAGCCAGTCTCGGAGTAATAGCTACTTTGAAAACATTACCCCTTGCAAACCCCACATCCCACCCCAGTTTTTTACACATTATGTCATACAGTATGGATTATTCCTTTGGTTAGCTTGGACCAGCTGTCCCAGCTGCATTCCCTCCCAACCTCTTGCCTATCTCCAGATGACTGGTGGCAGAGTGAGAAACTTACAGATCTTTACTCAGCAATAACTAAAATACTGGTGTGCTACCAACACTGTCTTGGTGAAAAATCTAAAGCACAACACAGAGCCAGTGTACATTAAAAGAAATTATGAATGGAAGCACAATGAACTATTCCGGTACACAGGCATATGCATTTAGTGTCATGACTGGCAGACTTAACCAAAGATCTACAAGAGATACATGGCCTTTGTAGCAACAGATACTCCAAGTACATGGTGTTGTACCTATGGACATCTATGTTTATCCAAATTTGAATTCTACCTGTGATTGTTTCAGGTAGAAACAACTAACTTAGAAGATTTTGTCATTAAGGGAAAGTTTTTGCTAAAGTATTAGGAATGCACTAATCCCTAGCAGGCAATTTTCAAACAGACTTTCTCACTTCAGCGTGAAAGAACTTAAACTCAAACTAATGAATTGCAGCTACAGTGAATTATCATGTCATTTAGAAGATGCACATATATTAGGACAAGAGACAAAAGCAAGGAATTTAATAAGATTTCATCTTTATGGCTCTTACTGCCAGAGTCATTAGAGTAGAAAAAATAGTGACTTTTGACTAAATCTGAAAGTTAAGATCAGTTCATGCTGCATAAGATGTAGTTATGGTCAAACCGATCAAAGAAGGAATTCTAAATATACCACACAAGTCAGTAAAAAGCCAACATTTATGGAGCAGTTTGTTTAAAAAAAAATCTTTTCAGTACATACAAATAGAAAAGAAAAAATTTTGATACTATCTCAAATAGACTCTATTGCAAGTTTCAGAGATGACACTGAAAATAAACTTGGGAAGGCTGAAGAAGCAAAAATAGTTTCGTTATTCAGAACTGATGTGACAGTCTTCTGTTAGACTATATCCAGCAGGACAATTTTGGTGCTTATTTTATTTTGCAATGGGAAATGCAACTAGGTCACGGGATATAAAATTTCACTTACTTCTGTCTTAAACAAGTAATACATGTTTGATGGAAGTACCTCTTCTGGAGAGGAATCGAGTTTTGACATGAAGACAATAAGATATGAAAATTATCCTCTGTGATGTGTTCCAACAAGTAACTGTTTTGAGTGCTCCTTGAATTTCTCTGACTTTTTTTTTCCCTAGTTAATGTTATGTTCTTGTCTATGTATCTTGGCTAGATAAAACTCTCTTGTAGCACATGGCGACTCTTCCTTGTGAAAATGCTTATGCACCTAATTGAGTCACCAGGTCTTGTTGTATTTCAAGATATTCTCTTGCAATAATATTATTTTTTAATAATGACATTTTCTGTTTATTTTTAACAATGGGAACTGCACAGCTGTATACATGATTCCAACAGTAGTGTTGCACATGCTAAATCCAAGCATCACCTCACTTCCCTGATTTATCCCTCTGTGAGTGGTAGTAGCCCTTTTTGCAAAACATTGTGTATCATTACTCTTTTCCTGCTAAATCCTCTCTTGACTCTGGTAAATATGAGGCAGTTTTCACTCTGTATATGTGGCATTCATTCCTGGTCTAAAGTTCTCCCCTTAAGCCCACATCAAAATGAATTTGTTGGCGAGGATCCAGAATGCTGTTGTGTCTAAATTTCCTATGTTAAAAATACCTATAATTCTGTGCCCCCTCCAAGCTCTTGCCCACCCCAAAACCATTTACAGGGAAAGAGGGTGGAACAAGTAGAGTATAAAACAGAGAAAGCCTTGATGCTGTGCACTGTTCAGAAAAAAACATTTATTTGTTATCCACACTGCTTCAGTTACAAATACAAAGCACATAATCATGAGCTGCTATGAATAAAATTGCACCAACCCAAGAAAACTCACTACAGCCAATTACTCCCAAAATATCTACAAAATCAGGCCACTAATGAGGCACTAACTTTGAACTTTGAAATCCCCAGTATGATACACATAGTCTGCCAGTAGATTTTGCTCCCTGCATTTTTGCTCAATTATAGAAAAGATGTCCTTCCTGCAGCCACCTTCTTTTTCAGAACATGTGTGTTTTATACCTATCTCACAAGAAAGAAGAGGCTTGAAAGCTGGAAATCATAGTTCTGTATGATCCATAGTGACATAAAGATTTTATGCAGTGTTATATTACAGCTCAGCAAGAATAAGGGAGTGAGATGTGCTACATTTGCAGTGATTGTCTTTGACTTCAAAAGAGCATTATTGAAAGCCCAGGCGGTGGAACTACTTCTGCCATGTGTTTTTTTTTTCAGCCTTATAGGTAACAAAAGCAGTTGTTGATATTCTGAGGGTTTAGAAATAAGTATGTAAATAACTTATCTTTTTTTTTTTTTTAATACAAGAGGCTAATTTGCCTGGAGCTGCCCTGGTCTCTGCTGCCACAGTGAAAGTACAGAGTACAGTTACTTATAGGCCATAATTATCACAGTGTATTATCATGTGGATTGAGAGAACAGATCATCTCATTTGCTGAGGATCTAGAAGGTATCACCATAACAGAGATAATAGTTTCTGGCTGCTAGAGGAGAAACACGAAATTCTTCAAATGACGACAAGTGGCAGAGGAATATACATTCATATTTACAGCACTGATTGTTTTCTTGTTATTTGCATTTTATTCAATGGGTTCTAAATGGTCTCCACAGTTAAGTGTCTTTTAGGTCACACACAAAACCAGAGATAGGCACTGAGTGGTGTTTTATTTAAATTTAAAAGCTTTCTAATTATATCATTAGGAAGTAGTGGAATCTTTAATCTGAACCTATCCATTTTAGTATGCTGTATATAAGGCACCCTCATGACAGCACCTCGGTAACTTATTATATTTATTGCAATCATTCTCACAACATTTGAAGGAGATTGAATTGAGGTGAAAGGAGCTAAAGGCAAAAGCCATAAAGAATTATGTGCTCCATTGTTAAAGATGCTTCCTCATCTCTCTGTAGGAATTAAATCTGCATTTCCTAATTATCAAAAATATGCTTGAATAAATAGTCAATAACTTATACATGAAAAAGTTGTGGAAGTACGTTTGTATTTTATGTAGTAGAGTGAAGGCATGTGGAATGCCTGAATCCGCAGGTAGACATAAGAGCTATGTATTTATCTAGGTTAGGATTATACAAGCCTTTGATCTGCTTTTGGAGGACTGCTCCCATGCTTCATAGTAAAATCGAGCTCGATGCAATTTCATCCTCTTTGCTCACTGTCCTAACACTTTTCAGGAGCAAAATATTTCAATTTTGAATTAACTGAAGCCATAATAGTACTAAAAATGACATGGCTGAGAGATTTCACAGTAATGTGAAAAGAAATACATCTTTTTCAAGATGCTGAGAAATCACCTGGTTTCTAGGAGAGGATATTTTCTGTATCTTGGAAAAAGTGGATAATGGAAAACCAAGAAGCTTTTAAAATCTTGAACTAAATTATGATGCATCTTGTTTAGAGATGGCAATTAGCATCCTAATGTGTACGTTCCACAGGTAAATCAAATAATAGCAAGCATCATAGAATCATACAATGGTTTGGATTGGAAGGGACATTGAACATCACCCTGTTCCAGCCCCTCTGCCAAGGGCAGGAACACCCCCCACTAGACCAGTTTGCTCAGAGTCCATCTAGCCTGGCCTTGAACACTTCCAGGGGTAGGGTATCCCTATACTCTGGGAAAGCTCTTCCAGAGCCTCACAACTCTGAGAGTAAAGAATTTCTTCCTAACATCTAATCTGAACCTCCCATCTTTCAACTAATTCTTTCCTATAGTTAATTCAATAGTCACAGCTGTTTCAAAATTCCTTTGGAAAACTCCACTTTTGTTTATTTCTCATGTATTATTAAGAAGTAATTGCAAGTTTATTGGGAGAAAAGTGTGATAATGAACATTATATACATGATGCTATTTAAAAGCAAAATGTTTTTTCTTACTTTTATGTTACGTACGATTCTGGAAAAGGCAGATATCTCTCCTGGAGAAATTTGAACTTAACCATTCCCTTGCTTTACATACATTGAAGAACTTAATGGAAAATGAGATCTGAGAGTTCTGATTCCCTTATTAGACTTATTAAAATCAGTAATAATTATTAAAAATGGATCACTAAACAACCCTTAGTGTGAATAGCTAACACTGAAAACACCTACCAGCTTTCTAAGTACAACTCATAGGAATTAGGTTATACCAATTATGCAGGTTATCTGAACTTCCCCTTTGCATGCTTCCTTGCAATATCACAACACAGGAAAAAAATTTATACCCAGTGCAGCAAAAATGGAAGAGATCTATACAGTTAACTAGATAAGACATAAGCCAATCACCTCTGACCTTCTCTTTGAATGATTCACTCATGCATTTTGAGTGCATTTCTGCTCCATCTAGCAATAGCTCCTGCACAAACTTTTTGTGGATAAGTTACCTCAGACCTACCCATTCAGAACTAACTGGATATTTTTGACATCACCCAGCCCCATAAATTCCTGATGCCAGAGATACCAAAGAGCAGAGTCAACCTGAGTCTCATTTAACTTTCCTTCTAAAGCAACATTAAAATTCTGACTTTTGGAGACCAAATATGTTAAAATATTCTGAGCCATAAAACACTTGGAGCCTTTTTTTTTCCCAGGAAGGAATTGCTCATTAAAACAGAAGGGAAGCAAACTGGATTAAGAAAAATTAGCAGAAGATGATGCCAGTTGTTTAGAGGAAAAATTTTCACATACTGTTTGCCCTGCACTGAGAAGACTTCAGAGGATATACAGTAGTTCTGAATTTGTTCTAGAAATTAGGATAAAATACATGGATGAGAAACTTACCTTTCTCTCAGCAGAAGAGTTTGTCCTCCACAAAGTCCTGCGATTCATAGATAAAGACACTTTAAAACCTTGTTCATTTCCTGTGTCCACAGGTTGTTTTTGTAGCTTGGAATTTGTGAGAAATACATTTCTTTTTAACCCAGGTTTTTCTTATCAATTTGGGTGATACTTCTTTTGCCATTTTTACCTGTTTCCAGACAAGTTTGATAATCTAGTTTCCGGGAGCAACTTTTCATACTCTTCTATCCATAGGGAGAACTGAAATGACTTTTGGGAAGAACTATGATCCTTCTATTTTCTCAGAAAGACTTGACATTTACTAGCTAGGTATTCAAAATACTGCTTTCACTATAAAGAATGTGTAAAAGATTCAAAATCAGCTGTTTCACAGTAAGAACTTCTCTGAATGTCTCTTTGTATCAAGGGACACTATCTTGTAAGCTTTGATAAAAAGTGAAAAGTCTGGGGAAAATCAAATTTACCTTTATAACTCAGGTTTTTCACACTGGAATATTCTCCCTATTCAAACTTGAACTCTGATTTGACTCAGCTTCTGCAGCCTGTGCACAACACTTATCCTTGTCTGCACAGATTAAATGAGTGTTTTACCCACTATGTTCTTCTGCTAATGCCCCAGATTTCTAGGTCAGTAGAGCTCAAGAAAGAAGCAAACTAATTAAAGTGGGAGAGAGGGAGTAGAGGTAACCCTCCCAAGATGACAGCTGCTAAAGTTAGGCAAGCCAGGGTCGTTTCAGTTATTTCCTCCTTCAAAAATACTTCTACAAACTCAGTATGAAAAATTTGTAAATGATTTACCTGAAAAAAGAATTATTTATTATTTAAAAATTGAATTAAGCAAGAAAATAATAGCATAACTGGAGGGGACCATAAAGATCATCTCATTTCAACTGACCTTCCAGTAGATCAGGTCCAATCATACAATTGAGTTCTAGGTGGTGGTTCAAAAAATTTAGCTGATAAAAACAAGTAACAGGTTATGGAGGTATATATTTAATTGTATTTCAGATGTGGAAGAACATGCTTTCCCAAATTGTTTTAACTGAAGACTAATACACATAAATTCAATTTATTTTAAAAAGTAGTTCAGAGGAAATAATTCCAAAACCTGCAGTATAACATGGTAAATTTGGACCCCAAGAAGAAGCGTGGAGATCAGCTGGGTCCCAGGAAAAAAATCTGCTGGAAAGCAGACCCTGTAGATCAGGTAAAACCGGAACAAGGTGAGAAGGGGCATTTCAGAGATTTCATCTAAAACTATCCAGGAAACAATCTGTGATATTAAAAGTGAATTTTTTTTGAAACGTACATCAAGAAATGATGAGTATTACAATAGGGTAATGTTAATTTAAATAATGTACTGTCTTATGAGTAGGAAAATATTCTATTCTAGCATATATAATCAACAGACTCATTTTTCTTTATGTATAACCTAGGTACCAGTGTTATTTCTATTAATTTCTTCTTTCATCATGTTAAAATTTTTAAATTGCAAAAATTAATCTTCTTCATCCATTGGAATCTATTTTCCTACAAGCCAGTATTTATTGCTAACAGGAAAAAGAATAGAATTTATTTAATAAGTTGAAGATTATACCCTTGAACATCTGTGTACTTCTGAAATTTTCTTTAATTTAAAATAGGCAGATTTCTCTATGTATGTAGAGAGCAAAATGCTTTAGCTATGATTCTTCATACAGTTTTATGGAAAATTTTGAACTGAATTTGTATAGGTTTTTTTGGTTTAGATGGAAAGTAAACCAAACAATGATCTCACTACCTAATCCTTTCATATAACAATGTAAGAAATTTCAGATAACCGTGGTTTCCAGTTTAGCTAGTCTAAGTCTTTAAATATATATATGTATACATATATATATATATATATATATATATACACATACATATATATATATACATATATATATGTATATATATACAGAATGCCTGTACAGTTTTAGGTGAGTAATGTGAAAGCTTCACTTCCCACTGTCTGTCTTGAAAATAGAACTCAAACTTTCTCAATCATAGGCATAAATTAATTCTAGGTAAACATACAGAGATTTAACACTATAAACTAAGAGTAATCTCTTTGATTCAAGATTACCAATATATTAAAATTTATTTTGCTTTTCATATAGTGTTTCTTCAAATATTTCTTCAATATGCAAATTATTTCTCTCAAGTGATTCACTTTTCTTTTAGGAAATACAGGCATTATATCAAACCTGCATGTTTAGGAATGGCACTTGTAACTTTCAAAACTTATTGTATAACTCACAATTTACTATATAAATCACTTTGACATTTTAGATAAGTATCATGTCCTTTTCTATTTTGTGAAAAGAAATACAGAGAGTTGGTTTTAGCAAGGGAAAGATAAAAAAATCTGAGTGCATATTAATAAAATATAGACACAAACTGAAAAAAAAAAATGAAGTGTTCATGTTTTTTTTTTCACTTTGATTTCATCACTATGGAAATGACCTTGCAATTTAGACTGTGTAAAACTTTAAACAACCATGGCTGCTTCTGCTTACATATTCATCTTAATCTTATAATGCCATTGGTGTCAGATATTTAATTCATGCATTTAATGCAGATGTTATGCAGCGTAGTGTCTTGAATGAGTTCACTGGATTTATTTTTCTAAAAGTCTTAGATCGGATTAATGCAATAAAATTTTATCTTTAAATTTGAATATGACAGATCTGTATTTGCAAAATATTTATGAGAACTCACTTTAAATAGTGGTTATTAAAGCAAATTTAAGAAAGGTTTCTTTCCTCAGCTTCAACACAGATCATAGTACAGGAGATCAGGAAGGTTAAAAGAGGAAATGCCACAAAATCTCTTCAGTGGATTCAAAATAACATTTTATTTCTCTTTACTCTGTTCCTGTGGAGGACTTAAAAAAAATAGAGGAAAGCAAATGGCAATAATTTCTGATTTCCTTCCTGGAGAGTCCATATCTTCCCTGGAAGCATTAATGTTTCCTAACAAGGGGCAGTATACCTTGAAAATATTCCTCACAGTGTCTCTTGAAAGACATACTAGATATTTAAGGTGAATTACCTATTTTGTTTTTTTATTCCTTTTATTGGTTTGAATGTACACATACAGATATGTACCTTCTTTTTCCTTAAGACTCCTTTCTACATACCACAATGTGATGAAGTACTAAAAAATTAATTGACTCATTCTTTCCTCCATTGGTGGAAGAAGATTTCATACAAAAGAAAGATCTTCCATTTAGGAAAATAGTACAAAATTTGGGCATGACTAGAATGTGGAGAATTTTGTAAAAAAAGTGTATAAATATTCATTTAGTTTGGAAAACTAATGTCAGTGGTGTTTGCTTCCTCTTTATTAACAATATATTGCTGTCATAGAAGTGTTTTTAAGAAGTGAATTAAGAAATTTAAAAAGCAGATTAATAGCTCATCATCAATAACTACTACTCACAGACTTCTACTGCAATTCTCATTTTAAGACTTAGATTCATCTGTTCTGAGAGCAAACTCATCCAGTGAACCATTCACAGAACAGAAACTATCAGAAAAATAAGTACAGGGAGAGTGAATAATGCATTAAATCTTCAGTAAAACTTTAGTGAAATAACAGGCTTAAGAACCTTAAAATCAAAGAATCACAAGGTAGTTGAGGGTGGGAAAGACCTCTGGAGATCATGTATTCCAATATCGTTCCTCAAAACAGAGTTAGCTAGAGCAGCTTGCTCAGTATTCTGTGATCTGCTCTTGAACATTTCTGAAAATAAAGACTCCACCACTTCCTTGGGCAACTTATTCCAGGGTACATACTAAAAAAGTGGATTTATTTTGTATTTCATTTTGTGTCTGATACCTGTTGTTCTTTCACTTAGCACTACTGAGAGGACTCTGGCTCCTTTTTAGTCCCCCATCAAGCTTTTGTGTGCACAGATAAAATTGTCCCAGAGCCTTATCTCCTTAAGCTCCCTCAGCCACTCCCTATATGAAGTGTTCCATGAAGAGACCTTCATAGCCTTTCACTGGACTCCCCTCAATACATCCATGTATTTCTTGTACTCAGAGCCCAAACTAGATGTACCACCCCAGATTTCTTACCAGGACTGAGCTGAGGGGAAGGATCATCTCTCTCAACCTGCTCACAACCTATTGTGGCCTAAAAGGCAGCAGCTGATCTTTTCTCAGGGCCATATTGCTGACTGTGGTCAACTTGGTTTCCACCCAAATCCCTGGCCCTTTCCTGCAGAGCTACTTCCCAGACGGGCTTCCTCAGCCTGCACCTGTTAGTGGAACCATGACTCTTGAGATGCAAGACTTCATAATTCCTCTTGTTGAACTCCATGATTTCCTTTCCAGTCTGTTTCTTCAGGTTGTTGGGTCTTGAATTGTAAGACTGGAGTATCAGCCACTTCTAATGGAGCAGTTCAATTTGCTGGGTTTGACTTCTATTCTCTTAGGGTAAATGAAGGGTAAGAAAGCAAATGTTAAGCCAATGAAAACGTCTATGATTTGGAATCACTCCCCATTTCCTTTGAGCATTTTCCAATTGCTGTAAAAGGAAATTTTGCAAAAGGCAAAAAGGTAGATAGATAGATAGATAGATAGATAGATAGATAGATAGATAGATAGGTATTTATTACTGGATCTCACAGATATTTAAGGTCCCTGACAAAAATGCATGCATGACTTGATGTTTCATATTCATGTGGTTATGCCACAGTGTTAACTCAGTAAGTAGCACTGATGCTAACACTTGGCCTTCTGCAAGCCTGTCTTGGTATGATTATGATCCAGATATGATCCAGTATGAATGTGGAGTTCAATATGTTTTAGAAGAAGGCAGACCTTGCATCATCTGACTAACTCAGGTAACAGTATTTTAGATGATCGCCTGGAATTGCTCTGCTTTCTGGAACATTTTAATTTTACTTCAGAATTGCTTATTTGCATTGTTGTTAGGTTTCTGAAATAAACATTAAGTCTCAGCTGAAATAATGGGAATTTATGCTAGAATATCAGGGAGCACTTTCAATTTCCCATTTCTGCTTGCATACCATGGCTAACATTCCAATTACATTTTCCCTCTAGTGTTCTGGTTTACATGAGAATGAAATTCATGCACGGAGCAGTAGAAATTTCTAAAGATCACTCCTCCAAATATAGAAGTGATGGTGAATACAAGGAGAGCTCATAATTTCTCTCACAGATTCAGATCTTTGTTTTCTTTTTGGCTGCTCTTATTTATTACTTTATTTTTTGTTGTTATAAGAACTCAGTTATGATGGCTCAGTAAATTTAATTGTAAACCCTGGCTCACATTTCTCATTATCTTCCACCTGAGGATATAGTCTAGTATGAGATAAGAAATAGCATATCTAGAAATCTTTCAGATAAAGACTGGCATCCACATTTCAGGCATCAGATAAAGGTTGTTTCAGACTGATGCTTGTAAACAAATTCTTGAGGGTGCTCTGTAATTACTGGGGACCTCTACTATACTCTCTCTCTCTCTCTAAATCCTAATCTAAACTTACTATCAGTATTCACAACGATTAAATTGTCTCAAACTCTAATGCGTACTTGCCAAATGCTTTGTTTCTATATATGTAACCAATATTGTCAGGGATCACCATAAAAGGATAATAGAAAAGAAGTTAGCAGAGAGACTGAGGAGACTGCTGTAATATATGATTTAAAAACGTGGATATAATTCTGAAAAATTCGTGTCGTAGCAGATAACCTGCTTGGAGTCTTCCATGCCATGAGGTAAAAGTACTGAAATCTAATTCTGGGCTTAAAAAAATGATTCAAAAGTGTGTTCAGTCTCTGACAGAAGTGTCTGTTAATATAGAAAGCATAATAAATATTTGCAGAAGCAACAAGGGCCTTTCTTAGTTTGTATGCTACAGATTTAGTCTTCATAATTAGATGAACTTCACAATGCAGATGACATTTTTCTCTATGCATTACACTGGAAAAAGCCATTTCTGTGTGACAGATATTGGGATTAAACCAAAAAAAGGTAAGCCACTACTGCAGCCTCTTGTCACCAGCTGAATATAGAAGAGCATGACCACAGCATCCCAGAATTCCCACTTCTTCCTGGTCAAACCACCACAGAGGGGAAAAAATGAAACCTGTTGAAATGAAGAACTGCTCTAGCAAATGATTTTGGAACAATAAATGCAGGAATTGTAGGCTTATATGCAATAATTGGTATGAAAAGTTTTATGAAATACAACTTTCAGGGAAAAAATAATGTACTGCAGTTTTATTCTCATTATTTCTAAATTCAGGTAATTGAAAACATAAATTTGAAGTATGGAAGTATAAGCAAAGAAACAAAATTTAGCAGATATGCCTTAAAACATTCATAACTGATCTTGAAAGTCATCCTGGTGGATTACAATTGAAATAAAACTGAAGTTTTTGGAGTAGAATACTCAATTCCTTGTAATAGCCCCCCACTAAGTCCGCTTCTCAGTATGCTAGTAATGTTACCTCAAGACATAACAGTACTGGAAAAAAGAAATAGATTATGCACCAATACCATGCTTTTTGAGATTTAATCTACATATTAAAAGAGGTACACATGGTTGTGTGGTGGTGATCTTGTTGTTGGAAAGGTGGGTTAGGGTTTTTTATTGTTGTTTTGGTTTGGGGGTTTGATGTCTTGGGGATCTTTTGGAATTTTTTTTTTCTTCTGAGAAAGATTCAGTCATCCAACACACCCACAGCAAAAGGGGACTAAGAAGGGTAGCCATTCAGGCAAATGAATTGTTTTGTGAATGCAATTTCAGTCTCCTCTGACCAACAGAACAATATTTGACCTACAGAACATAGTCTTACATCCCAGAAAGAAATTCTAGTTTCTAATGTGTTGAAGGTTGTCAGCAGGCAAGGAAGGGGAAAGTTTGGGAAGGTGCTCACTTGTACCCTGTATGCCTAGAAGACTTTTAGTTTTATTAATACTGTTCTGATAGGAAATGCATATCTTTTGCATGAAAAAACTTGAGGTATATTCAGTTAGGTGTCCTCACCACAGATGTCTCTGCTGTCAATATGTTTTTTTTTTCATTTTGGGCTACAAAGTGGCTTTCAGTGAAGATGTCTCATGACCTTCTGGCTACACTACCCTTGGGATGGCTCCACTGTGTACCTAGAGAGCAGAAGCCAGGCAACATTCCTGAAACAGCAGCATTTCCCTGCATAAGATTGCTCCTCAAAGTCTATTCAGACTGAACTCCAAGAGAATGGAGACATATTTCCCCTTGTTTCCTGTACTCATAAGCATCTGGAATTTGTGCCTTGAGAAATACTTAACCTGTTGTTAGATTAACAATCTAACAGCCTAGGTTGTTTACCAAGTTCTAAGCGCTTGAAATTTTGGTGACAGGCATCTAAGCCAGACAGATCTCTTTCTAGCCAAAGAACTCACAAAGTTAATTTTCCAAACACAGTATTCCTTTCCAAACTTTGAAAGAGATGGCACAACTGGAGAAAGCATCTTTATGGATTTAAACAACTGTTCCTTAATAGCTACCTTTGATTTATTATAAAGTCCATTTCTAAAATATTTATACTATCTGTTTTGCCATTGAGATGGAAGGTATAATGAAAGTGATCCTAGCAATTAACGATTTAAATATCTTTAAATCCAAAGGCAGCTCTATCAGAATGAAGAAATAATTGCCAACCAGGTGCTTGCCTAAGAGTTGTGTTAAATACCATGTAGACAAAACTCCAGAAAGTGTTTCAAGCAAAAGCTAAAGTTGAAGAATTAACCCTCCTGAAACATTTTTTTGCAGGGTGGAAAAACTACATAAGCTATGTACTTCTATGAATCAGTTTTCTCCTGTTTTCTTTCCCCAGGCTGCACAACTTCCTGAAATTTTAGTAATGAATGTAGTGTTTGTAAATTGTGTTGATCTGATGCAACTTGAAGCTAAGCCCAGCATTTATTCACAGAGAAGATTGTACCTATGCTCAAAAATTCATTTCAGCCTGTACAGTTCATTACTCTCCTTATTAATTTCTATTCAAAAAATAATTAATGTTCTCTCACTTCTAATTTCTGTTCAAAAACTTCTGTCTCACTAAAACATCTTTGAGTGAGAAGGCATCCTGTCTCAGTAACATAAACTCTCCTGGAGAATCTCTTTCTCTCATAACAGGAACACCAGAAAATATCTCAGGTAGGAATGCCATTAGGCCAGTGTGATTCTACATCTGTGTGTTTCCTGAGAAGAGTAAAATTTAATCTTTGTCATATGTCATGTGTTTCAAATCAACTAAAAACATTATCAGAAAAGTCTTATTTGCACATCCAATCCAAGGAGAGGAGTCCAATATACCATCTCAGAAAATGTCTGCAACCCTGAGTCTTGTACTTTTGTATGCAGTAATGCATTCTTCTTGTGCTGTTCTAGAGAATAAATAAATTAGATTTGTCCTTTTGTAATTTCTTTCCTTGCAGCTCTTAAGCTATGAGAGAAAATTTACTACCTCTCTGGCTAGTACCTAGGAATATAATAACAATAGCCATTTATGTATTTGGAGCATCCCAAAACAACACTGAACAAGTTTATGGTCATGTTTCAGCTGAGTCTGACATATTTCGGTCCAAAGTTTTTGAAAGTAATAATACCATTTTGTTAATAAGCATATAATTTTGGCAATTCCTGGGATAGGTACAAATTGTATACTTCTGCACCAATGTATTTGCTCCAGTTCCACTGAAAATGCATGGCAAGTTTTCTTGACTAACCTGCATGGCTCTCTCAATGCACTTATGCCTAACATGTAGATGATAGTGGAGAAAATCAATGCACTCGAATAAAATGTGAATAATAACTGGAGAGAGGAGGATGCCTTTGAAAATCTATAGAAAAAAGGTTGTGCTTGTGTATGACCAAATGCTTAGGCAGAAAGACTGTCTCTGTAAAGGTCTTCAAAGGCATCTGTCTCTTATGGTTATTCAGGGAACTAAAGATTATACTTTCAATTACATCCTAAAACTTATCCATAAGTATCATGTCTAAGTTGAAGCTCCTAAAGTTTAAAATCTGAACATCAATAGGGTGTGCTCAATTAACTTCTTTACTATAAACTGAAATCATTATGTAAGAAACAGAAGAACACGCCTTCTTCTTTCTACTATTATTTTTACCATGGCAAGCTTCCTACTGCATGCTTTGCATCTTATTTTTGTACTGAGAATATGTTTTATCAGTGTTCAGCATAGCTCTTCAAGTTACTTTACTTTTGGCATATAGTACAGAGCTTATACCTACTATTCCCACTTGTGTTATAGTTGGAGTAGAAGCACACTTCATCTTAGCTCCAGCTGTCACGTATATACTTCTGTTCATTGCTGCAGCTACAGGGAAAGGATATTTTTGTAAGTAGCCCTCAGTTTGATACAGCTACTGGGACTTAAAATGACTTCTTCCAATTATCTCCTATAAAGAATATTTGAGTGCAGACTATTTGTCAAGTGCAATTCAGGCTCTTTTAGTGGTAAACAGTCCTTTCTTCTTATTTTTAAAGTATTAGCTGCAGAAAGTAATGCATATACTTCCAAAAAATAAACAGCATTGCCAAGGCACTCAACAACAATACTCTAAATAATTGTGTTCATTTGATTTCTCTGGGTTTTTTTTAATACATGCACATCTCAAGAAGTTTAAAAGAATTTCATACAGCTTAAAACTTTCAACTGAAGTTTTCATACTGCTATGCCTTTCATATGTAGAACAGATTTGTGATTTACTTCTGCTTGGAAAATAAGGAGAAATAATCAACGTCAAAGCAATACTTTTTGTATTCCATAACACATGCCTTCAAGAACTCATTTTTTTTAAGCTTTTCTCTCTCACAGACATGGACACAGCTCCAAAAGACAAGCATGTATCCTGGAATTGAGTAAAAAGTTATTGAATAGTCTGAAAAAAAACACAAAATTATGGCTTAAAGATAAATCTAACTCTTCCCATTTAATTTTAGAGGCCTGAAGTAAAGTTTTAGAGCAAAGCAAAACAAGCAGGCTTAGAGGCATGTACTTAACTTCTCCTCACTAGTGTCAGGTCTAGAACTATTGTAGACAAGAGCAATTACCTTAGCTTACTCTCCTGCCACTGATCCCATGGTTAGTAATAGATGATAAAGATTCAGGCACAAGAAATGATTAGAACCAGCCTGATCATAATAGTTTTTTTTCCCAGTTCATGCTGCATTTCCCAGTTGCTAGTACATTTATTCCCTGATATATAAGTTTACATATCATTTTATAGTAAAACATTTAAAGGAATTTCTGATTTGCTTTTTATACACAGTCTGTCATTTTCTCCATATTGACTATTTCTCCTTTTAATTGCTAGAGCTTTAAAATAGGTATTTCTTGTATTTAGCTTCCTTTTTGTCTGGGGACCTGACTCTTCTCTCCAGTCACATCGCCATCAGTTGATCATTGAATCTCTTCAGTGCCTACATTTTGGCCCAAGTTTACTTTCCAGAAAGGCTGCAAGTATAGTCCATGTAATGTACACTGTAAAAGTCTCTCAGATTACCAAAGCAGGGACCCCAGCTGCAGTGCTCACAGTCAGAAAAAAAATCTTAATTTTTCAAAGGGAAGACTGAGTCCTTCTCATTGACCTCTCTCTCAGTTTCCGACTCCTACGTCTGTACGTTCTCCTGGAGAAGAAACAGAAGGAAAAAGCAGCTGTAGCTTAATGATGGATAAGTGTTACCCACAGATAAAAGAACTGTGTACACGAGACTTTTTCATCATTATACTCTACTCTGATGAAGTGACTCCTAAGGACAAACTCAGGGGGGAAAAAAGAAAGAACCCAGCTCAGTCTTCTCTTTCTAAAGTAAATGACAAGATTATTATCAGAAATAAATTCCTAAATAAATACAGGCAAAATGATTGTTTGAAATATAGCATAACTTTTCTCATTCCAGTAATCTACATATCCTCTAATACACAATAAAATTTAGCAATTACTTGCATGTCTCAACAAAGTTCAAATATGAAAATCTTATAGTGAGAGCTCAACTTATGAAACTATAAAATCAAAAACCAAACCATCACAGTCTCCTTCATGCTATGAAATATAAAAAGTAGTAGCAATCTAATGATAAAAATAAAAAAGAACTTAGATTTCATGAGTTATCCTTGGTATTTCAGATGTATTTTTTTCTTTTCTAATTAAACAAACTTCAATATTTTACATGCTTCCAAACACTAATTATCATGACTTTAAAAAAATATATAATTATTACTAAAATCAGTGTAACATTTAAAAGATAACAAATGGCCTGGGAGGAAATGAGGTACAGTGCAAAGGACCAAAACATGCCCAAAGTAGCCGCACAGATACTGTAAAAATGCAGGGGAAAAAAGCAATGAGGAAGACACAACTTTGAAGGGAAGATATCAGAGGCATGGCATGGATACTGGAAATAAAAAAAATTCTTCAACGAAATCAGAGCCATCAAAAAGCATGAGATGCCATGAAGTGCAGGGATATGGACCGAAGCTTGCCAAAATTGATCCCAATTGAAATGCTGGAAACAGAAAAGAAGGACTTACAAACACTCTGGAATGGAGATAAGGTCAAAGAAAATGTAATTGGAGGAGAAAAAAACAAATTTGGGAAATTTAATGACTACAAGAAAATGGACCGGAATTATATCAGGTCATTGAATCTCTTCAGTGAGAGAATCCTTCAGCAAAGGACCAAAACAGGCCAAAAGTAACCTCACAGATGTTGAAAAAGCAGGGGAAAAAGTCAGGAAGGAAGACACAACTTGGAGGGGAAGATATGAGGGACATGCCATGGATACTTAAAAAAAAAAAATCTTTGCCAAAGTCAAAAGCCATGAAAAGGCCTGTATGCCAACACGTGCAAGGACATGCACCAAAGCTTGCCAAAATTGATCCCCATTGAAATACTGGAAACAGAAAAGAAGGACTTACAAACACTCTGGAATAGAGATACCATCCAAGGATCTACAGTCGAAGAAAAAAAAAAAGAAGGAAATGTGGAAATTTAGTGACTACAAAAAAATGGTCTAGGTGGAACAAGGTGCAGTGCAAAGGACCAAAACATGCCAAAACTAACTGCCTAGATGCTGCAAAAGCTGGGGAAGAAGGCAAGGAGCACAACTTTGTGGGGACAATAGGAGAGACATGGCATAGATACTGAAAAAAAGATCTTTGTCGATGTGACAGCCATCAAAAGGCATGGGATTTAATGAAGTGCAGGGTTATGGACCAAATCATGCCAAAATTGATCCCCATTGAAATAGTCAAATTTCCTTTCCCTTCCTGAAAGTAAGATGTTTTGCAAAGGTTTTCTTTACTTTTTTTCATTATCCATGTCTTGTCTTTGTCCAGAAATTGTCCTTTTCCTTCTGAAAAGGAAATGAAATTACCCTAGGAGTAAATACTGTCTAATGTCTTTCTTAATGATCCAGATAAGGCATATATTTTACTCAGGAGCTTTGGAAACAAACCTGGAATGAGGGGTAGATAAACTAGTTGGATGTGCCATCCAGAGAATTCTCAAGAGGTTGGAGAAAGTGAAAAAGAGGAACCTCACAAAGCTCAAGCAAAGGGGAAATCATTGGAAACTGGTTTCCAGGAAGACTCTGTAATCTCTGTCCTTGGATGCTGTCAAGAACTGGGTGTATAGAAATCTGAGAAACTATGTCTGACCGTGCTTTGGACTGGAGGTGTGACTTGAGACCTGCATTACAACTTGTATTCTTCTCTGAATGGTCAAAGATATGAACTATGCAGCCTTCCCTAATTTGAAGGCAGGTAGAATTTGTCTTGATGTAAATATGGGGATTTTTATATTGTGATATTTTCACAAGGGGAAGTTTAACCCATAGTTGTTTTAAGAGCACTGCCAGGCCAGGAGGAAAAAAATAACATTTAGACATATTTAGCAATAATACTTGAAACCCAGCTGGCTAATACTTGCTATCATTTTGAGGAGGAAAGTGGTAGTTAATATTCCAAGACAAAAAAAACCTAGAAAGAACTCTTTATATATGACTGTAATGTAACCTCAGGATCTTCTCTTACATCTGTTATTAAAATATGTTCTACTGGAAAAACTAAAATTTGCTGATGCCTGACTCAGTTTAGGTCAACAGATACATTTAGTTTCATTTGATTTGTATCCTCATCTCATATTTACTATTTATCTACTACTCAGATAAGGCTAAGATCTTGGAAGGGATTAGGAAAAAATGAGGAATAACTTGAATGTTTTCCAGGAAACAATAATTATGTCATTTATGGCAACTCTTTTTAAGTTTGCATATACTATGTGTTTAAGAAAAGCAGTGCTAAGAGACTGGTCCAATCTGGTTAAGAAACCTTTCACATAAGGAAGATGGGATGAGGAAACTGACAACTCACAAACAAGTGAAGAAATAGTGCACCACGTTTTCAAGCAGGGGAAGAAAGGTGATATGGGCATGAAATGCCTTACAGACAACAAAACAGGGAAGAAGTCTCACTCCAAGCCTATGCACACAAATGAAGAGGTGCTAAGAGAACGGCATGAGAGGAAGCTCTTAGTATTTTCCTGAAAAATCAGCATCACTCAGTGCTTCTCTGATGTGCCTGTACACTAATGCACAAAGAATGGGATACACAGGGAGGAACTGGAGGTCCACATAAAGATTCAGGGCAGATATAGTTAGGATCACAGAGATGTGTTGGGATAGCTCACACACCTGCAGTGAAGCGTTACAGGCATGGATTTGGATATGGATATGGGGTGGGTGCTCTGTTGGATATTATATTTACACACAAAAATGATCTTTTGAGGAATGTAAAGGTTTCAAGGCAGCTTTGGCTGCTGTGATCATAAGATTGTGGCATCCAGGATCCTGAGAGAAAGGAACAAGGCAAACAGTAGAATCAGAATTCTGGACCACAGGGCAGCAGACTTTGACCTGGTCAAGGTTCTTCTTGCAGGAATCTATGGGAGATCATCCTGGAGACAGGAGGGATCACCTCATCCTTTCCAAAAACACATTTTTCTAGCTCAAGAATGGCCCATCCCTATGAGCAGAAAATAAAGCCAAGGAGGCAAGAAGCCTGCAGATGAACAAGCACGTTCTGATGAAACTCAATTTTTGTTTGAGAAGGACAAGAACATATCTGGAAGTTGAACAGCTTAGACTTTCTAAAAGCAAAATACTGCCTTATCAAGCTGATAGCCTTCTATAATGAAATGACTGAGTCAGTGGATAAGGAGATATTTATCTTGACTTTAGCAAGGCTTTCATCACTGTCTACTTTAATATCCCCATTGACAAACTGATAAAATACAGGCTAGACAAATGGACAGTGAGGCAAAATGAGAACTGCATGCACTGTTAGGCTTAAACAGTTGTATTTAGCAGCATGAACTTCGCCTGGAAAGCAGTCACCATTGGTGTGCCCTAGGGGCAAGTACTGTTCCATGTCTTCATCAATAATCAGGATAAAGGGACACTTTACACTCAGGAGCTTTGCAAACAAAACTGGAAGGAGGGGCAGATAGACTAGATGGATGTGCCATCCAGAGGAATCTCAAGAGGTTGGAGAAATGGAAAACAGGAACCTCACAAAGCTCAAGAAAAGTGGAATTTCAAGTTCTTAGAGACAGCTTTCTTTTCTCTCGGTAGAAATTGCTTTTCTTAAATCTCAAAAATATACTTGAATGAACAGCCTATAAGATATATATATAAAAGCTCTGGAAATATGTTTCTTTCTTATGTGGACAACTCCATGCACCAATTCACATTTGGATTTCTAGAGGCTGCAAAGCAGCTCTGAGGGGAGAGCCTAGGAGGACAATGAGATGGCCACAAGCCAGCAGTGCACCCTTGTGGCAAAGAAAGCAATCAGAAATCCCTCTTTGGAGTGAAAACAAGTAACAATGTTAGGTACAAACAATGAATGTATCTAACACTTCTAACTAGCTATTAAAGATCTATGTTAAAACTATTAAACAGAATAATTTCATAATGATCACTAAGGCATATCCATTTCATGGAGCCATTTAAAAGCATCAAATTCATTTGATGCTTTTAAATTTAAAAAAATCAGAGCACAGCATCTTTTCTTAAAATGCAATATATGCAAAACCAATAATACTTCAAGAATAAAAAGACTATAAGTATCTAATAGATAATCTAATCTTCATCTTTAAATCCTGCTAAATTAATATTTTCTAAGATTTGTTACCACCGTGACATTCTAATTGTTGTCAATTATTCATCTAATCTGTTGTATTCGTGGTCTTGTCACCTTTTCTCTAGAATTATCACCAGCTAAAAATAGTACCTAATGTCTAGGGAAAGTCTGCTAACTCCCACAGCAACTTTTGTAATTCTGTGCACGCTTCTGTGTTATTTTCATATACCAATCCCATTGTCCTTGCTGGAAAGCTGCTCTTTTGTTCATGTGAGATGTTGTAAGGTCTTAAAATAGTGGAAATTGCTAATTAGTAATAGATGGGTTCTACATGCTCATGTATTGCACTACAGGCCAGCCCCTATTAATGTTTCTCTGGGGGTCTTTTGTGTGTGAGACAATAAGACATACAGTAGTCACTTATGATAGCCATTGAATTTGTTCATAGTTCTATAAATCAAAAGGGAGGCACAAATGCATACAAATGCATTTCATAACTTTTGAGCATCTCCAATAAATGAGGAAAATTACATTTACTATCCCTATGCTGATGTTTTGTGAAAAACAAAACATATAATTTAGGAAATTTACTTGAAAAGACTAGAGACTGGGAGGAAACAAAATTAAAGAGAAAGCACATACATTATTTAAATATTTAGGTTTAAAATCCGAATTTAATGTCCAAAGAAGGGCAAGTGCAGCCAGAGGAGGGCAAAAAAGCTGCTGAAGGATCTGGATAACAAGATTTATGAGGAGCAGCTGAGGGAGCTGAGGCTGTTTAGCCTGGAGAAAAGAAGGCTCAAAGGTGACCTTATTGTTCTCTACAACTGCCTAAAAGGAGGTTGTTGTGAGGTGTGGATTGGTTAATTCTCCCAAGTAAGTGACAGGACAAGAAGAGATGGCCTTAAGTTGAACCAAGAGAGATTTAAATTGGATATTAGGAAAGAATTTCTTCGTTATAAGGGTTGTCAAACACTGAAACAGGCTGCCCAAGTAAGTCATTAGTTCACCATCCATGGAGATATTTAAAATATATGTAGATGTGGCACTAGACATGGTTTAGTGCTGGACTAGACAGTGCTGGGTTAATGGTTTAACTCAGTCTTTTCTAACCTAAACGATTTCATGGTTCTAAAATCTATATTACATATTAAAAAATAAAGTCATTGAAACATCATGTACTTTCCAATGTTGCATTCCATTCTTGGTACCCAAATATTCCGTAGTTCTTCTTAATGTGAATGACAAGAAACACTATGGTAATTCTGTCAATCCAAAGAGTTTTTTCCAAGTTTTGTCCTGCTGTTTAAGAATAGAGCACACTTGCTCTTTTTTATTTTCAAGTTTTCTGATTTGAGCTCCTGTTTCAGATCAGAGGCTGAGTTACTGACTGAAGGCTAAGCATTTTGCTTCTTATCTGATTTGTCTTCCACTATATTGTGTTCTTGGTGCAATAGAAAGTACTTAATTTCCATGACTATTCATTTGTTATGTTCCTCTGAAGAAATGAGTGAAGTTTCCAGCTCTTGTCTTGTAACACTTGTTCTAAGTGTTCAATTATACAGATTTTAACTGATAATATTGCATAAAACTGTTTTAGCAGTCTGAAGTGTTAGAACCACTGGTTGTCTTTTTATGTTGAGGTATTTTTTTCTAAAAATACTTTACAAAAGAGGAAAGAGGTTAGATAATTGTCTCAAGGCCATTTTTGCCAAACCAACTGCCCACAGATTATAATGAAACCTGCAATTTGTGTTTGAACTGTTGAGTGTATTACCTATTTTATATTGTGAGTATAAAAATTGTATTAGCAACATTTTAAACAAATATACATTAATGATTATTTTATAAAGTTTGATAAAAAATGAATTTATCTCCTAAGTATGTTACTGTTATGAACAATGTGTTCTAATATATAAGAATAGGGAGATTAAAATATCCTTTCCACCTATTTAACAACTTAGTTGCAAACTAAATAACATATTCATTATTTGTTAGTGGTTTGTTATTATCTATATATAACAATTTGATTATTTAAGTTGAAGAAGGAGCACAGACCATAATTCTTCTACATGCATAATGATATTCAATTATTTTTCTTTTAGAAATACATTTTTTCTGAACTTGCTTTCTTTGAAAACAGAAGCACCCTCCACCCTTCATCAAAACCTTTCAATTTAGTTCTTTCACTGCTCAGAACTAGATGGAGCACTTAAAATTTTAGCAGACATGTTATTGAAATATTAATAATTTTCTCATTCTATCTATTGAATTGTAGCTGCATTAAGACTCCTGAGAGTCCTATCAGTGTTGCTTTTGAATACTTTCATTTTCCTATAGCTGTAACAAGTTTGATGCAAATTTTGGTCTTCAGTGAAGATTTTTGCAGGGTTATGTCATGAACAACACAAATTAAATGCCTTTACATGCATTTTAATTTTTAAATAAATACTTTGGCATAGTTGAAAAGTCTGTTTCTTATGAAAAGTCAAACACACATAAAATGAAGATAGAAAAAGAAAAGAAATAAAAACCTCAGAATTTATGATTTTTCAAAGGTGACAGTGAAAAACATCTTTGATGTAACTGATACTAGATTTAGTTTGGGTACCCAGGAAAGGAAATATGAAATAATAACTTCAGCATCAAAATACAAACTAAAAGTATTAATTCCTCACAGAAACTTTTATTAAATTCTAAATCAAAACTCCCTAATTATGAAATTTGTAGAGAATGAAAAAAAAAAAAAGACAGAATCTGTGTCAGGTCCAGCCTAGTTACTCCTAACTGCTTTTATTCCAGTTAGAGAAAAAAACATCCTGACTGGCGAATTGAGTGACTGAATTTGCCTGTGTTTGAGAGCCTTTATTTATTATTCTGACTCCAGATCTGACTTCCTTTGCTGTTTCTTCCTTATTACAAGGATGAAAAATCAAAATAAGTTTCTTAACTGTCTGTTGTTTGAAAGAAAAGTGCATTAAAACCTTATTGTAATAATAAACACACATTACCAGAAAACAATTACTCTTACACAAAACTTTCAGTGAAATTATTGTTCTGAACTGGACTAATGAAAAAGCAGTAGTTTAACAATGTGTGAAGGTATGTTAAAAACCTCAGTTGTAAATGGAATTCCTACAGCTTTTTGTCCTCCCTTTGTGCTGAAGGCCAAATTGACAAATAGTTCTTGAAAAGATCCATGGACACTGACTACTGAGTTTCAAGCAGCAGTCAGTAACTTGGATGCTACATATAAAAACTGAAGAAGGTCGTTGTTAGTACATCCCTGTGTTACCCACATCACATATCACTTATATTTTCAGAAAACCGAGAATTTTAAAATCTCCTCCTTGTTGTTTTCCTATGTCTGCACAAATGTTTGAGCTCTCCTGGCTGGGGTAGCTCTGCCCCAGCTGCTGCTTCACACTTATCCATGCACCTCACAGCAGCTGAGCAGAAGCACAGCACATGTCACTCACCTGGTCTGGCAGCTTGTAGATAAGCACTTCTGAATCCTCTGAAAACCTACAGGAAAATGTTGTTTATATTTCCACATGAGTAAAGAATACCTAGAAACTTTTCTTTTTTGATATAATATTACACATAATTACCAAGCTGTATTATCAGTTTTGTAGCTTGATGTTTTTTCACCTTGTTCCAATTCTATTTATTTGTTTAAATTAAGAGTTGACTAGTTGTTGAGTTATGGCATAATATTTTACACTTTGTGAATTTAACAACGCTCAGGCTCCACTGTTGTACCTACTCATGCACAAGGTGTGAATTATAGCTTCATTACTCACACTCTGTCATCTCTCATTGTTTAAGCATTATGTTGAGGTCAAACAGAAAGATGAATTTGTTTTAAGTTCTGCTCCTGTCATTTAAAACTCACTTTGAATGTTCCACAGTAATAGCTTGTCATCAAAAGAATAAATTATTTAAGAACAAGCAATTCCTAATATATTTTAGAAGTTCACAACTGTTGGCACAGAAGTCCAAGATCATACAATCATAGAATAACGTGGGTTGGAACGGACCTTAAAGATCATCTAGTTCCAATCTCCTGCCATGGACAGAGAGACCTTTCTCTAGATAAAAGACTGCATTCATCCTAACTGAGCGTGATCCATTCACTGACATTCCAGCTGTCCAGACAGGCTGTTGTCTTTGGTAACCTATCTGAATGATAACATTAATAAAATAATATCATAATTCCCTGAGTGAGGGATGATCGTGGACTCTAACTCTCTGTTCTGAAAGAAGCCCAAGTAACTTAGAGAAAATATTTGAAAACCTCTTTGTGATTAGATGTTTATCTATTGGAAAAAAATTTAAATTGTAACTGATTTTTTCCACAAAAACAATGTGGAAATTTTTCCACAACTACTGTGTGGTATATTACTATTTTTTTTCTTTGCTGATGTTGTTTTTCAGCATTGCTGCCCTGAATATGAAAGTTCTGTGCTTGTCTTCTACAATCATTGCAATCTAATTGCCCCTATAATATGCTTTCTAAAACTGATAAAACCTCCTTGGCCAGAAAGAAGAAATTATCATCCATTCTGTTGAAATTGTTTTAATACACAACTGAGAAACCTAGGAGCTTAATACTGGAAGAAATTAAAATCTTTAAAATGTACATGATTTTAAAAACTTCCTATCAAGATTGGAAGAAGGAATGTTTCCAATTGTGCCAAAGACTTAGAACCTTCACTCATAAATTAAAATAAAAAGTTTCTAATAATTCAGGAAATAAACACTATTAAAATCTTGCATAATTTCCTTCATAACTGTATATCACGATAATTTTGTATGCCTTGAAAACGTTAAAAATTTCTTTGTTAATGTATATATTTTGTTTTGAAATGCTTTCTGACTGTTATGAAAATAGATTATGAAAAAATTAGTTTTACTTTAAGTTCGACACTATTTATTTGACTTTTTTTTCTTTTTTTTGTGTTTTCTTTTTTTAGAAGCCTGGTATAACTAGGAAATTAGAGACATAATTAAAATACTGTTTTCTACAGGCTCTCTAGATTTCAAAATCAAGCAACAAATTGCACAAGTAGTTTTGTATTTTGGTTGGGTTCCCCCCCCCCGGGATGCACCTGAACTGATATCATCACATGTTAAAGCATTTAGTTCCACTGTGTGGTTAGATGGCTCATCTCACGTTTGAAAACAAATAATTCTCATTGGATCATTGTAACTTTCTCCTGTGTTTGAGATCCTTGCACAACCATAATTTTTTTTTGAAGTCCAGAATCTGTGCTCTACTACTCTGTCTTCCATCCCTCAAGATCTTGATTTCCAGTGTTTTGTGGTCACTGCTGCCAGCGCTGCCACTCTGTCATACCCCAAAACGTTTTTCCTTGAACAGCAGCACCCAGTGGTACACATGGAGTAATGATGGGACCTCTTGGATATCAGTAATCTCAGTTTTACATCATAGGGTTTATGTCCAGTGCTTGACCTCCGGGTACCTCTTGTTTAAACTGTGTCCAATCTTACCATATCTTGCTTGCTGCAAGGACACTGAAATGGGAGACAGTATTCCAGTAGGAATTTTTTTCTCTGGAAAGTAAAGCAGCCAAATTGCTTTTTTTTCCCCCTTTGTATTATCCACTGTATATATGTCTGTGCAAAGATTTCCTTAGGCCCTTTCACTTCAGTATTGTGCTAAAATCTCATGCTGATCAACCACAATGACCCCTAAATCCTTCTATGAATGACTAGTTTCCAAGACAAAGTGTTCTTATTGATTAATAATCATCCTGCATCTTTCCTTGTGTTTAGTTTTATAGTAACAGAAATACTGGAGCTTCTGTTTGGCTGAAATTGAAGACAAAGTTTTTAATTACCCTAAATTCACTTCTGATTTTATTTGACCCAATTACATGAGTCTCTGATTTACAGTTACCAAGCCACATTTTCAGCTAGTGTAAATCAAAGTGACTTGCTGTTTACCTCAAATAATGATCTATTCCACACACTATAGTGTCTGAAATGAAGCACAGAGAAGACATCTATATGATATGCATTATTGACTACTTTACACGTAATAAATTAAGATTAATATTAAACATTATGTTGCATAAAAAGTGAACTCACAACCATTTGGAAAAAATGAGGAGGAATCAGATGTTATAATTAAAATGATTTTTCGAATCAAAGCATTTAATATTCAGAGTTGACATTGGCGTAAGGACATTGTTCCTCTGAGGCTTCCCTTCTCTGTTTCCATGAATCCACCTTCTCCTTACTCCTATGAATATAACTATACATGTTTGATAAGCTGTTCTTTCCCAGAATTTTCCTGTGACTTTTCTGTTCTCAGTCAGAAGGCAGCAGAAATGCATTTTTCTCAGTGTGTGGGACAAATTCCACTATGTAACTGTAACCATTTAATGACTGTATGAATACAATAGCCCTTAAAACTGGTTCTTAAAAGAACATGTAAAAATTATGAAGCTTGATGTTGCAGAATGAGGCCTTTGTCAGGGATGAGCCCATTTGTTGGGTGCAGGGAAAACTCGGGGCTCAATATGAGTGATAAGCAAGTTCCGTTTATTGAAGAGAGCATCAGACACTTATACAGCAAGTAGTAAGCTTCTGAATATTCTGTAAGCCAAGCATTAAACTATACCATCAACTCTTCCTCATTCTTTTGGGCCTACATTCCCTATTTCCCATGTCTCTCTGTCCACTTGTTATCATACCCAGCTAAGCCCAAGGACACGCTATCTTGCAGGTGCAGGACTTGGAATTAGCCACGGCCTTGTACTTTTCCAGTCTCTAGTCAGCTAAATTCCCAACAGCTTGAGTTGGAAGGGACTTCAAAAATCATCTGGTTTCAAGGCACCACTGTTAGCAATACCTTCCACAGTTTGTTCAAAGCCCCATCCAACCCAGCCTTGCACACTTCTCTGTGTAACCTGTTCCAGTGTTGCATTGCCCTCACAGTAAAGAATGTCTTCCTTAACTCTCGTCTAAATTTACCTTCACTCTGATTGAAGCCATTTCCTCTTCTCCTATCACTACAAGTCCGTGTACTGAGCCAATCCCTTGTGTGGAGCCTGTCCCTCAATGGCTTTCCTGAACAGCCACTTCAGGTACTGGAAGGTGGTGTAAAATCTGCCCAGAGCCTTCTCCAAGCTGAACAGCTCTGGCTCCCTCAGCCTGTCTCCACAGGAGAGGCACTCCAGCCCTCCGATCATGTTCATTTTACTCCTCTTCACTTCAGCAGACCCCAGTGCTTCTTATGTTGGGGCCAACCAGAGCTGGGCATGGGACACCAGGTGGGGTCTCATGAGAGATGGGCCGAGGGGGAGAATCAGCTCTTTTCACTTTCCTGTCACAGTTCTTTTGATGCACAGAGGACACAGTTGGCTTTCTGGGCTGTGAGTACACATTGCTGAGTCATGTTGGACTTTTAAGGTGACAATTTCATGAACAAGAGGAAACAAGAGGTTATTTGTGAACCAGATACTGGCTGAAGGTATTTTTTGTCCTCTACAAAACTGAATGAAAGCTTCCTCTTCCACCATGAAGAGAACAAAAGGAAGCAGGTTGGCAGGAAGTCTTTAGCATAGTCAGAGCACTGCTTTATTGCTGAAGAAGTGCATGAGACGAGGGGTGAAATGAGACATATGAGGTGTATGAGATGAAAGGTGGAAGAAATGTTGGCAAAGAAACACATCTTGGTATAGTTCATCCTCTGTATTTGTGGATGGAGTGTGCTGTCAGATCCTGAGCCAATACCATATGGAGGATGCAGGTAAGACTTATTACCATAGCCTGTTTTTTAATTTAAATTTATGTGTTTGGAGGCACAGAGAGAGTAAAGAAATCCTACCTCCTGCTATGTCTTACCCAGTAGTTTTCCATTTTTTTGCTTCTGCTGTACAGCAGCTCAGATTTGATCCTTTATAATATTCATGAGCTAATAAAAGTGTGTCTGATTTTCTGCAGTTCCCCCAATGCCTAACATTGGGGGAACATTATTCTCCTCTCTCAGAGAACATGCTGTTGTTGACCTAAAACCTCATTTTTTATAAGCCTGATTAGACCTTTACAAATAACTTGGGAGAACCCATGGCATTAAAGCCAGTGGTTCTGCTTGCAAAGAGAATGTAGTGGTCTACTCTCTACTTACCCTCCTGCATGTGTGCAGACTTCCACTGAATTAATTCAGTACAAGATATCATTAAACATTGCCCTGTACAGGTCAAAAGCCTTTACAATATCTAAACAATTTTATGTAGCAGTATTATATTCAGACAATCACCATTCAACTCCGACTCACATTTGTACCCTTCCAAACTTTTCCTTCAATTTTCCTGAATTTAGACCACTTCACTTTTCCTTTCTTACTCTGCCAAAAATTGCCTCAAATGCAATTTTTCTGTGCAGCCAAAGTAGTTGTTTTGCCATGTAGATCTATATACATCACAGGAAATTGAGAAGTTGCTCCTGTATTTCAAGGAGAAAAGCATTTGCTCACTGACCTGCAAATGCTACAGAAAAATCTATTTTAAATTGAATGTTGATCCAAATAAGAAAGGACTATATTACATTATGTGAAAAAAAGAAACACTCATCTTCCAATTATTCTTTGCTAAAGTCAATCATCTTGCTTTCTGTGATGGTGCAGCAAACACAAAAAGCAGTTGACTATCTTGTTACCATGGAATTAGGGCAAAATTATTGCAACAGCTATATTGTTAAATCCTGACCTTTCTGTTACAGGGTAGGACTATTTTCTCGTTATAGGTATAATGCTAGGAATAAGAGGATCCTGTTCCTTATTAAGTCTCCTGTTATGGACACAACTAATAATAAAGAATTAAGGAATGGACACACCACTTCCACAATAAAAGTAACTGCTTCCTCATGTCAGACTGGTCAGGGCACGTTGCAGTAATGTGCCATGTAGGCCACTTTTCTGCTCTTCCAAGCAGTAACAGAATGTTTTGTTACACCTTTTGCTGATTACAGCACATAGAGAAAGTAAGTGGTGGTCACAGAGCACAAAATACCTCCTGTATCAATATACCATCCTGCTTAAGGCCTTGTTTCACAAATGGCGCATTTTTTTTACTTATGGATTTTTTTTTTCTGAAGAAAGATATGACACTGATAAATGTTTTCCTGTCTTCATCACAGCATTGGTGAAGCAGAATACAAGAGTGTTATATCATGCTTGATTAATTTGGAAAAGAACATTTTAAAGGGCTTATGGTCATTTCATCACATGTCAGAATTCTTGGTTAAAAAAATTATATTTTGCAAATTCATTTGTAGTTCACAGCAGAAGCCTCCACTGCTCACTTTACACGAGTCATGGATGACTGAAAGGACAACCTGTGTAAGTGTAAAAATCAACAGATCTTGCTGTCCTGGCACCTGGATAGACAGTGCTGCTTGATCTAGTCTAAAACAAGTAATGTGGATCAAACATCACATCAAAATGTTAGAATCCTTATATTTCATATTGTCTGTGCGAAGGGCAATTGAAAATGCAGTAATACAAAGATTAACAGAAGCTAAAAGTTTTGAAAAGAATAAAGGAAAAGAGTTCTACACATCAGATGCATTTGCTGGAGCTTATCCAGCTCTGCTAAGCCTTCCTCTGTTTTCTTTCACAAAATTGCCCTGACTATCCAACCAAGAAACAATCCTGAATTTGAAGCATGCAATCATGCACAAACACTTTCCAAAATCCTGTCAAAAGAGATGTTTACTGACACAGTCTTAGGGGAAAAACAAGGTTTCCAGGTGTGTTTAGTGAATGTGTGTTTGTATATTTCAAGTCTGTAACTGCTTCAGAGATACCAGCTGGGAGAAATAGGCTTCACTACAGTCAGTGGAACCAGGATTTCAGGAGGAGGGAATAAAAGCTAAAGATGTAACTGCTGGGGGATAGATGTACCCTGCATTTAAAAATTATTTTTAATTTCTATACACAACTTTTTTCAATCATGTCTTTATTATCATGTGCGACTTTATTGTCATGTGCAACCTCAAGCTTCTAGACAGACTCAGTTAAGATCTCAAGACATATGGATATGCATGTAGCAGTTCTGTTTTAGGTACTTACAGTACCTAGTGATCACAAACACATTCTTTAAGATTTACAGACCTGTTCATTTTGAAAGCAGCTCAATTACAAGAAAACTTGCAACACTAAGCTAAGAACAGTTCCCAACAACATCCTTCCTGGGGCCTTTTTTGGTCTTTCATTTGTAGTGGGTAACTAGCTTAAATGGAAGTTTAACAGATTTGTTACACACCATCACGGAAAAAATTAATTCAGTGCTAAATCGTATAGAATCCCAAGTTTGATGAATTTCAAGCTAGATAGTGTTAAAGACATAAATATGTACCCTCATAAATTTATGGGGAAGATTATTTTTAGCAATTGTCATTCTTTTTCCCATGCAATCATTCATAAGCAGTTATAAATATTGACCAGATTTTTTCAAATCCAATTCAAGAGTTTAGATGCTTCCATTGTGACATGCCTGGGACAAGACCCTATTTATATGGCATAACTTTTTGGCACTTCATAGAAACTTTGCGCTTATAAGTAGTTGTGAGCTGACATATTCAGAGGGTATTTTCTGAATTCTTAGAAACTGAATAATCATAGAATAGAACCATGGAATCATATAGGCTAGAAAAGACCTTTAACATCATTGACTCTGTGATGTTAACCCAGCACTGCCAAGTACACCACTAAATCATGTACCCAAAGACCACATCTACATGTCTTCTAAATACCTCTGGGGCTGGTGACTCAGCAATGTCCCTGGGTATTTATTTCCTCCCATCCTGATGCCTACTTCACAGAATCACTGCATTTAACTGAGCCTGCTGACAGCACAGTACTATGACATGTTGGATGTTATATTCATAAGATTTTATGTAGAAATCCTCTAGGTAAAGTGTTTAAAGACCATTCTACTTATGTGACAAGTGTGGAAAAGAATGTATTTCTGAATGCTTCAAAAGCAAAAAGTAGCTCTGCTCTGGTTTTGGCAATACTTCTATAACTCGGGGAGCCAGAACAACACAAGTATTATCTGGGCCAGGAGAATTTCACAGGATTTTGGAAGACTCCTTTTGCTTTTTATTTCTTTCTGTTGTTAAGTGTTAAGAAATTCCTGACACAGAATGTAGCAAATATTTTCAACTTCAGTCCTTGTCAGCTCTTCAAGAGTTCTGCCTTCTTGTTCCAGAAAATGAATATACACAATGTTTTCATTTGTCTGTTTGACAAATACTCCTGAATGCTCAATAACTTATCTTTGAAATTAACCTGTCAGAGTAATCATGACACAAATATAATGATGAAACATTACTCTGCTTTAAAGATGAATTTCTGCAACAGTAATAACTGGCCCCTGGGGTGTTACTGATTGATGAAGGAATACTTCAATAGAAATTGAACTAATTTATGTGCAGGTCTACAAGAAAAATCTGCATATTTTATGTGAAGATTCATTTGGCTAACCATGAAAAAAATCATGAAGGTTGTAGACTTTGATTTGTGTTTGTTCAAGAGACATATAAAGATGATGTATATATTAACCTAGAATACAATAAAAATATATATGCAGATATATATCCTGTTTCTGTAATGTACATTATTTCTTTGCAATGTTCCACATTAAGATAAGAACTTATTTAGCTTTGAAAATATGGCAGCTAATTATTAAACTAAAATTAGTTTTTATAAACCAACAAATTTTACATAGTTAAGAAATTTAAAACACATACTACCTAATTCAAACTCAGAACTGTACTTTCTCTAATTGAATGTCAACAACTTGTAAAGTTAATACCAATATTCGTTGCCTGATTGACAAAGTACAGGAATGGTCATAATTATTGCACATAATAGCAGCTGTATGCCCTTACTGGTTTTAACTTCTTGTGATAATGGGGCAAATTTTGCACGATATTAGAGGAAATGCAACTAGGACAAAAGATCTTAAAATTTTAACTCAGTCAAGCTGAGCTTTCAAAAGATGTTCCTTCCAAAAACTAGAAAATTTAGAGATTTTTAAATCATGTAGTATAATGATATGTAGTAAATTTCTTTGTGGTTTTCCTTATTCATTTGGCTTGGTTTGGATTGGTTTTGAGGGATTGCATCACTGTTGTTGATTTTAAAATTCCTTGTAATATAAGCCTGTCTGCCAGGGTAGGAATCTATAAATAGCTAATTTGATAGAAAGACAAGAAAGAGTTGTTATGAGCCATGTCTTGGTCTTAATAACTACTTAGATCGTGTTTCAGCTGGTATAAAGGGGTCTGAATGGCTTTCTCTGTTACAGAAGCTGGTGCTGTAAGACCTGCATATCTTGCCATGATACTTTCATTCACCATTTTGCTCTTCACACCCTGGGTTTCATCAGATGGCCTAGATAAATTATTGACTTAAGATGCTGTTGTGTGACAATGCAGCTGTTCTATGAAGATAATACAGAATGAGTGTTGTAATGTCATTACCCTGTCTTGGAATCATACAGCCTCCATTTCTTTCATTAGCTGTTTAATTAGCTGTGAACTGACAAACTATTTCCTGAAACTACCTAAGTCTTTACACAGGGCACACTGATTTCATCACCACTTCCCTCCCCACCACCAAAAAAAAAAAATTGTTTACAAGTGGTTTCTTGTATACATATACATACATATGTATATATAATACATGCAAGGAATCCAAAAGCAAAGGTTTTCTTATGGGTAAGATGTTCATGTAGGTAAGCTATTACCACGTTTATGCACACGTGAAACTAAATGTCAAATATAAAATGGATGTGTTTCCAACTCTGTTTTACAAAAAACATACAGCTTTTTGAAGTGGTAGGCTTTGTTTAAGTTGGTTCATAATTTTTGTGGAATTGTAGAGAAAATGAAAAGACCCCTTAACAGGATTTATTGAACAAAGTTCAGTAAAGGTCATCCAATCAGTGGCTAAAAAACCTCACCATCTACTTGAACTTATCCAGGAGCTCATCTCTGTTGCTCCTATATAATATGTAATTTAGTGGGAACACTGCGTACAGAATTACCTGACTGTTTTCTATTTTACTCTCATGCCTTTGAAAGAAGCTATAATTTTCTGAGGAGAAGAAGCATATATTATGTTCCCTGTAATTGCTATCACCAGTTCTTTAGAATCATAAATGACCTTTTTTCCCTTTTAGTGAAAAGAATTTGAAATACTCTGAGTCTTCAAACTAAAATTCTCTTCATTTCAGAATGTGTATTTTTTTAGTAACTTTGTCCATCAACATATATTAAGGAAAAACCTGATTATTTTTGGGGGATGAGATGAGCTTGTTTGATTTTGGTTTTGGGCATATAATCATCTTTGATTTTATGTCATAACCATTTCACAGAATTTAGGGACAAAATAATTGAGGAAGAAGGTTGCCCTGTCTTGTTTTAAGAAGTAAGCCACTGGGCATGTAGCTCAATCAGATATTTCTAGTGCAAATTGTTCACATATAGACAAACACAATATCAGACAAGCTATATATCAGTTCAGTAGAAAAAGCTAATACTATATAATACATCACTATTTTTCAAATATTTCCATTCACTTCTCCAGTAAACTCTGACTTACAGACATGGATGGTAACTGAAATCATACACAATTTGCAAAAAGGTTCAAGTTTCTTCAATAGGATTTTCAAAATCAGAGGTTTAAAACTTTCCTTAGTATTGTCACAATTTTATTGCCAAATTTATGACCCTCATAACCCCTGTCAGAAATGAAGCCTCACACAGCCACTCACTTTCTTCCCTGCAGTGTAATGGGGGAGGCAATTGGAAGGGTTAAGTTAGGAGAAAAGTTGTGGGTTAGATAAAGGGAGTTTAATAGGTAAAGCAAAGCTGTGCATGCAACCAAAGCAAAAGTGGGAATTCATTCACCTGCCTGCCCATGGGAAAGGGTGTTCAGCCCTCTCCAGGAAAGCAGGGCTCCATTGGGCATGATGGCTGCTTAGGAACATCCTCCACTTCCCTCTCCTTCCCCCAGCCCTGAGCATGGTCTGGATTGTAGTCTGGGTCAGCTTTCCTGGCTCTTTCCCCTCCCAAATCCTTGTGCATCCCCAGACTCCTTGCTGGTGGGTCAGGGCAGGCAGAGTAAAAGGCCTTGATTCTCTGTAAGCACTTCTCAGAATTAGCTGAAACATCCCTGAACTATCAACACCATTTCCAGCACAAATCCAAAATATACCCCCGCAGTAGCTACAATAGAGAAAATTATTTATTATATATTTTGTCTATAGCTACTATAGAGAAAAGCCCAAACCACTACAACATGTAAAAAAATTACTATTTGTAATTTGTGTCTGTCAATCTTCCATGTCAGCTCTCCTGAAGCACATTTTTCTGAACAGATAATAGCAGATAACACAGATGCACACTAAAATCTTTCTGTTTCTCTGACTTGGGAAATAGGTTTTCTTCCACAAAGCCATTTGTTACACACATCTCTGTGAAAATTACACTTGAAAATCCAGCAAAATGTATTTCCTGTTTCCTTAAAGTATTGCAGGATTCGACTCTTTGCACTTCACATAGTTTTTCCATGTGCCATTTAGCTCTGTGTCAGCTGAGGAACAATGGAGAAGGACAGGGGAAGGATGCTACCTCTTCAAGGATCTTCTCTCATTCTGGAGCCCTACCTGGGATGAATATGGACAAAATCTCTGCCTCCCTCTTTATATGTAGCCTAGATGTGCCTTTTTCTACAGGATGTAGAACCTCTGTAGAGTCTGGGACTTCCCTTGAGTGCAGTGTGAGGATGAGTGGATGAAAAGCTTCTTTGTGTTCCCTGTCTTCTCCCTGCTTCTGTGCAGCATCACAAAGGTTCATCTTGTCCTTAATCTGGTAGTCGTGGGGCACTTTTTTCTACGGTCTTTAGATAGGCACTAAAACTGCTTTAGAGATTGAGAAGTTTAAACTATGCCACTTTCTGGTGAAATAAATAAGCAAACACCTAAATTAAGGCAAAATATTGTTTTCAACACAGAAATATAATTTTGTTCAAGCTGGAACTTGCACTGTCTTGCTCAATGTGCTTCCTGTGATGGGCTGACTTTGCCTGGAAAGTGGCTTCTTTCACACAACTGAAGAGTGTTTTGGCAGCTCTATGATCTGGATACTGCCTTCTCCAGTCTGTCAGTCAGATCACACTATGAAATCTGAGACAAACTTAAATTAGTATCACAAAAAATGTTAGTAATAAAAAAGGACATGGCACATCCTCATATTCCAGCCTGCATGGGAAACTAAGATTACAGGAAGATACATATATTTTTGTTATGCTCAAGATTTTAAGGTACTCTTCTCTGTAAATAGAATCTAGAGTAGAAAAAGGGACATGTACTTAATGAAACCTTGACCAGTGCCCAAGCAAAAAAAAAAAAAAAAAAGTACATAAAAACTTCCTCATTCAAAAATGCATTTGAAAAGAATAAATGTGCAAAAAACTGCCCACTGCTCATAAAAAACAAAAAAAGTAAAAAATACAGAGCATGCAGATTCTTTAGAGCGCAAGTCAAACACCAGGCTGCCCAAGGTCAGGAATATATTTTCATTCTGGTCAGTTGCACATTACAGAATTTTTTTCACCTTTCTCAAAAGCATTGGATGCTACTTATTTTTCAAAATAGAAAACAGGACCAATTGAAGTATTAGTTTAAGCTAAAAAGGCACTTCTGCAAATTCTGCAGGACTGGCAAGTTTTGCCTTCCATCAGAGGCATGACTTTCTCAAACAAGCAGTACAATAAGAGCAGAAATACATTCTGGCATTTGCTTGCATAGCAGCAGATTGCAGTGACCTATATTTGTCTTCTGGAACCAATCCTCAGTAGCCTCTGTAATGATCAAATTGATGGTTTAAAGGTGTGGCTCACTGGAAGTAATAAAACATGATGTTTCCCTTGTATTTCAGCTTTGAAATGGTTGAGAATTTGTGGCACAAAGCCACCAAAAATACATCATAATAATTTTATGAATTTAATGACTTGTGGTTATGTAATCCCTCAAATATGCCAGTAGCAATCTTTTTAAAACTGATTGATTTTGACCCGTGGCTTTCTCTATGGTTTCTTCTATATAAAACAGCACTTTAAAATGTTCTTCAACTTGATCTTTATGGTATACCTTTTATTTTCATTTCCAATTGCCATTTCTTTTAAAATAGCAGGCACTTATTTAGTATCTTACAAAATTGACTCTTGGGAACAAGAAGCACTGTGATGTGTTTCTGCACTGACATCTCTTAGTGTGATTCCTAAGCCAAGCAGCAGAGCCGCAAGAGAGAGCTGGCCTAATTAATATTAAAGTAGTTGTGTATCTGTCCTTTATTTCACTTTGTGACTACAAATCTAATGTACTTCCCTTCCTCTTAAAATTGTCCCCAAAACAGTCCCCACAAAAGACTTTGACATTGATTGCACAGTTGGGAGGACTGTGAAAACTGCACCAGCTCATATTTTGTGTGTCCAGAAACACACAAGCTCTTAGCCACACTCTCAAGCACCGCTGACTGTGGCAAATTGTAACCCAAATTTGACCTAAATTCTTCTCTCACACATCTCAGATGTCTCAGACTCCCAGGAAAGATCCTTCATTTTGTACTAATTAACTTGTCTTTTGGCAAACAATTGCAATACAAACCTGCAGTACCTAACTGAAGAGTCATAGCAATACCCAGCATGCTGGACAGGTCTGAAGGTAGCAGCAGTCTCCTCATGGAATTGATTTTAGTACGAGTGTTCAGCCATCTTTTGCAGAAACAATTAATGCACTTGTAAAAGAGAAAGAGAAGAGAAAGGTCCAGAAGGAGAAAATGGACCAGAATCACCCAGACTATGGAATCAGTTTTTTCATAAGTCTAGGTTTTCACTAGGTCCCCAGAACTTTATTTAAATCTTATTTTCAACAGAGAAATTAATTTCCAGCATGACTGGGTACTGTGTTCTGTGGCTCCTGACTGTTCTGCAAGAAGATGCATGAGCAGCTAGGAAGTCAAAGATGGGATGTGGGGCTTGAGGTGAGAAGCACTGCTCACCAGCTCTCCAGGGCTGATAAGAGTTGGTCTTTCTAGAATATTGCATATATGCAAACATAAAGCAAGGGAACACTGTTGTCAGAGTGAGACAGAGACACTAGCTGAAGAATGGGTACTATTCTTTACTTGTGAGAGCAGAAGTGTAATGAACTACTGAAACAAAAACTGGAGTACACCCATGCAAAATACAACCTGACCAAATACAACTGGTACAGTACAGTAGCTGCGTGTGAGAGAGCCTAGCACATTAGGCTACTACTTATATTCAGGAAAGATTTTTTTCCCAGTTCTTGGTAGACACAATTTTTGTATTTTTGAGCAATTATGAGGAAGGAATTTCCTCATTTTTTAGCTGCATTAATTTTTAAAATCCCTGTCTTTTGTTTTATCTTAGCAATACCAACTAGCACAATGAAGTTTTTAATGTATTACATAATGTACATGTAATGGACTGGATTTGTTCATTTTGCTACATAAAAGATCCTGTTGCATGCAATAAAAAGCTGGAAATAGGATTGTACATCTGCAGCTACAGTGTCTAATATGTCTTTCAAGGTTTTCTTGTTGCAGCCTTTTAAGGGGGACGGGGGGTACATGTTTAATAGTTGACCATAGTCTACAAATCAGGCCCTTCTGATGACCAAATGTATGGAAAAAACTCAGCCTATGCTAAAGACCCCAAGTTAGACAGTGGATCTGGCTGCAAATGTAATTCCTGAAAATTTAACAGTGAATTATTTATTTTAAACAGAAACCTAACTTTAATTCTGCAAATTATAAACCTACCAAATTAGATCTGCCATATTTTCCCATTCTCTTGTAAACCCTTACAAATATTCATGTTGCCTGATGCTGCTACAAGCCAATATCTCTCTAGAAAGTACATTTATTTTTATTAGATTCATTTAATCCTATATATTTCCTTGCAGTTGTTTCCACCTGTTGGGAACCACAGTACACACTTCTAATTCTGACTAGATAAGATCCTTCCATGCAAAGCAACTCTAGATATTTCAGCCCTCTGAATCTGAGCTCAACGTTGCTTAATTAGGTTTACATCCGCATGAGAAACCACAGCTTTATACCTAGCGTGAAAAAGAAAAAGCCTTTTGAATCCTCCAGCATCAGCTGTTACCCAAGACAAGCTCCAACCCACTAGAAACTGTTGTCATCTAATTGCAAAAGTTCCATACCTTCTCAATGATTTCTCACAGGCATCTCCTGACAGCACTGACTCCTTCTTCCACACAGCACAGCCAGCTCTCTCCTCACCCAGCTAACCCACTCTTTTGTGGCACTCACCTTTACTGGACACAGCTGTGGGCTATTAAGGGCAGGCCTGTTCCTAATCTTTGGTGATTGGTACAGCTGCAACTCCTCCGGTGTGAGATAGCCTTCTGCACTATTCTTTTACATTCTATCCCCCCACAGGAAATTCCCATGCTGCTATGACCCATTCCCTTTCTTTTGCGAACAGAAAGACATTAAACTGAGCCATAAAATTCTCTGTTATTTAAAATCATCCAATTTGATCAAATAGAAATGTTATGGTATAAAATGGGCACTGAAGAAAGAGGGGCAGCACCCATAATTTATACTTTGAATAAAGTGATGGGAGTGGCCTTTTACCTGTTTTGCACTTTAGAGTGAAGGACCTATGCATTTCAGAGTGAAGGACCTATACAATTTCAATATTTGAGTCACAAATATTTCATTCAAAAATTGCAGATTTGTAAAAATATGCTTGAAACTAAAAACTGACATTTTCGGCTCATCTCAGGCCATGTGATTATGGAGACTTGAGTGAAGATTAGAAGATGACGTAACAATTACTTCCATGGTTTTAAATTTACCCACACCTGGAAGAGAATTCAGTAGTGGTAACATAACAGCTCTTCACAGTAAGAAATGCATTACCACAAGGCAGTTCATACATATTTATATTTCTTAGCAAAAACAATATTATTTTTTGACATCAGGCAGTGGCAAGTTACACATGACACTTACTACTTCTTGCAGAACCTACTTTAAACCAAAATGATTAACAATGCCATCAATAATACCTTGCATGGTAGTATCATATTGTGGCAGTTTTAATACCATGCTTCAAACAGGGAAAGTGTTTAGAAAAATGTAAAATATCATCTAATTTTTATTCCAGCTCTCTCTGTTTTTCCCTCCTGCTTGTCAAAAAATATAAAGCACCAAAGTGAAGAAGCAAATGCACAGCAATATTGATTCTGTCAATGTATGCAAAGCAGTAATGAAATCTGTGTTAATTTGTGGTAATGTTGATGTATGGTTGGGGATACCTTTGGGCTAAAGGCAATCATTTTCCTCCTGGTTTCAATCTACAGCACCTTCATTGCAAAGATAGGATATAAATGTGGGCCCTAGGGAGGGGGCAGCAAGACTCTGAATCTACTGAGAAAGGGTTGGATGGAATTTTTACGTTTGTATGTGACATCTTCAATCTGTCATATACACGGTTACTATAAATTTTGGCTTGCTTTAGAGACTTTTTATATCATCTGCCTATTACTGTATTGGGATATTTTTTTTTCCAACTTATTAACCAGATTTTAAAATTCCTCAAATTTTGGAAAATGGTGCACAGAGGTGCACACAAACAGATGTTTGTTGACTACCTATGAAGTTTCAGACCCTCAAGGGACATGGAAGTGTTTTGGGAGACCTCTTGATTTTGGCCAAGAGACGTACAAGTTCTTTGCTGAATCTCAATCCTGAGTCCCAGTGGGACCCAGGAGACAAATAGCTCCTTTCATAGAGCATTTCAGTAAGGGTATGTGGAAGGAAAAGGTCTGCTCTTTTAAAGTACTTGATCAAGGACATTTTCCAATGCAGCGAGAGAAGTAAAATAGAAAGCCATAAACAAGGAGAACATAGAGAGCCACAACTCATATTAATTGATGGGCTTTCAAGAAATTAAGGGTGCAACTTTCGGGAAGCTCAGCCTGAACTTTGTAACTGGTAAGACTGTAAACCAGGAGAATCCCAGACTGGGAGGTGTGTGGGAATCTGTTTGGAGCTGTACAAATCTATAAGGAATGCACAGGGAGAAGAGGGAGCCAGGAGGAATAAATAGGGGGGTAGACATAAAGGTACAAAAGGTACAGTTCTGTGTAAAACAGAGCCAGTCAGAGTCCTGCACCTGATCACTGCCCTCTGTCCTCTCTTTTTTTAAAATCTTTTTCTGTAATATCTGTCAGCATAATCCCACTCTCCTCTGTGTGTGTGTATTCCAAAGACTTGGTGCCAGCTACCAGTGGGACCTGTAAGTGTGCAAGTGAAAATTGCTGCCAGATCCTGGAGCCAGACCAGGATGGGGGTGTCCCTGACCTGTGGTGTCCCTGTGGGAGCAAAAGGGGTCTCAGTGTTGATGGCTGGAATGAGTGGGTTTTTTAACCTCCACCTGCGGAGGTTAAAAATGCAGGTCTCAAAAGCAGCTACTGGGGGGACAGGTGTGAGTAGATGGGGGGATCAGTGCCAATGGCTGAAACAAGACCTGTGTGTGTTCTAGGTGCCAGCTGCTGGGGAAAAAGAGTGCCTGGATCTTTCCCAGACCAGGTGGGCAGTGGGATGTGTGTATGTGTGTGAATGCATATTATTTGCTGGGAAACCTCAGCCTGGACCAGTGGATGAGCAGTGAGGCCTTGGGTTGATGCTCCAGTCCTTTTTTGTATTTAGACCCAAAAGTTTATGCTACAATTCCTCCTCTGAGCACATCACAAAATAGTTCCTATGCTTTAACTGATGCTTGGACTACCGCAATTGTCCTCACAGCCTGCTCAGTCCTATTCTGTTTGCCTCTCCTTTAAAGGAATTGAAATTATTTCATATTTTCATGATATGAATGAGCACACATGTCAACTCATTTTTCTTTAATTGCAGCCTGTCTTTGGCAGAATTGATTGTTTGTGACTCACAGGAGTCTTATGCTTTATGTTTGAGAAGCTCAGAATTCTCCCACTTCCCCAGCAAGAACACTGACCTACATATCAGTTTCTTTGCCTTCCAACTAGAGTATGGAAAATGCCAAGTTTCTCAGTGTTTATAGAGCATCCAGCAAACTAAGTCCTGTTTATTAAATATTCTTCTGGTGGTTTGACACAACACAATTAGACAGTAATAGTAATAACAAAAATAAATTCTAACAATTTTTAGGTTTCCTTTGGTTAAACAATTTAATATCTATTCCATTTTTATCAACATTCACAGGATCCTGTAAAAAGAATATTCAAATGTATTTTAAAAATCCAAACACTAAATGATGCATTGCGTGGATTTACTTTTACTTTTTCTGATACTTTTAAAAATAACACATAAGTAATATTATATTTACTATATTGTATTTACTCTTTCATTTTCACACATTTTTCATGTTTTAAAAATCCTGTTTTGGCAAACACACTGAAATAATTTGAGATGTTTCCCACTTCTCTTACATAAGATATAAACATCACATTTTATACAGTCAATTTAACTTACTGCACATTATCTCAACCAATAGAACATTAAAAGCAATGTGCTTCTTGGGATACAAAACTGGAAAAAAAAGCGTTCCAATAATTTTAATTTTTTGTATCTACAGAAATCACAATACCACAATCTTTTCTTAAAAATGGAAAGCACTTAATTCCCTAGAATCTTGTCAAAGGCTTTTTCTGACCTCCAATCACAATTCTTTCATATTTTGAAGTTTTATTCATTTCAGTCAGACTACAGAAATCCTCTTGTCTCTCTTCAGTATAATTGCATAATGTTAGTGGGAAATTTTAATCCTCTTTATCATCACAGTTGCCACTTAATTTAATAGACATGAGAATTATCAGTTGTATTATTACTATTATTATTGTAGTTCTCAAAAGTCCCATTTCAAACCTAATATGCTCATGTCCACAAATGTTTACAACCTAAACCAACAACCAGACATTTGATTCAACTGGACAGGTGTAGTTAGAAACCACTGCTTTCCTCATTGCAAAATTTTAGTATAAGGTCCACTCTGGCATCCCCACCATACTTCAGCTTAGAGGGCTGGTTCAAAATAGCTCAGGAAAGCAGTAAAAAATTATCAATTCAAGATCAACAACACATCTTTACAAAGAGGAATAGTCAAGTCTTTTATATCATGTTTAGCATGCAAAATAGGTGATATTCAACAATTCACAGTGAACTTCGGGATGGAAACCCCATAATAAGTATTAAGGATGTTCATAGAGTTATAGATAAAACAAAAACTTTATTTCACTAAAACATCCATCAAAACCCAAGATAAATTTCAACTACCTTTTCAATGCAAAATTATTATATTTTGTATATCCTTGAACATCCTGAAAAGAAAATTTATGTAATGGTATGACAAATATTATTACCATTTCTGGGTAGAACTTGTGGAAAAATACAAGTAAGTTTTGGAAAATCTTGTACAATTTTGGGATAAAATACAGCTGCTAAGCTTTTTCCATCCATTAGATGTGTTTTAAAGGAATTTTTGCATAAGATTCAGGAACTTGCAACTTGTAAGAGTTTATGAGAAATACCTTTTGTAACTTTTGTACTTTAGTATAAATCTGTGATAAATTTTATTGTGAGTATCCAAAACCAGAAATTCTTGCTCTGTGATGGGAATGGGGGAGAAAAAAGAGCACAACACCAAGCTGGAAAGGAGCTTGGCAGAAAAAGTCCTGCAGGTCTTGGTTGAACATTAGCCAGCAATGGGGTCATGCTGCAGAGAAGGTTAATGGTATCCTGCACTGCATTTGGCAAAGTATTGCTGTCTGGCTGAGGGGTGTCATCCTTCCCTCCACCTCAGCACAGGTGAGGCCACACCAGGAGTGGTGTGTCCAGTTCTGGGCATGGATGTACTGGAGAGGGTCCAATGAAGGACCACAAAGGTGTTGAAGGGACATCCCTGCGAGGAAAAGCTGAGAGCAGGGACTGTTCACCTGGTAAAGAGAAGAAGGCTCAGGGTAATCACATCAAGGTATTTAAACACCTGATGAGAGGGTGCAGAGAGGAGAACCAGGCTCTCCTAGCAGTGCCCAGGGACAGGACCAGAGGCAATGGGCACAAACTGAAACTCAGGAGGTTTCCTCTGAACACCAGGAAACACCTTCTCCCTGAGAGGGTGACTGAGCACTGGCACAGGCTGCCCAGAGAGGCTGGGGGGGTCTCCATCCTTGGAGCTATTGAAAAGCCATCTGACCACGGTACTGGAGAAGGGGCTTTGGGGTGGTCTGGTTGGACCAGATGATCTTCAGAGGTCCCAACCTCAACTATTCTTTGGTGGCTTTGGTAATAAGATTTTTGTCCCCTAAAAGTTAGCACAAAGATGTTAATTTATGCTGTGTCTGTAGAAATATATTTGTTGAAAAAACAGCAAACATGCTTTTAAACTTCCAAACGTCTATCTACTTGCTGAAATGGAGAAGTTTCTCCCTCTTACATAATTTTGTGATAATGATGTGGGTTTGGATCTGGGAGACCAGCATTTTTTCATTATAGTATACCTGTGATTTATGATCTACACTAATTGCCAGTTGATTTTCAAGGTGATGATGAAAAGCTGAGGCCTGGCCACCCATAAGAAACTGTCATACCCTTTTATGATGAAGAAATAAAAGGAATGATGCTCAATTTCCTCTGCTCTGAGAACATTCCCATCTTAAGACTCTTAAAAATACACTGCCAAATGTTTTGCTGTGTGTGAGGTAGGGTAACTGAATTATAATGGACCAGAGAAGGCAAATGATGAGCTTCACTTCAATAACCTGTGAGTTCCTTCACTGCTGTGTATATTTAACTGAAGTACAATTATGATTTTTCACTTGACCCATCCTAGAGAAATTTAAAAATGAGTATTAAAGTCTTTGGAAGAATAACTTCAAAAGCTGAGGGAGATTTAAAAAAAATATTTAGTTCTTTGATATATCTATGACCTTGTGCTATGTTTTGACTATAACAGCAAGGCTTCGCTTTTACAATTTTCAGATAAATACTAACTGAAACAAATCAGAAATGAGACTGCTTCTACAGAGAAAGGCCATTCTGTCCCTCACAGGGTCCATAGCTAGGTCATACATGTGACTTAGACTCCCCATCTTCCCATCTGGCTTTTCATTTTAAGTGAGATGGAGAATTATCTACTTGGTAACTGCAGAAGGTCAAAGATAAATAAACTGCAGAGGAGCAGAACATTGTGTAAATATCTAACTGTGCAATCACTGTAGATTTGATTTTAAAATAGATTTTCTGTGTCACTCAGATGCTTAGCTACATGGAAGTATTTAAAACAGCCAAGAAAAGCAGTTGACACTGACAATCCACTCATTTATCTTGAGCTACTACATAAAGAAGTACTTCTTCAATAAAAGCAAACACAAGAACCTGAATATCTGGTAAAGAGACTGTAGAAGTATCACATAACCTTGGGTTCTTTTTTACCTTTGTAAGAAATTAGTAAGCAATACAAATATGTACCAAGACATTGGCCTGACACCCTTCTACTCTAAAAATTGATCCAGCAGTTTAACAGCACAATGCATACAATGATATGGTGAAGTTTGTAGATATATGACCTAAGGCTGGAATGATTTATTTGAAAGAGTCCTGATTAGTATGCAGCTGATTCAGTTTCAAAATGTTGTACCTGTTTCCTTTAATGCAAAACTGCACTTCTTCAAATCTGCCTTCCAGAACCAGGATTACTAAAATACTCATAATCTTCTACTTAGCACTCCTCCATATGGAAATTTTCCATACAATGTGTAGCACCAGGCATTTTATATGGATGATAAAACTGCTGAGAACATTTTTGAAATTCAGTGAAAGCATAACATATTCACTTGTTTGAGTACACAACAAAATAATTCAATTTTTTATTGCCTTTATGGAGCATGCTTTCCTTACAAATCAAAGATAAATTTTCCTAGAGAGAAATGAAGAAAACCTCAGGCTTCATCAAGATTTTCTAAATAAAAGATGAGGTATGTTGAATACAGAACATGAAAGACATCAAATCCCATTTTACACCTAATGTCACAATTTATTAATCCCTGATCACATTTCAGAATCTTTTGGGTTTTTTGTGGGTGGGGGGATTTTTGCTGCCTCAGAATCCTATTATATGGGCCTATTTATTTGCCAGTAAATAACATCAAATCTGTATTTGGAATCAGAGAATTTTTTTTATATATGAATTTTCAAAAATTTCACAAGTGAAACAAATCATAAGGCTCTTTGGTCCATGTGTCAGAAGCGAGTAGGTATGCAAGCACAGGCCTGTGATCACAGAAGGCCAGGAGCAAAGTTTTGGTATGCTGCCTGTCAAAAATACACGGTCCCTTCAAAGCTCAGACTAGCACATCTTCTGCTCAATACTTGTAACTGCTCTGCATTGATCTCCAGGACATTTTTCAAAATGGTAGCATGCCATGATCCCCTTTACACTGGAACCTAGGGACAGGGAAGTCCTGGGTTGTATCCAATAGGAGAGCATTGCTCCTGCATTATACAGATATTTTTCTGTCTTTTGCAAAACTTTCTTTCCTCTGTAAATGAAAGAGTAGTGAAAAGGAGATGGAGGAGGAGTTGACCCTTCCCTTTTTTATAGAAGTACAGAAATGACAGGATGAAGGAGAAAGGAAACAAAAGTATCACACTTGCAAGGAAACAACAAAAGGATCAATCTTGCAAGGCAAAGAGATTTTGCTGAAGATGTTGAGTGCTCTTGTCAATCTCAGCTACAAGAGAAAGTGCTCAACAGCAGGGACAAAAATGGGCCTGTCCAGAATTCTAAACAATATAATAGGAAAGATTTGCTAGAAAGGAACATCTTCATAAGTAGGAAAATAACACACACTGGATGGAAAAGGACGTGATATTTTGAGAACAATAGTACCATTACAAGTGATGACAATAAATAACATTAAGTTGATAGGAGGGAAATGAAACATAATCAGTGCTCTCAGCAGTATTTTTTTCATGGGTACAATACAAGAGGTGTGTCCCACTGGAAGATCACTAATTATTAATAAACTTGAGCTGACTCTGTGTACAAAAACCAAAATCCAGGGGCATTCGTGAATTTAGATTAGAACCTAAAATGGTCTTTCTTTGTGAAGGAGGGAGACAATGATCAAGGATATGATTCTCCTGTCACATCATCTCTTACCATATTTGACTCTATTGACTGTAATAGGTCAGTTCCTTGTTTGCAGTGGTGGCACTGGAATAAAGGACTGATACTGAGTAATTCTATAGAGCAGAGAAAGCAGACATATTTTACAGATAACCATGAGCTGCTGCACAGTATATTTTCTGTGAATTTTTTGCTATGCATCTCTAAGCTTTAGAAGACAGACATTTGTTGGAGATTTGAGATGTATGGAAAATTCTTGCAGTATGGTTTTTAAAAGGGAGAAGTGCAGCAAGATAGAATCCAGTCATGGGCTTGAATAATGTCATGAACACACATTGTATACGGTGAAAGTAGCAAGGCAAATATCACAGCATTTGATGTAAGTTTTTTCTGTGTCTCTCATCTTTTTCACTTAAGGCAGCCTCACTCCTATGAGTACAATAACATTTGGATAAAGAGCTTGTTGAAGACTGCAATGACACCTTTTCTGGAATGGAAAAGAAAAATGTTCTCATGACTAGATCTTTTTGCAAGAACAGCTCAGGTTACTTCTCCTTTCTGTTCAGCCAGCGAGTGTCACAAAATGAGTCACGTTGATCCAGGCAGTCACATTTAACTAACCCAGTAAATGATGTTCTTAGATTGTAAGGGACATAGCACAAAACATGAGTCCTTATTAACCATTCGAGTGCATTCCAACCAAAAAATATCCTCTCAGTTTTCACAGAGAGGTGTTAGTAAGTGAACATGATAATTCCCTTTGTTTATTTTTTATTCTGTTCAGCAAATAGGTATGAAGCTATTATATGCATTTGAAAAAGGAAATGCAAACTCTTAATTTACAGAACATTTCAGTCTAATTCTCTTACTGGAAAAAATTTTTAAGCAAACATCCCACAGGGTAAAAATAACCTCATGATTTCAGCACTCTCTCTATATCTTCCTAAAAACAGTAGTCTGGAAAATCTACTTGCAATTGCTGAAATTTTGAGTATCTTGCATTTCTAATTTCGACCAGTTTGAGAAAGCACATGAACAAGATATTTTAGAATTACAAATACATTTTCTTAATTATGTGGAGGTAAAAAACCAGAAACTGATATCTAATGATAGTTACTTCATTTGGGATTATTTATTTCATTAATAATCCTAGCAATTTAGCCCTGCCATTTCCAGACAGATTCATCTTGCCTATTTTTTCTACTTGCTACTCACCCATTCATGATATCTATCAATTTATTTGCCACTATCAAGGCAGGTAGATGATACTAGAGTCAGTGGAGAGAAGATGGATAACCACATTAGGTGTTCAATTAGTGCCTTAAAACCAACTCTTTAACTTGTTCTTCCATTTAAAGGTATTTATTCTCTAGATGATGCAAATATATTTCACAGGTCATTCTTTTAAGGTGCTCATTGAAATATTATGCTTTTATAATGTTATGCTTCTTTTTCTGGGAACTGTGGTATGATCACAGCTAGCAGAGGGCTATTCAGTTATGTTATATTGCAAAAGAATGTGTTATTCAAATTCTGCTGTCAAAAATGTTCTTCTGGTATGTTCTTTCAATTTTATACCTATGCTAAACTAAAAAAGGTAGTGACAAGTACCATGTAACCAGAGCTTGGCACATTAAACATTTAAATGGTAAGCTGTTTTCTTAGAGTCATGCTAGGCTATTAAAACATACAGAAATAATGAAAAACAATACTTTTATGGTTAAAAAAAGAAGAGTCAGGGTATCATAAAATTTATAGAGTTTTTTGGGTTTTCTTAAAATTTAGGTATTTATAATTTTGAAACTTCTAAATTCTTTACTATTCATTTCTTTATGTGGATTGAAACATTTTCAGCTATTTTTTACCAAAGGGACCTTGGTATATGTTACCAAATATATGCCTGTAACTGAATTATTTTAGTTTTCTCATTGATTAAATGCACTAAAAATAAATGTGGTTTTAAAGTCAGTATCCGATATTTAGATTCATTTCAGCATTTTACTGAGATGCGTGATTAATTTCAAAAGCTACTCTGAATCCATGAATCCTTTAGTCATTCCAAATGGCTACCCTTTGGTCTCTTTGTAGTTGATAAATAAAATATTTACTTTGTGTGGTTTCTGATTCATCAAATATATTTAAATGTCAGCTTCATTAAGAGATGTATCATCCCAGACTCCATTGACTATATTAACTAGGTTGGCCCATTCAGATATAGATTTCTGTTATAGATGCCTTCAGTGTCTGTTATGACAAACTGTCACTGACATATTAAACATAGACACAGTCTATGTGTCTTATTTTTGTAATAGTATTGAACTCTTAATATTCTGAAAATACTGACCTGTGTTCTCAGAAAATATTTTCAGCTCTTGAACACTGTGAATATCTAAATCTTTTGCTTTCTATTTCACAATAGTTTTATGACCAACCTTTTTCTCTTCAATTTGAAAATGAAGTTTCATTCATCTTCTCTTACTTAGCAAAATATCCTCCACTTTGTTCCCAATACTTAGTGGCTCAAATAAAATGGAGTTGCTGAGTACTCCAGGTGCTGTCCCAGCCTTTGATCTCACCACATCAGGTTCATCATAGATTTCCATTTCATCTTCTCCAAGGCAAAATCTTGAATTTTTTTACTATCTTCCTTTTCTGTCTTTACATCACTTTTTTTTTATTTTTGTTTTACCCATGATTTCAGTTTTGGTATCTTCTCAGCTCCTCACAACTGAATGCTCTTCTATTTCATAAGGCTCAAGAAAAGTTAGTGAAATCACCCTTTTCAATACTGCAACTCATTGAAGAAATAGAAAGTACTTTTCTGTAAGATCTGAAAAATTTTGTTTGCTCTTTTTCTCCAATTTTGCAAAACCTACCCTGATGTCAAACTTTCCCATAATGGTTCCTTGATTCAAATTTGATTTTTAAAACTTTTTTCACCTATTTTGCTTAGTTTAAAAAAACACGTATTTTAATTAGCTAGAAGAGGAATGGGCTATGGATAAGTGTAGCAAGATTTTCCTCCTTTGGATGTTATCTATGAATGTAAAAAGAATGATGGATATTATAGCATATTTTAACATTAAAATAAAAAAGAAATTTACTCAAGCAGCCAGAAATTATAATGAAGACAGTATTTGCCAAGTGATATCTCCTGTTGCTCAGATCTCATTGCATGTTTTATTATTTTAGGCCTTTTCTATCATCTCCCCTTTCCATATCTCCCTCTTGATTTTATGACCTTCAGACCATACATGAATTAAAGCTGACTATGATGATCTGTGCTAGCTTTTAACTTTGAAAAAAGCCTTGCATATTTAAAGCATTATCACATCAGAGGTATATGATAACTGCTAACAGTTATGAGAAAGAACTACATGAATGAATATGAGTTTCTCATCAGGAATATTTTATAATACAAATGGTAAACAGAAAAAAACTAAGAGAGCTTGCAAAAAAACAGCTTCAAGAAGCAGATGAGTTAAACTATTGAAACCATGACTTGCTGTATTATGAAAATGCAATAATAACAAAAGATAAAATTACTAAAGTAATGAAATTAAACTATTTGTTTAAAATGTGCTAACATTAACTCGTTAACACTGTTATTAATTTATTTATTAAACCAGCAATACAAATAGCAATAATACAAATTGCCTTCCATCAACCCAGTCAATAAACTATGCAAAGCCTATAATCTCTAGTGTGCTCCTCCATTACCTCTATTAATAGAATCCAGGTACAGGGGTTTTTTTAAGTCTTTGTGGTTAGATTCTTTAATATCCAGTACTTTCTCATATATTTAATATGAGGAACAGAGATAGAACAGCAGACTAGAATTTGTCAAGAGCTATGTTTCCAGAATACTTAACCAATGTGTTTTTTGATATTTTTAAAGCTTTCAGATAGTCGGAAGAATTATGATGACACCTTGAATACATCATGCTCTTTGTACCCCATGACTGATACAACTTTCTCAAATCTAATGAAGGTCAATTAAAATAAGTTTCTTACATGTTCAATTAAGTATTTAAATAATCTCAATTTATTGCAAAAACCAAAACAGCTGGAATATTTCAGATTAATTTGTCTGATAATCTTCTATTATTGCACAATTTGGAAAGCACTAAATTACTTCTAATCATATTAAAATCATATTCCCAATTACTTGCAATCACAAAACCCCTACATATTTTATCCTTCCATATTGCAGAGATACGTGTTCGTCATTTAAACTTAATTTGTTGCTGCTTTATTCTTCTTCTACAGTACTAAAACTTTAATGAAATTAAATTTAAAAACATATTTTGCTTCAAAATAGTTCTCAAATACATGCTTAAATTTCAGCAGTCAGGTAAATATGCTGCATGAAAACTGTTATACTCAGAGTCTCTTTAAATCCAAAGGTGTTCTTTAAAAACTATAAATCACTTTGGAAAAAATATAAACCAAAAGTGATGCATATCACTGGATGAAATTAGAACTAGAATATAATTTGCAGGCTCAGGGATATCAATCAATATGAGTTCCTGATGTACTTGTCCCCTTGCAGCTCATTACACTTGTTAAACACAAGTGCTCAAGCACAGACTACTGCTCACAAGAGAGCATGGAATCATGGGATGGTTTGGGTTATGTTGGAAGAAACCTCAAAGATCATCTAGTTCAAACTTTGCTACCATGGGAAGGGAACTTTCACTGGACCAGGTCACTCAGGCCCCCACCTAACCTGGCCTTGCAAACTTCCAGGGATGGGGAATCCACAGCTACTCTGGGCAACCTGTTCCAGCATTGCCTCACTGGCCACACAGTGAAGAAGGTTTTCCCGATATCTAACCTAAACTTACCCTCCTTCAGCTTAAATCGACTCCTCCTTGCCCTATCATTACATGCCCTTGCAAAAGCCCAGCTCCAGCTCTCTTGTAGGCACCCCTCAAGTACTGGAAGTCTGCTCTAAGATCCCTCCAGCGATGCCATGGTGGTTTTTTGCCTTTTCTTTTATATGCCCTATATAAATTACTTGTATTTTAGTTTCCATATTTGTAGCCTGCTACTGTAACTTAGTTGTGGTATTTCCCTAGTCAGAAGGACAAGATATTCTACAAGTCTCCCAGTTGAAGGCCTGAAGCCCTACACTATCTTGGCTCCCTCTAGAAACCAAGGTTGAAACCAGCTGTCTAGGAGATATTTTTGTAAACAGGATACAAGCCCCATGCTGAGGGGGGCAGGCTCTAGAAGTTGCCAGAGTAGGGAGACATTACTTTATCTATTATGCTTCTTGTTGGAGAATCTTTGTCAGATACACTGATTTGCAAAGTCTGTAAATGTTGTGGACATGTCATGTGCAGCATGCATTGTCTGGCGTTTTCCACCTTGACAGGTTGTGTACCTAAGGACCCTTATCAAACAAGGTAAAACCCCCTTAACTGTGTCTGGCTCATAATTCTAGGAGGAGAGAAAAAGACATTAGCAGCCTTCTCTTCTCCAGGCTGAACAACCCCAACTCTCTCAGCTTGTCTTCATGGGAGGGATGCTTCAGGTCATCTTTGTGGCCCTGCTCTGGACTGGCTCCAAGAGGTCATTTTCCTCATGCTGGGAGCCCTGGACTGGGGTGCAGGACTGCAGGTGGAGTCTCACAAGAGCAGAATAGGGATGGAGAATCAGCTCTTTTGATCTTCTTGTCACTCTTCATTTCATGCAGCCCTGGTTAAGACTGTCTTTCCGGCCTGCATGCACACATTGCCAGGACATTTTTGAGAATGTTGAGTCATGGAGAATAATAGTATAATATACACATTCTACATCAATCTTGGTTTTCTTTGAAAACAAAACTAATTCAGTGTGTAAGGAAGATCCAAGCTGGGCACCTTGTGGCATATACAAGAGGCTGAGCAGTAAATGACTGCTGAATATTACATGAACTTATCAATATGGCATAGGAGCATCAGCATAGCAGCAATGTGACTTCAGCTCTAAGAGTGAAGGAACTTAAACTGCTTCTAATTTCATTACTTATTTTTTATATTTCTAATAATGATTTTACACTTTCCCCATTTTTATTCTTCTGCTCTCTCTCTCTGACACTTGAGTTCTGGCTCGGGATTTTGTATATATACATCTCTATATATCTATATATAGATAGATATATAGACACTTAAGCAAACAGATTCACAGGCATGATTCATTCTACCATTCTATGAGATTGTTTGTCATGGAAACCAACTGGACTACTATTTTTAGCACAACTGTAATTTAAGTGTTAGCAACCTGAAAAAGTATTCACATGTTCTGTAATTGAATACTTCAGTGTAGAGTAGTCACTCAGGTCACTCAGGCCCCCACCTTACCTGGCACCTTTATACAGGAACATAAATATGTTCTGATTGCAACTATAATTTAAAATTACCATGGAATCAGATTATATTGCTGCCAAGGTACTAGATATGTTCACTTCTTGGAGCATTAGTTTTTCCACTTCAGCAATTCAGACATGAGAACATTTGAACAATTATAATCTCCCAACAAAAATCTAACTACAAAGGATTGAACTAGAATGAACAGATAGGTAATCAGTCAGAGGGTTTTAAAAATTAACTATAGCTATCTGTGCCTGGGATTCTTACTCCATGACACTTCAAAGGAGACTCAGAAATTCAGAAGCTTCTCTTTATTTTATAGGTATTTTTACCTGAAACACCTGCATTCTGAGTGGACATAAAGATTCCAAGGTGCGCATGGTAACTAAGTGGTAGAAGACCCTAGTGGGCTGCTTGGGATGTTCAAACACCCACACACATCTGCAGGTTTCCTGAGGGCTTGCAGCAGTTCTGTCATCCATTAACTAGTAGGTTATATCATTGTCAAGGAAGGTTTGTAACATTTGAGTTCTAAGATAAAGCCAGGTGACAAAAATTAACTATTGCAGTGAGAGATTTAGAAATAGAATTAAAAAGAACACTTTGACATGTAGAGAAGAAAGAGAATGGGCATTAACTCCAGATCACATATCAGTGTGAGAAGAAGAGTTGCACAACCTAAAGTTGAAAAGGAGCAGATAGTGTACTATGATATATAGAAATGTAGACTCATAGGAATCACTCTCCTGCCTGCAGAAGGATGATAAGCCAACTGAGAGTTTATGGATACAGATTAAAGAGTGACACTGGAGTGGGCATCCGGCTAGGTGACCAGGAAGAAGTAGACAATGCCCACTAGAAATAAGAATGCTCTCATGTTCTCTGCCCTGGTCCTCATAGAAGACTTCAGCTACTCCAGTTGAAAGATTAGTGTCCTTTCTTTCTGCTGGAAAGATGGGCAACACAGCAAGGCAAAAGTAATCCAGGAGCTTTGTCTCTCCAATTTAACTGTACAGATACTGTAGGAGACTGTGCCAAAAGTCTTGCTAAATTCATGGTAAATCTCATCCACTGCTGCCCCTCATCTCTACAGCTGGTCACCTCATGTAAGAAGGCAATCAGGTTGGTCTGGTATGACTTGTTCCTGGTCATGCTGGCTGTTCCCATTTTTATGGTCTGTCAGTAGTTTGGCCACAGCTTCTGAGAAGATTTGGTTATCATTCCTAGAGACTGAAGATAGGCTGCTTGATATCAGATATCAATTTTATAATCTTTACAGTAAGCTTGATGTCTGCCTTTTTTATCCATCAAGAACCTTTCCAATCATCTTAAACTCTTGAAAATTATGAAAAGGTTCACAATGGTGTCAAGCAATCCCTTCAGTAGCCTTATCTGACTCACCTTATCTGATCACATGCACTTGTGTGCATTCATTCTTGCTTGAGTGATTCTTAACTTGATCTTCCTCCGAAGTGGATAATGCTTCACTCCTACAGACTGTCACTAGTCATAGAAAACAGGGAATATGAGGGTATACCTAAACAGTCAATATGTCACTTCCTTTAGATGTTGTAAGGGGAAAAAGAAGCGAAGACAACTAGTGCACAGATTGTGTTTATTCTGTGTGATTATACTCTGCCATGTGACATTCATCACCACAGTTAAAGGTGTAAAGAATCTACATTAAAAAATCAATTTCATTGAAAAAGAATGAAAAAAATACTACCAGTACAATCAGTGTTCTCATTGCTCATAATCCGTATTTTGGCATGCATCTAGTTAATTGCATTAGGTAAAACAAAGGCAATCACAGAGGTAAAAGATCCTTCAGACTGGGTTCTACTTGGCATTAATCACAGTGTACTTTTTAGAGACAAAGATCTCTCAAGCGATGTTCATCCGCTATAACATAAAAGAGAAAAATCGAAATGATTACTTTTATTTTAGCCTTTGTTCTGCTATGATGCCCACTAAGTGCTAATTAAAAACCACTCTGAGTAGAGAGTGTGAAAAGACACTCAGTTCTTCAATATATAAATTTGGATCAATTGGTAACAGTCAAGACTATTATTTAGACGAAACACCCTTCTTTGACAGCTTATTGCCAAAGAGAGCAAATATGTGAAAAGGCTGAGAATAAGATTGAGAAATGAGTCCCTCTAAAGCTACTGAAGCATAGATCCACCTTTTTTTCTTTCACTGTCATCCCCTCAGCTGTTCTTCATTTTTGTTTTTCTGAAGAAGCTTCCCTAGCATTCTCAAGGTTGAGACAGTTTAGGACTTTACATATATGAGCAATGTTTTTTTTTTCCAGGAATTAATAAGGCAAGGACAGTAGGTTTCATTATTATTTTCAGACTTTTTTATGTTAAGCCATACACAGCAGAAGAAAAAAATCCTGCAGAAAATGCTGGTATTTTGTAATCAAATAATTTTGCAGAAAGGTATCATATTGATGACAAAATTAGTGTCAAAGAGAAGTCTTGCAACTTTCTCTTTCATATCACTGGTGTTAAAATATTTAACTTCACCAATGTCAAAATATTTTGTTTCACATTTATTATTTCATATTCATGAACATGTCTTTAAATTCTTCAGAAATTATTCTTTTTTTCTTCACAGATCCTTTTTATTGCTAATTTCATTCCACAAAAGACTCCAGTCTGAGCTACTCATTCTAATTTGCAATAAAATAAAAGATGCAGAACCTTGAGGTTTTTTACTTGCTTTATTTATCATCAATTCATGCATAGAAAAATATTTGGAAAAATACAAATTTCAATTTTTTTTGTCATATGCCAGTGAGGAGAGATGTAGCCTTCCCTTTATGCTCATTTCACCCTTCCCTCTACTCAAATTCCACCGCTGTATAAAATTGCAGATGTACCAGATAGTCTTGTTATTCAGCAGTCCCAACTTTAGGATCAGTCTAGATACCCAAGATTTAGTAATGTGCCTATGCCTCTGGGGTTTCTAAACAATTGTCTCTTTCAGAGCAAACTACACTTAAATACAATTTGCTAGAGAAAGACTAACACCATTCCTTTGGCTATAACAGGCAAGGGTTCTGATGTTATTCCAGGAAACCTTGCCTCTGACAGATTGCTGATAGTTCTGGGAATAGAGTTCAGCATCAGTACACTGGACTTCCCAATACTTTAATGAAATTCCTGGAAGTGCCTTTTCTACATAGAAACACTCCATGTGATAAGACAAAACCAAGAAATTGTAAATAACATTTACAGAGAGAGAAAGAGACATTTTTTTCCAAGCGCCTCAAAATTCAGGGACATAATACTGAGAATGACAATAACCTACCTCTACGTCAGTAGCTTTTCTTCTAGATGGAAAAATGTACCTGAAAACAAAGGCATTACAGACTCAACCATCAGCTGCAAAAATATTCAAGCAAATAACTTGGGTTCTCCAGAGGGATTTCATTAGCATTGCCTAAATATCTCCACACTGTAAAGGCTTACGTGAAGCATCCTCATCACACATGAATTAACAAAATTCTGCTTCACCATTTTGCTGTCGGGGAGCTAGAGCACAATGAGGCACTGTGGACTGGTGTCCCATTAAAGCACTTATGAGTGGTGGAATATGTCTCTTGCATATTGGAAACTACTGAAATCCATAATATCCTGAGACTTGCAGCAGAGTGAGAGATTTGTCACAGTGCTCTGGTATCTTGGATGTGCACTCAAGCACTGAAGCACTGTTTAAAATGTGGATACTGACCTGTTACAGTTTGTGGTGTCAACTCAATTAGAAGCACCTCAAGGATGAGTACTAGTTTATCTCTTGCTTGGAAGATACAGACCAATACCTAAGTTACAGTCCCACCAAGGTTTAAGGGTTTTAGGTGTTCAACATCTCCAAAAATAGATGATCACAGGCATAGTCTGGAAAATGCCACCAGGCACTGAGACAATTTTATTCACTTGGTGATAACTGAATTGAGTTTTGGGGCTGAACATGGCAATTCTCATCTGAGCTCTAGCAAGCTTAGGTCAAGCTTAGGTCAAGGGCTATCTGCTATGCATACTGCAAAGAAAAGATTTAAACCAGGTCTCACAGATCTGAAGGAAGCGACTTCCCACTGCTGGATCAGACATCCTAACAATGTTTACATGCAGAATAGCTTTGGCAAAATGCCTGCTGCCACCTGAAATGTATTTTCACTGAAGGATTCTGAAAAAATCAGGTATCTGTATAGTCAGGGTGACATGCTCACAGATGGAGAGAGAGTTCTGTGTGCTGCTGTAAGGTATGATGCAAAGAGCACTATTCAGGGAACTCTCACAAAGAAGTCTGAAGAACAGAACAACATAAACATCTTGTAGACCGCCCTCAAAAAGCCTTAAGTGGGTCCCACCCACAAGGTTAAACTCAGAAGAGGAGTCAAGTATGGCAGAAACTTTTTGTCTCAGAAAACATATGCCTTCTTGGTTGATATTACTGATATTTTTATCGTCCTCTTCAGGGAGCAGGTAAGATGATAAGACAGGCAGAGTTACACACAAAAAAAAACAGGAAGAACTGTAAGTGATAGCCTAGTGCTTATAGTTCATGTTCTTTTAATTCATGATGCAAAAAGGGCATTTTTCTTCTATTCTGTCCATCTAAAAATATGGTGGACATTATTTGACACTTGTGTAGCATTAGAAATCTCAAAATCTCTATATTTTGCAATTTTTATAGCATGTAAGTTCTTTAATGCATGTGTCTAAATTTCAGTGTGTACAACTGTTGAGATGAACCCCAAAAAGAAAGCATTGTGTGGCAAAGTGGACCAGGAACATTAGCTGAGACCAGGCAAACAGTTTTGCCAAATTAAGAGCCCTGAGAAATTCAGTCACAGAAAGATGGGAAGAGAAAGTGAGATTCTGACCCCAAAACACATTTAATAGTTCATAGTCAATGGAAATTGCTGAATGAGATATTTCTTCTAGAAAGGCCATTTGTGAAACATTACAGTGATTCTTTTTATCAGTTATTTGCAAAGAAACAGACATTTACATTCTCCTACAAAGGGCCCCAAACCCTACCTACTTAATCTTGCTGCATTAGGTTACATTTAGATCTTCCTCTTGCAGTCAAAGTAATTGCACAAGGTTCTTTCGTTTGTTCTCCAATCCTGTTAATCAGCCAAGGCCAAGAATCTATTAGGAAACTTCAAGGATAAATTAAATGAGTGAATAACTTCTCTGGCAGTACTTTAAATTAGTCTTCACTGTCTCCCTAGCTCCAGTTCTAAGTAGAGCCTTGATGAATTCTATCTATCTATCTATATATATATATTTATTTTTTTTTATTGAGCCTGCAATTCAGCAAAAGTCTGATTAAAGTAGTTTACTTTTAAGAGACAAAGTTGATGCTTTTATATCTAACCTGGTATTTTATATAGTCAGAGAAATCTTTAAAACATGTATTAAAATTGTAGGGTTTTTTTTAATTATGCTAAAAGAAATAAAGGAATGTTCATGAATAGATAATTAAATTTAGGGACTATAATAATTTTAATTATATTTACTTTGTTAATCAGAGACACGGGGAGTTGCATCCATTTATTGTGAGCTTGACAAGTTTTATCTAAGAGTATTTTATAATTAAGATCATATATTAAGTCCTTGCTGGAGATAATAAATATTCCTAGGTAATTTAACAGAGAAAAAAAGGCATGTTACTCAACTGAAATAAGACAGAGCATATTCTGGAGGAATGATTTTGTATATGACAAGCTCCATGCAATAAAATCTAAGGTTTAAAGGAGAAATCTTTAGCCTGGAGAAAAGGAGGCTCAGGGGAGACCTTATCCCTCACTACAACTGCCTGAAAGGAGGTTGCAGCCAGGTGGGGGTCAGCCTCTTCCCCCAGGCAACAAATTACAGGACAAGAGGACACAGTCTTAAAGCTGTGCCAGGGGAGATTCAGGTTGGACATCAGGAAGAATTTTTTTACAGGAAGAGTAATTAAACATTGGAATGGACTGCCCCAGGAGACAGTAGAGTTATTGTCCCTGGAAGAGTGTAAGAAAAGACTGCTCATGGCATTCAGTGCCATGGCCCAGCTGGCAAGGTGGTGATAGGTCATAGGTGGGACTCAATGACCTCAGAGGTCTTAAAATAATTGATTCTGTGATTCTTTGAGGAAAAAAAAATCTTAGTTTAACATTTTGGGTTGGAGGAACAGAGGATAAGGACTGCCATCTATTATTTTGATCCAAATTAATATTTTTTCTTTCATTTTACAATCTCTTTGTAAAAGTCTAGCAACTTCTGGAAGATAAAGAAAAGTTAATTTTGTCAGGAGGAAAAAAAGCTGTCTTTTCTTTTTGCTGATGTCTTCCCTTGCCACACACTCAGAGATTTGACAACAGCTGACAAAGTCAGCGATGCAGATATGTTCAATTAAGTGTGTTGGAGGATAGAAATATTCATGAGGATAATCCAGACTTGTTTTAATTTTGGAGTAACATTCCATTATTACAACAGCCACTTTAGACATCTTTATAGAAATGGAGTGTTTATTATTTTAATTACATTAATGCCACTATAGAAAGAAATCTCAAATATTTCCTCTTTCTTTTTCCTGGATCTTTCCTTACATATTGTTAGAACAAGTGGTGACTTTAAGAGCCATAGAAAATGAAGCCAACCTAGCAGTATTAAACCCCAATTTACTGAATCAGATTCACACAGTAAAAACCAGTTTTTTTCACAGAGAAAACCTTAGTGGAGTCTACCCTGTGGGGTGAGGGGACCTTCTGAGTACTCTGTAACTGCTTTAAATTATGGTTTTGGTGGTAAAAATCAGGGATGTAACCCACTAGATTTTTCTCCCAGTACGTATCAAACAACTAAGATAACTCATATTCCTGATTCATAGGCTAAAAAACTAGAGTGCAAAGAGGGTATTCCAATGTCTCTGTGGTATTTTTAAATACTAATTCCACTTTTAAATTCCACTTTTTATTTTGGAAGTGGAAATTTCACCTATTACAACTTTGGACCTATCTATATGCTATTATGTGAAATTTTAAGGCAGGCAGGTAATATGTATTCCCACTTGTCTGGTACTTGCATGTCTCTGGCATGAAAGTAGACATCTACATAAGTCATCCACAGTTTGAAAATATCTAGAAACAGATGTTGACGTGCATACAAATATGAATGTTAAAATCTCAAAATAGTGTTTCAAAGAGCAGCAACAGCAAAGTGGCATCTTAACATGTTTAGTTGCTTGAATTGTCCTTGAATTACATTTTTGTACTGTACTCTCACCAGAGTCCTTTCCAGCTGACTGCTTTCCCCCTGCCCCAAACACAGCATTCCATAAGATGTACCACTGAGAAATGAAATGGCAATATAAACCCAAATATGCTCACTCTTGGATAGAGTAGTGCTCTGGGTATACAAACTTGTCTTTCTAGCACAGATTTGAGGCTAATTAAATATCAGTTGTGTTGTAAAACATTCAAGATCATTCTGCCTTTAAGTGTTATCAAGACTTTTTAAAGCTCTCAAAGTGGCACTAAACAGGGGAATGTACATGTTTAAGTACTGATCTCTTTTTCTAACTGAGGTCTCCAGGTTATTTAAATTTTAGAAAGAAGGGATTCCTTTTTGGAACACCATTTACAGCTGCCCAGATTCTAGTAAGATAAAAGTAGTAGAGTGGTGAAAAAGCACCAAGAGAGAAGTAGTAGTTGCTGGAACCTTGATAAATATTGAAAACAGCAGATTATTAGGAATTCTTAAAAAACTTGCAGCTCTTCATACATGCTGTGAAAGGGAGTACTTGAGACTTCCTTTGACTCCGATGAATCTTTTGCAAAGCATATGGAATGAAGCTTAAAACTTGATAGTAATGCACACACATAAATTCTTTACCATTATTATTTTCATGGAAGATTATTAATTACAGATAAATGTATACCTTTAATATTGCCCATTACTTGTGATTTGCTTAATAAAAACACAAATCATTGTGAGTATACAAAACAAATATTTAACACTAACTTTGAATGGGTATTTTTCCATTTTGATATTGCTAATGGGAATGAAGCCTGAGAAAATTTGTGCACAATATGGCCTATCAGGGGTTTGAAAATGCTAAAGACTGTTAAAAAAATTTAATATATGCCTATATGTTAAGAAAAAAATGAAACAAAACAAAACAAAGATGGATTTAATTGTTGAGAGATATTGTAACTGTTTTCTGGTTAGTTTTAGAAGTTTTTAGTAGGAGGATTTTACAAACACATATCTTACAAAACAGTGCTTGGCCATATCAAAACATTGATTTTAAAATAGAATTCAGATTACTAAGAAGACATTATATTACAATTTCACCCTGTTTGTTCATCTCTTTTTATTTATTTAGCAAATGAAGACCCTGGATATAATTTTCCATCAAAAGTCACAGTGTGTGTGAGAAAGTCGGAAAGTCAGTCTTCTAAAACAACTATAAATCATCAGAACAATTAGTATTTTACTGGATATTACTATCCAGAAGCAATACAATTCAATAGCACTTTCTTAATTGCTTTGCATCTTTTGCATTTTGAATTATCCTAAGCTTCCAAAACAGTAGAATTGTCTTCTATATAAGAGTAACATTCTATTACATAGCATTATAATCAGTGCTCTTTTCTTTTTTAACATCCTATTTCTTATTAGGCTAAAACACTTTTCAGATTTGATGCTTCTTACAATAACTTTGCTTTATGAGGTTTGTCAGGGCTCAAAATGATAAAGTAAATCAATCTCCAATACTGGACTGAGATTTCGTAAAAACTTAATAAATTTCCTTTGGTTTTCTGTTCAAACAAAAAGCAATCAAAAAAAAAAAAAAAAAAAACCCTTGCTACCCCAAAATCCTGAAAAAAATATAAATTTGGGATATGTTAATTTTACTACTTCCACAACATTAAGGAAGGCCTCTAAGCGAAAAACTGTAAAGTACTTTATTAGTTTTTTGTAGTATTTATGTGCCAAACATGCTATGATATATTAATTTGAAGAAAATTACCTATTTCATAATCTACGTTTTCATAGGTACATGGTATGTCATCCCAACATGGTGTGCTGTGTGGTGTGCCACAGGCAGGTTGAAGCCAGAGATGGATAGAAAATTTGAGTTGCAAAATTATACATGTTTTAATTTCTCTCCAATAGGAAGGTAATTCTATTTAACACCACTATGAGCTTCATACCACATTAAATCAGAATTTAACACATTATTACATTTATCAAATACAGTAAAACTGAAATCAAACTCAGGTAAAGCAAACCACTTGCATGGATGAGGGTTTTTCTCAAGATGTAATGCCAGAGAGATCTTATTTACCCATTCATGGCTGGTATCAGTCCATGCCCAATGTTAAATGCATTCAGTGTCCTAGAGCTGGAATTGCTGTCCCTTCAGCACCTGCTCATTGACTTGTCTGACACACTGGACATATGTGGGCACAAAATGAAAGGTAAAGCTCTTCCACAAGCAATTAATTATATTACTCCGCTCTCATCTGATGGTAGCTGTGCTACTTTGCACTGTTCAGACATCCTCAGGAAGTTACTATTTTGCCTTCCAATAAACAAATGAGCTTATTATTTTTAACACATTCTCATGGTCAAATTCATTTATGGCCATGAGGTTACTAATTCTGAAGTCAGTGTGGACAGAAACAAGTATTGTTGCAACTACTTTACAGCTGAAGAAACTCAGTTTAAGGCTCAGCTTAAAGTGAACAGCCTGAATTGCAGAGATACTGCTACTCAGATAGTCCATTAACTTAAGCCAATGGAAAATTTAAGTTTAAGCAACTTCTGAAGGGCCATAAGTGAGTTGCCTGAGGCTAGAGAAACAAACATTATTTGAGGTCTGTTTACAGCATCTTTTCTCATAGAAAGATAAAACCTCTCTACATATGAATAATCTATGGCTCATATTCAGTATTTCTATTGGGAAATCTTATAGCACTGAACAAAGGGTGGGTGCAATTCTTCACATTTTATAAACAAGAAAACAGAAAATCAAGAAAGGGCCAGTCATATGTCTTAGTTTACACACTGTCAAGGGAAATAGAAAAGTGATGATATTCAGCAAGCTTATGCAGTGGCTATCTTCATAATATGGATTTCCTTCCTTCCTCATAGGGTTTGGAATGAGTTAAAAATTATATGAAAACTTTATTAAATGTTTCCTTGTTAATCTATCATGTTACTTTAAACATTTCACTAATGCAGTCATATCCTATTAGTAACCAACCACCCTAATTAATTCAATAAGAAAAAGTGTTTTATAGTATTGACATTGTTTTTATTGAATTAGCTGAGATGATTAATGGTAGTGTAATTCAATGGAAGAAGCTACTGTAATGTTAATCAGACATCCCAGACTTGCAAAGAAACGTACTGTTAAAATCATATTTGTCATTGACAATAAAACTGCCCAAATGTTGACAATTCTTGTAGTTGTCTATACTCAGGACACGGTACCTGTTATCTTTATATATTGCAAGATATTTCATAATATACACAGGAGAAATGTGCAATAAGACATAGAGAAGTTGACCCATTAAAATGCTCTTTTGTCCCTGTGAATTTTTAAAGATTTTTGGTGTCCACTCAAGAATAGAGGCCATATCTTGGATAAGAGCAGTGGAGCTGTGAAACAGCTTTATTCAGCTACAGAACCATTTGTTCCATTTCCTAGGGAGGCGTGATGCAAAGCTTGTAGATACATATTTGTTTAGCAGTTATGTTGGGGGACACTGAGAATTTTCCCTTGTATTCATCATTAGCTAGGTCACTCAAGCATAGGTATTTTTGTGTATTAAGGATCAGGCTCTTCAGCTGAAATCTGAGATTTTTTCTCTCACACGTTACAAATGGTTCAGCAAATACAGTAATAATTTTTTGCCATTGTTATTATAGAGAATATAAAATTTTCATGACCAGAAATTAATTACAGCTCATTTGAATCCTGGCAACAGACACTTAATTAAATCTTTCTCCCATTTCACCCTCCCCTCGCCAAAAAGACTAGATACAAAATCCAAAATTAGCTTGATGCTAGTGTAAGGCTTTAATATATATTAATATATTTGAAGCCACTTAGAAAAAAGTAAATATGATTAGTTAAAACACAAAACCAAAATGAAACAGAAAAAGAAAAGCAAACAGCAAATGTAGGCATAAAAGAACCACAGACCTTTTCCTTTTTCTTTGTTACTCTCAATTTCCTTGCTATCATAAAAGGCTTGTTTATGCCCTGTTTGACTCTTACCTTCTAGAGGCTTTAATAAAATAATACCAATGAGTGTGGCATCAAACCTTACTTATTTTTGTACCAGGGGGAATAGAAAGCAGTTTCCTTCTACTGTACCGTTATGTTTTCCATGTAAAATTTTACATTTTGCCCACATTTTACATCCTTATTTTGGCAATGCATTTCCCTCCCACCTTTTTTGATATCTTCAATAGTGTAAGAACACTCAGTATTTTCTTCAAAAGCCAGCAGACACAAATTTGATTACAAGAACAGTAAAAGTGAGCACTATGTCTAGAAAACACCTGGCACTTGCCTTTTGCCGTTCGCAGCTACAATCCTGGATCTGTTCGCTGCTGTCTGCTTTCCAGCTATTTGACATGTCTAGGGAATTAGACTTGTCAGATTTGTCTGAACCAAGCCTCTCCCACACTAGTCTCATCCCCTGGGCCTTGTAGGTTTCTCTGAAAAGGATCTGTTCTCTTTGCACTCTCTAAGCTGAGCAGCCCACATCCCTACTGGGATGCGCGACTGGAAAATCCCAACTGACATTATCAAAAGCAGATGACTCTTATGTCTGTCTAGGGATGCGTAAGATCATCTAGTTAGAATAGGAAAGTATTAAACTGCAAGGCACTTGGGGCTTATCTAAAAGTGACTGTGATCCTGAGGGCTTCCTTTTTGCTGTGTATAGTCATTTAGACCCATACAAAGAGATTCCAAAATATGATCTTGCTGATCTGATACTTTTTGCAAACTCTAGAGACACGATACATGTGATGTTGGAAGTGAACCCAAAACTTTACTTCTTTCTCAGTTTCCCAAGCTCTGACTACAGTGATAAGAGTGTAGTTAACTAGTAAAACTACTAAAAGGCCCAGATTTTTCCCTAGCTGCATGGAACTTAATTCATCTTGCTCTCATTCAGGTGCTGACAAACCAAAATTCACTAACTGCAGTGGAGAGTGAAGGTAGAACTGGCTGTTGGCAATGGCTTACCAGAACATGACAAAGAACCATTTCCTAATTCCCTTGAGATTCCTTCTTGTTATTTCATTAGGGCAGTTATTCACAGATTTTTGGTAATAACCTGCATAACTTCTGAAAACTAATTATGAATTTTAAAACGGAGCAGCAAAAGTTATTACATCTGGAACCATAATCATTGAATCATAATTGCAGAGAAACCAGATAGCCTTTGCACAAGCAATGTGGAGTCCAGTCAGTGGAGTCACTGTAAACATTTTATCTTAAAAAAATAAAAGAAGTAGAGCTTCATGCTGCATAAAAATTCAAATTTCCAGACTTATACAGAGGGAAACCAGATGGACCAAAAATCTTTCCTGAGCTAAAATAGATGAACATAAAAGAGAAAGTATTAAAAAAGGAGTGTGACTGTACGTAAAAAGAAATTGGAAGTGTAAGTTTCTGATATTCCAACGTAAAAATAACTTTTAAATCAAGCAAATACATTATGACATGCACAAGACTTCAAATAGTGAGCTGAAAAGTTCAGTGTCTTATATTTATGGTTTTGGTAACCTAGAAATATGTTTTCCTGATACTGACCTGTGATTGTCAGAGTTCACCCCAAATCAGATCAGTCTTTTCTGAAACACCAGATGATATCAATTATGTAGCTACAAAATTTTGATACAACCTTTACAATGTATTAATAATTCCCTCTTGTAAAAAAGTCCAAGATTTTTTGATGTGTATTTTCACTGCTTTAAGCAAGGTGGTTAAAAATTCTGTGAGCTGGAAAGAATAATTTCAGAATTCTATTAAATACTTCCTATGTTTGTTTGTTTTTTTTAGTGGCATCAAATCTTCTACAGAGATTTTTCCCAGTCAATTTTGACCTTTGAACTGTTCTGCGCACTTGTTATTGTGTAAACAAAAGTCTAGACAAAGTGGAAGACAAACAGTCTTATGCTACTTGCTTCAAAAATCTGCACATCTCTTTTTGAAGCTGCATAATGCACCACAGATGAGACATAATGAAGCACAGTAGTCTGCTACTGTATGCCTTGGTTGGTAGATCTGTCTTGGGACTTCATTAGTATGTAACTCTTATGCAGTCAGTAAATGTACACCTCAGATTGTTATAACTCTGAAAAACTAGGTAAGAACTGAATATTGTTCTTTCTTTTCTCATACTTGTTGGTGGGAACAGAGATAAATTCAAATTGGTCCTTGTCAATAGGATTAAAAAAATCTAAAAATAGTTTCCTATGAGACACATTCACACAAAAGGTAACTAATATGATCTGACTTACACCCACTCAGTGACAATTTTCATAACCCTTACTAGACAAAACTGCATGGATAAGAAGAATAAGTTACTATATCATTAGGAGAAATTACCATATGTGCTCATGACTAGAATAAGTCACCCCTTCCCAGTCCCTCCCCCAAATTTCAAAAATAGGAGAAACAGAAACCATGAACTTGAAGAATAGCGTAATAAACTAACAGAGTGAGAATTAGAGACTGAGTGATTCAGGTCAGAAGACACTTCTGGAAATCTCAAATCCAACCTTTCCTCTCCTCTGTTCCCAAACTCAAAGGGCAACTTCAATCACATAGCCAGACTTTACCCAGTCATTCGAGCGTGTCTAAGAATGCAGAATCTCTGTGCAACTGTTCCTGTGTTAGAGGCCTTGATGGCGATCTAATTTTTTTTTTAATATTTACAGAATTTCCCTTTTTTTGATACTGGTGAACTTGACTTTTTTCGTCCTTTCTCTGTGCATATGCAAGTTGCCTCCTCTACAGCCTTCCTTTAAGTGACTGCAGAGAACGCTGTGTCCACCTTCATTCTTTTATTGTTCAGGTTTACCTAAATGAGTGGACTTTAGCTTCTGCACTGTGCCTTCCACCCCCCAACTCCCTTGTGGTATGTGGGGAGCTCACTTCAGTAAGTACAGTCTGTCTTGCATTGGGGAGCCCGAAACTAGACTACAAATATGGCTAGCAGAACACCTATTTCAGAAAACAAATATTCTGATTCTGAATACTTTCCTTCAGTAACTGAATCCAGTCCTTTTGATGTTAGCTACATCCTGTTACCACCAAAAACTTTCCATTTTTTTTGTGAAGAATCTTAGACTTTGTCCATCCACGTTAGTCCAGACTGCAGACTCAAGTGTCACAATCTTCGCAGATGCAGTTCAAGGAGGATCTCAAAATTTCAAATATTTAAAGAAAGGCTTAGTCTATGCCAGAAATTGGATTGGAAAGAGAGCCCTGTTACCATTACCATATCCTTTTACTTTTTCTTCTTGAGAAAGCTCATATATAGAAAACCCAAAGTGAACCTCACATTACTCTATCACTTGAATGTATCAGCGTTGGACCTATTTCTGGTTTATACTCCTAAATACAGTCTTTGTAGTCGGATGTTTTATTTTCTTTCCATTCAGCTTCTTTATCTAATAATTTTTCAATTTTGGTCTTAAAAGCTAACTATGGCAGGGAGGTGCAGAAAGAAGCCACATCAATAAACCTAATTTCAGCCTCCTTTTCACAAGAAACAGTAGTCTCCTTACACTCCACTGCTTTTACAGCCCTTACTCAGAGAACTGAGATTACAGTCTGTGTGATTTATAATTGGAAAGCAGAAACTATAACATTCACCTGCTGTTCATATCCACAAATGAAATGATACAAGGCAGTTTCATCACTCAACACAATAATTGGCATATACCAGCTCTTGTATGCAGTATTCAGATCCCTAAGGTCCACTAACAAGTTGTTGTAGCTACATGCAGATGTAGTGGAGAAAAAGCAGAAAAACAGCACAACATTTTTCATATCACAGTTGTTCTGATTAATTCATGTGGTGGAATTGGGTTTCATCTTTATCTTACAGATGGTACTGTAAAGTGAAGCTGGCCCTACTGATATCAAAGTCTCAAAGTAGCCTGCAAATGACACTAGAGAAGAAAGAACTAGAGAGAAGCAACAACAAAGAACAAAATTATTGCAGATAATTTCAGAAACTTTTCTGGAGTATAAATTGCAGTATTGAAATTTGGTATTTCACTGTACAAAGATCCAAGCTTCTTTCCCTGTTTTTAACTTACTAACGTTTTAAAATAATTCAAAATTAAGTCATTGCCAATTCAATGGAATACTTCAGCATGTATATGACTTGAAACAGCACTAAAGTTCATTCATGCTAGGAATGGTCCATTCAGTTCATTTATTATTCCCCGTGCAAAAAAAAAAAATGTCCTAAACACTAAGGAAACAAAACTTCAAGATCATGGCTCCTGTCACTCAAAATGTTGAAAATTCTCATAAAATTTCACGGACTATGCTGCATTTCAGTGATTTATTGCTCTTTGATAGGGTTTGTGGCTAAGAATGCCATAGAATAATGTGTGCAGAAAATAAGGTGCAGAAAAAGAAATACTTAGTCCCTTCTGAGATTTTCTTTTCTCCCAATGCTACTGAAAAATACAGGATTAAAATAACCACATTTCAAAAAATGCCGAAATAGGAAAGAGTGGACATTTTTCTGAATAATGAGATCCCTGGGTGGACTGCTAAAAAAAAAAAAGCAAAACAGGAAAATGTGATGGTACAGGCAATAGATATCCATATTTCTTCTCTTAAGATGGATGGGAGATGATGTGACTTGATTCCTCATTACCATCTGTAAAGCCCTTAAGTACACAGTTGTTTCTAGGCAGGTGGGAATTTGCATGGAATTATCTGTGACTACTCACACATTACATATGTGAGTAATCTGCTGGTTTGAAAACTGATAGCAATATATGTGAATTTCTCACAGTCCTGTATGCAAACATCGGTTAACATACTGCCTCCTCTCAAAGTTCTATAGGAGGAAACTTTTGCCATTGGTCTTCAATTCTGTCAAATGGGAAAGAAATAATTTTCCATTCCAGGATTTCTGTCATGAAAAATAAAATACAAAGAGTTCCTGCATATCAAATAACCATTTCTAAATAGTGTAATTTGTTAATGGTTGTAGCAAAAATGCAAGCAGAAAAGATAAACATAGCTGTGATTCATATAAAAGTAAATAATCAGACTTTGGGAAAAAACACCAATAATATTAAACGGTGAGTTTCTAAGGAAACCTCCTCTAGACCACAATGCTTTTGAGTTTATTTATAGTATAATGATAGGAGGAACATACGAATAGGTAAATCCATAGATGAAGAGCAAATTAAACTGAGCAAGTACTGTGTTATGAAACAAATCTGTTATGTGTAAATTCACTCTTGTAAGTCTGTGTAATGGTCTCTGTTAAAAATGTCAACATTTTTGTAAATTATTGGCATCTTCCCTTATGTTTGGATATTTCTTTTGGTAAATGCAGGAAACTGCTGTCATTTCTAATATCAATCTGTAGTAAGACTGGATAAATGTTGACCTTTTTTAGTCAACCAGTAAACCTAAGAAAAACATGAGAGTGGACAAAATGATGAAATTCCCTTTGTTGGATGGAAATGTTAGCAGCTGGTTTTATTTTCTGTGTATCTAAACTTAGTCTTGCCTAGTGACTTGTTTTTGTAAAGCAAAAAATTTCTCTTGACCTTTCAAACCACTGTGACAAATGCACTTTGTAATCAAATGTGGGTCGGTAACACAACAACAGGAGAGTGACAGTCATTTACAAATCTCTTATTCTTTAGCACTTAACATGTTAGTTATTAAGTAAAACTAGTCTGAAGCCCATACTTTTAAAGGCAGATGAATAATCAGCTGCCTCAGTTTGAGAGAAAAAATCACTAACAGCAATATCAAGGATCAATCTTTTAAACAAAATAGATATGTCTTGGGTGACAAATAATGTTCTTTTTTTGTCTTTGTCTTTCAGTCTATAATAGTATATTATGTTCTAAATATCTATTTTAAAGCTCCTGAAAATATTTTGTTCTGTAGAAGTTGGCATTTGCAATCTTTATCACTATTTATAACCCAGCTTGATGATACTCATAATGCTGAATGGTTTTACACAGATTACTCTGACTAACCCTACCTACACTGGGACCAGATCACCTTAAGCTCTGCTAGACTCTAGACAAGAACTGGATTGCTTAAACCATCTATTGCTGCAGATATGTAAAAGTACCAGATATCGTCTCATCTGTTCAAAAGCTACTCATGATACCTAATTTAATTTGCTTTAATACACTCAGAGAAACCCTAATCTGTGATGGTAGAAGCCCATCTCTTATGTGGAGCTTCAGTCTTTAGCCTGGCTGTCAATATTGAGAGAGATGCACCTGAGCTGACAGTGCTCATCTTCAGTATCAGAAAGTTTTGATGCCTTTGGGTAACTACTGTCTATAAACTCCATATTTAGTCAAATAAAATACAAGCCTAACTTTGTGGGTTGGATTATCCTGTAAAGTAACACCATAACTTCCCTGCAGCTGGGGGAATTGAGGCATTCTGCTTAAAGATCACTTTTTCTTCTGCCAGGTTTTTAGATATCCCACCCAAGCCCAAATGCTTAATTCTAATATTTCATGTCCTAAGGTACCTAAATTGATCATAACACATCTAGGTCTCTCTTTTATCCTTTATCTCAGAGTGACAATAACTATTGTGTCCAGTGGATGGAGAGGGCTCTGAATTACTGGATTTCAAGAGGTTATTTCCAAACTGTGATAACAAGGAATGTACAAACAACAATTATATACTATGACCTCCAGAGAAAGTCTCATTGAATGAGCTTCCCTTGTGCACTACAGCAGAGTTGCTGTGTGATTCTTTGCATGAAGCTGAATTCTTGCTTTCTTTTCTTTTGCTGAGTGAAATCATTCTTTTGTAATCTCACCCCTAAAAAGATATCTTTACCACAACACCTTCAACAAAGACTGCAGAAAACATGAAGAAGAACTGTTGGATTAAAATCCACTCTTTTTCTCTGGTATAACTGCAATTACAGACTCCCAAAGTGGGGTTTGACCAAGGTTAAAACTTGTCTGTATGAGTAGCAGTCTAAGCAAGTGACACAATCATGGCAAACAAAAGATGTTGCAGTTTTCATGTCCATATTCTGGTTACCATAGGTTCAAGGTCACCCAGTTTAGGCACTATCTTCTGTTTTTATTCAGCCCTGGATAAATGCATGTTTTGGAAGCAAGACAATTTTCCAGTGTTTCCTGCCTAGGCAGCAATAGAGATGATCCCTGAATCTCCAGAGCCACACATTTACTGCTAAGCATCTACTGTCACGAATTTTGTGTGTTGCTTGCCATCTCATCATCCCCTGAAAAGCATTACAGCAGAATTCTGTCTTTTCCAGAATATCAACCATCTATCCCCAACATCCTTTCTTAGCAACTTAAAACAAGCTGGGGTTTATTCTAAGTTGGGAGAACAAATACCAAAAGGCAATAGGCTTTCTTTCCTGTTATATATATTTTTTTAATGGAATGAGTTATAACTATCATTTATTTTACAGAGCGAGGAGATAAAGTAACCTTCTGCGTACAAAAGCACCACAAAAGCTTCACAATCTCAGTTGCCAAATACTTTTCAAGTGCTGAAGAAATCACAGATTTTCTCTTATAAATGGTCTCAGCTACTGACATCGCCCTTGTCCCCACTCTTATTAAAATCACTGGAAGCTCTACAGACCTGAGTGCTGCAACTGTATTCTGCCCAGTAGCCGTACAGCCTAGAATATGCAAATAGATAAATAATTTGAAAAAGTAATTTTTATTTTTCTTAATTTTTAAAATTTTATTTAACATGCAGATCAAGATTTTCAACACTAACATCTAACAAAAACCTGACATGTTTCCAATTTCCCCACAAGTTTCAATTGCTGTCTCCCTAAAAGCTTTGGTCCTGCTCTCTGGTGCATAAGGCCACAGAGATCTTTGTCTGTCCCTCCAAAGTCTGAGCATATGAAGCTAAAGTCGTTCCTAGTGTTGAGTCAATGATTTCAGTAGAGTTGCTTCAAGAGCACATTTGACCCACCATCTTATAACTGCAGTTTGGTAAAACAGCTTCTATTGTTTCTAATATCAGCATGACTATTGAAAAGTAAATTTAAGATAAGGAACAGTGAATACTAGTGATTTCTTTTGGTTGTTATCCCTAAAATATACTGAGCGATTCTAAGGACATTTGAAAATCCATTTATTTATAATTTGATGATTGGGACCAAACAGCATAACTATTAAAAAGCCTCCCCACTGATAAATTATTCTTTACATTTCCATTCTGTTTATTTTTTACTGTAATTGTTTTTGTCACTTCTCCTTATTCAGAAGCAATCCCCCTTTTATAACAGCTTTTAAAGGTACAAAACAAACCAACCACTCAAGCAAAAAATAAATCCAGAGCAAACTGTAATTTTCCTAATGGCAAGGGCATCTTTCACATCTATCTCTTCAAACATGCTTCTACTTTAAAGGTGGGCTACAGCTAGTCTTTAGACCCTTCTTGGTAGTATTCATTTCCCTATTCAGACAGTGAAGTCAGAAGGATAAATGAATTTCTGGAATAACATGGATTCCATGGTTGTCCACTTGAAATAAAAGACTTCCATGGGATTTATATAATTACTGGGGTTTCTGTGGTTTTTCTGAAGAAATTTAAATTCACTCTGTTTGCTAGGAACTTTAGTTATACACCTGTTGGGAAACTGTGAAAGAAACAGGCTTTACTAGAATGCTTTTCTCCCCATCTGTGCTTCAACCTCTTGTTGCATCTCATAAAGGTGATTGCTTTTCCTTTCTTTGAAAGGTTTTAAGTTTGTAGATTTGCTATGAATCTAAAGGGGTTTTGGCAGCACAACCAGTTACTTTCCTACTCAGCTGGCCATTACTAGTGAATTAATTTACTGGTCTGAATCTGCTACTGTCCTTAAAGGAAATGCCATATCCTCATTATATCCTTCCGTTATACAAAACATACTGCCATCATTTAGGTCATGTCAGGCTCTAATGACATTTAGTGACATTTCCCGTTACTATTAGAGCTAGTTATCTACTCATGGTCACAGTCTGCTTCTTTATATCTCTAGGGAAGTTTTAATAAGACTCAGTGGGGACAATAGCTATATTAGCACTTCTACATAAGTTTCATGTGAATGGTACTGAAAATCTCTAGAATTTTTCCACTGTCCTATGTATTTTTTTGATTCATTTATGCAAGATCTACAAGTACAAAATTCTTTGGATCCACTGGGTTACTTCTACCGTGAAAAACAAATTTATATGTCCTCTGTAATGTAACCTCCTTAAGAAAAATGTATTTTTTAAAAAATAGGTGTCTTCTAAAATAGTAAAAAAATTCCCAGACTTATGGGAACAGCAACAACTCTTAAATTCAAGAATGCCGGCCTGTTAGATCTTGATCACATGAAGCTATATTTGCAACTAAGTCATATTCATTTAGACATATTTATTGGTACAAATTTCTCCAACTGGCTTGATTTGTTCAAAATTTTAAAGAGATGATGCTTTTTGAAAGAAATTTGAAAATTTAACAACCAAGCTCTGAATACCAGTTTTATTTTTGTTGTTTTAGTTTTGGTGTTGGTGAAGTTTTTTTGTTTGTTTTGTTTTGTTAGGGTTTGTTTTTTGGTGAAACTAAACAAATGAAGGATTGACTAGAAAATCTTGGAATTTATCAAGCATGCTTTTCTCTAGACCTCAGATGCAAAACAACTGGGCTATATTTGACTAACTGTAACTTAGGATTGCCAGTGCTTTATCCCCCTTACATTCATTATCTGCCAGCAATGGAAGGAACAATGGGTCCTGATGATAAGGCAGTGGATTTGGTCTCAGGATACATGCTACTATTCTTGGTCTTGCTAATGATCTGCTGTGTGATACACAGTAAATTTCTCCGCCTCTCTTTGTCCCAATGTCTCTTTGTCATGAAGATAGCTACATAAAGCATTTGGAGATCTAAAGATCTTTGAGTTATATGCTATTATCATTTATTATTTATTCTCTGCTCTTCTGTGTGAGTTTTTAAAAGACATTCTCTGTGAACTGATGCACATTTTTCTGCGGCAAGCAATCCACACTTGTCTGAAGAGTTGGGCTGTGAGCACAACGAGAGACAGGGAACTTTTTTTCATCTTGTTTCCATAGAGTTCTTGTACAGATAAGTTTCTTACATAAAAAATATGAGTTTATCAGGTAGCCAAGTGTATGAGTTTTCAACAGGGATATGTAATCTGACAATTTATTTCTATGCATTTCTAGTGCATCGTTATTCAAGGTAAAATAGGGTATGCTTGGCTAAGCTGAAGGCTGTTTAAGGTTCATTGACAGCAACTGGTAAAGAACTAACTGGTATCTATCATGTACCCATAGCTGTCTCTCTAAATGCTGTAATGCTGAGGATTTTCTCTACCAGAAGCAGGCTACAATGAGTCTTTGAAAAAAACCCCAAGAAATTAGGAAAAAAACAAACTAAAACTTTTTCCTTTTTCCCAGTGTTATTCCATACTAGATTTTAGATTTTTTTTTGCCAGCCCCAGCTGTTGTTTTTATTAGCTTTCCTCAAAAGCTGGCAATAATATCATGAGGCTCTGTCAGAGCTTTTTTCTTTGACTCTTAACGCCCACGCAGCTGTAGCAAATGTAATGGGCTCTAGTTGCGTGACAGTTTAGTTAGCAACAGAAACAGTTCAAAACTTGGAGGCGTACCAAGAAAAATTTTCACCTCCATTCTGGTCCCTTTACTACTTTAGATTATTTTAAGTAGTACCTGGACTAAAGTATGTACCTCTAAACAGTCTTGTGCTGGCTGTGCTCCTGCTCCATTCCCCAGATCCGCAGGCTGGCGCAATGTAAAGCACAGCAAGCAGAGCATATTACCCAGGCTTTGGCGTGATACAGATTTGCCCTGGTTTGGAAGGTGAGCTTGATTTATGGTCAGCATGAGCTTACATCTGTCTTCAAATGAGCTGTAAATGCTCCCCAGCCAGGCCCAGGTTTCTCCTGCAAATGGCTGCAGACAGCCTTGCTGGTAAGGGTCCTGGTGAGGGCAGTTACCAAGGATGGAACAGGTAAAGGGTAAGGGACCAGCCTGCCACAACCCCAGCACTGAGAAATCGTATCAAGTGCATCTGCTTGCAGTCTGTCAAACAGAACAGCTCCAAATCAGGGGGGCAGAGGAGAAGCTTAACACAGAAATCACTTTGGCAGAGCTCCTACTCCTATTAGAATTCACCCTGCTGTACTTCATCTTTCTTCCTCGTGAAAACCACTGCTAGCAGCAATGGGTCATTCAGTTCACAGGCATGCTGCAGTTTTGCTTCCTTTGCTGCAATTATTATTGCTAGTGTCAGCTGTCATTTAAGTCTAGTCATGCTGTTTGATTGTGCTGAAATCCATCATTAAGATCTTTAAAGTTCCAAGCATTTTCTTTATCTCAATCTCCCAAAAAATTAAAAAGCAGCAAAGAAAATAAAAAAATGTTACTGCTCTTTCATAATACCTCCATCTCTAGCATTTCCTGAAAGTTTTTTCTCATAATTTAAGAGACAATATTAAAAAGAAAATTATAGAAAGGGAAAGGTTGGATGGGAAAAGGCTTGTAAGAGAACATAATTATTATACAAGTAGAAAGTAGGGCAGGAATACAAAGAAATGATGTTACCAGAAAAATTGATTGTTTGTTCTGTAATAGAGACAAAATTATAGAAGTAATGGGTAAGAGAAAATAGGAAATAATAAATGTGGCATACTGCAGAAAGCATTTAATATTACTGGCAAAAGACAAGAGTATGAATGAACCTACAGGGCCAGGTACTGGTAGTTACTATTCATTGTGTAGTGCTAATGTATCAGCGGTTTCATGGTCAATAGTTCCCATTAAAAAAAACAAAATACCTGAGGTAAAGACTGAGTCCTATGGTATCAAATCCTGCCCTATGGACAGTGAAGACACATCACATCCACAGTCCCAAATATTATGATGAAATCTACCTAACAAGAAGATAATTAAG
>JAHXMQ010000028.1:60532558-60549157 GCA_020466415.1 Ammodramus savannarum pratensis
AGTCACACATGCAGACAGAAGGTATCTGATTAGATGCTTCTGCTTTACTGCTATTGTCTCATACTGACTAAGACAGAACAAAGCAACTCACAAGTCACGTTACAGTAATAGTTTCTTGGTCCTAGTGTGAGGTCCTGACTCATCATGGACTTTTTTCCTGCAGTTTCTGCTGTTCATATGTGTAATTAATAAACATAATGTTGATGCACTTAGTTGCTATAGAAACCATTATTTCTTTAGTTTCCCATGAGGATTCTGAGCAAATCTGCAGTAAGTTTGACCCAACTCTGTCACCTTCTCATAGTCTTGAATGAAGCAAGTTATGACTCTTGGGAGTAATATTTGAATTTCTGTCTATGATTAAAATTCTACAAATTTACATTGCAATTTGTCCCCATAGACTGTTATAAAATGTATCCTCAAGACCTTATAAATTATATCACCCAGAGGAATTGTATTAGGCTTTTTTTCATTACATGAAAACAATCAGTGTTGGTAATTTAAATATGGTTTACTTAAACTTACTGTTAATTTGAAAATACTATAAAATGCAAACAATTTTTAGAATAAATAAGTTAAGAACAAATTATGAGGACAAGTCAAGGTTGAATGCAACTTATCTTCCCTGAAATGCAGAATACAAAAATCTCAACAATAATGAAACTATTTTATTCTTGGAGTTACCCTCCTGTGCAGTGAATTTTAGAACTATCTGGTCAACATCAACATTGCAGCATTATGAAGTTTTACAAGCAATTCTTGATATTTTAAAAGTATATGTGGTACATAAGTGCATATGTCAAAATCTGTACCATTCATAAACATAATGCAACGTGGCAGGGGAGGTAAACAGAAAAACTGGTGGCTGTGAAAGTGACAGGGGAAGGCAGTTTAATGTATAAACCATCCCCACAAACTAGAACACAGGTGTGTCTCATTCCAAATTAGTGTCCTCACCTGCAGGATAGAGAGGTTTGCTCATACCCAATAAATGTTTAGATGCACTGATAAAACTTTAATGGGAGGGAACTAGAGCATCTACCAAACCAATCTAATGCTCACAGTGCCTAAATGAGTAAATAGCCACAAGATCTGTGTTAGAATACCAAAATACTGAAATAGTGAGATAGAGGAAGTAGAGTTGATTGGAAACTCTCCAGTCCAGGAAAGGATTCCTACTTCGCTGTTGCCATGCTCTGAAAGAAAGTATAACACTGAATTTTTCTGCAGCGTCTGATCACAGACAAGATCTCTTTGCCACTATCTCTTGTGAAAGATATGTGACAGAATCACAATTTCTGCATTCAGCTGAGATTTACATATGAGATAATCACAGAACTGTTGAGTATGATAACAATAAAACACCCAAAGGCTCCTCCAGAGTTAGTACTAGTTGAGAAAGAGTTTTGTACAGAGATGCCTGCCTCAGCTTGCATCCTGCTTCGTGCCCTCTGTACATCTAAGCCTGGATTTCTGAGTAGAATCCATGTCTGCCCCTATGTTTTAAAAGCAGAAATTTTTACATTTAGCAAAGAATAAGTACTGGTGTATGTATGTGTAGCCCATTATATTATGAGGATGTAAATGTATTTAGGAGTGGTCATGGTTCTTTAAGCAAAAGAACTAATGGATAATGTCCTTTTGGACAGCATTAACACACATTAATAAAAGGAGTCATAACAATAAAAAAGGAAAATGCCATCTTTCCAAAAGCTTTATCCTTTTTTCATTCATCTGTTTTTTCTCTGAAATGACATCTTGACAGGGAAGACTATTTGGGTATTGCTCTTAATGGGCTCTCAAATATGCTGTTATTAGGAAATGTAATGAAGTTCCTCCCCTGCGTTCAATTCACTTCTATTTGTTTATTTTAGGGATGCAGAAAGGGCTGAAATTTTTGCCCCTGTGAACTTTATGGAATAATGGATCATTTCCTCTAATTGTTTTCTCTTTTTTTGTTGTTTACAAAAGGAGGACAACTTAGGAGACTTTCTGTAAAGGCCCAGGGATGTCATTATGTCTATTGCTATTCATAATTGGATATCTCCATGTAATTTAAAACTATTAGTGATTAAAAATAAGAGTAAAAGTAAACAAAACACTCTTATGAGATGGTAGGGATGTTTTCATCTCTTCAGAGAAGAGCTGATATTTTTGGATTAAAATATCCCTTGTGTTTCTTCTGTGTATTGAATAATATGAGTGAGGGAAAAGGAAAAATAGGGGAAGAGGTTAAGGCATGTTCAATTTATATAGGAACAGTCAATATTTTAGAGACTCAGTAAACATCCCCAAATACAGAACTTTACATCTTCATCCTTTTAAAACCTTTTTTTTACTAATCATATGACCTGATACTATGGATATTCTCATTTAGTTTAGATGCTTTCATTACTCTTTCACATATATTTCAACAACAAGTGAAGTAAATTGTGTGCACCCATGATCTATTGCAAAATAGCACAAAGAACCTTCCTTAGATTATCTTTGTCAGCAGAGGGAAAGAGATCTGAAATAAGGATGGTGTCATTAAGATCCGATTATTAAAATTATTAGAGAGATTCCTGTTCCTAATTTAAGGTGCAAATAAGACCATATGCTGAAGTCAATAGCACAGATTTTATTTAATAGTAAATGAGGAGGAGAGAGAGAGTGAGAGAGATGGGGAAAGGGGCTGGGTCGGGAGAGAGGAAAGAAAGAGAGTGAAAGATATCCAGATTAAGTAGAAAAAAGATATCATCACTCCATAGATTCTCATGACATCCCAACGAGCCTCCCCTGGTCTTCTCAGTGGTTGCAGACTACCCATGAAGTGGGGTGGGATGGGGCTGGGAGAAGAGTCCACAAAAGTCCTCTTTCATTGGGTTTCTGTTGTACAGTCTAGGTGGAAATGTCCCCAGTAGCACAGGATGATGTCTTATCATGCCTTTTATCAGCCCTTTCCCTTATATGAAATACCAGTTTGTCTCCTCAGGTCGGCACAGCCCTCTGCAGCTGGGAGGCCACTGTGTGCATCACTAGCACAGCACCCAAACAGTTGCTTGAGCCACTAGCACCAGTCTCCTAAAGCACCTGGGGTTTACTGCCCTGGTCAAGGCTAGCAGCTCCATCTCTTACACGTGTGGATACTTTCTTCTCTTTAACCTGGGACAGCTGAACAACAGAACCACCTTTTCCTACCTCATGGTCCTTTTGAGGTGCAGATCAATAGGCATAGACGTGGGGGGTGGGCTTCAATAGATGAACAGCTGTTTCTTTGCAGTTTGCTACAGTAGACAGAAGCCTTTTGGTGATCTTAAAATGTTAAAGCCATTAACTATTTCAGTCTCTGACAGGTGTTTGTATATTGCAATGGCCAGCTAGGATGTGTAAGTCATTTACGTACATTGTGACAATAGTTGCTGATTTTCGCAAAACGACACTTGGATTGGCTCTCTATGTGCCTTTAAGAAACTTGGAGAGTTCTTTCCACCTTTCCTTTGGAGGAATACTACAGTCTTTCAGATCTATATATTTTTTTCCCCACTTGTTGTTCTTAAGACATTCAGTTACTAAATATTAAAGCAATTTGACAAACTGAACACAAAAGAAGTAGTAAAGAACAGAAATTTTAACATCCATCCTCAAAGATTTTTTGGTCTGTATCTGGGAACATGGGGAACTAACACTCTACACAAACAATGCTTGTATCCCTTTAATCATAGAGTGATGCGTGGCTTATTTCCTCATATATCTAAAATAGCTTACAGCTATTTTATACTTAACTCCTGTACTCACTGCAGTGTAACTGTGCTGACAGAACATATACTGAAATTTCCTCATGCCCTCCTGCAGTTTTCTCTCTACAAAGGCAAAATTATACCATCCATATTTTTTTAAAAAATTATTTAAAATCACATGAAAGTGTGTGTTGACAGGTCTGTGATGTCGGCATTGTTCAACTGGAGAATATCTGGGAATGAGATCCCACATCAGTTATAGTTTACTTACTATTGAGCAGCATTAATAGAAGTATTCTTTAGAGACATTTGAATAGGTCTTGAAGGAAAAGGTGCAAATCCCTAACTCTCTTAAGGATTCAGAGATAATTTTTTTGAATCTATAAGGTGACAGTTTTAAGACACAATTCCCTCCCAAGAATTTCATGCACAGTAAGTACACAGTGACTTCAGGGGAAAGTCTGTGGCCAGATAAATTCAAGTGAATAGGAAAATAGAAAACAAGGTTCCAAAATTAGGCGGGAATACAATTATAGAAAGTCCTTAAAATCAAGCTGGAAGGCTTCTAATTCCTATACAAACTAAGGGAGTAGATGAAATTATTTAAATTAGGGCATGATGTAATGTATGTAAATATGAGTAGATGAGACCTGCCAGGATGATTACTCATTAAAACAAATCATGATTTCACCCAGCAAAGCAAATTATATGAATCCAAACTCAATACCTATGAGATACAAAGCAGTTATTGGTGAAAGAACACAAAGAAATTTTGTATTTTACTAACAAGAATAGGCAGTTATGGCACTTCTGTCTTTATAAAGTTCTTTCTAAGAAAACATTCTTTTTTAATGCTGCAATGAGACATACCCCATTTCACATGTTCACATAAGCTAGAAAAATAAATAATGCAGAAACAAGTAATTAAGTGAAGGGGAAAGAAAAGGCAAAGAAAAATCGTAAAGATTTCAGCAGGATACCAAATGAAACTGTTTGGGGTCAGGCCTCTCCCAGTATGGGACCCTGAGTCATTGATCTGTTTTACTCTGTGAGGCACTTTGGTGTTGACTCTGGCTGGACTTAGTGAAGGAGTCAAACAGTGTGATCAAGTGCAAGATAAGAAGATTAACACATAAATGGAAAACCAATACATTTTTTCTTTATTTTGACTGTCAACAAGATGAATTTTTTATCTTGCATTGTGGAGTAATTAATAAACTACAAAAATATTTTTCTTTTTTTTTGTTAGCTTATTAATTTTTCAAATAAATGAGGCTAAGAAATAGGTCAAGGTATATTTAACTGTGTAATACTGAGGACAAACCAGGAATCCAGACATACCATTTGCCATTGATTTTAGGGTCCTGACACAAATCACAGACCCTCTAGGATCCTAAATGGAGAGAAATCTTATCCTCACTGCAGTCTTGAGGTGAAGTCAAGTCTCTTGTTCTTTTATTTTCTTTCCTCCAACTTTCTCCTTCTTCCTCTTTTCCGTCTTTTCCTTATCTGTTTCTTTTTGGAATTCTTTCCTAAAATACAAATTCTGTCTTTAAATTTTATCATTAAAAAAAAAAATTGTTCCCAAATATCTTGCTTTTCACCTAATTTTAAGTTGAATGACAGTTTACCCAAACTATGTCTTTTTCTATCACACCAAATATGTTAAAACAATTAACATACACATAGGCTAAAATATTGAATTTTATCATCTGAATACGAAAAATATTTGAAAAGAAAATTTTAAAAAATAATTTGATGGTAAGAATTCTTAGGTAGTTATCTGTGAAAATATTCAACGTAAAAAGACATTTTAAAGACAGTTTTCTGTTTTTTAAAATATTTCTTGGATATGCTTTTTCAGAGTATCATGAAATGTGTTAACTTTGGTGTCCTGAGAAAAATGACTTAAGACATGCCACCTTAAGAAAATTAAATCTGGTTATGTGTTATGTGATGGTACTCAGCTAAAAATCTTTCAGTTTATTATAGTTTTAATTTCTCATCTATACTTCATCACTGGTCAATAAAGCAGGTAAATGGTCTTCAGATACATTTTCTTATTGACAAAACTATTTCTGTTATATAAGAGTCTGGCTTTCTCAGGAATTACTTAGGTTTATGTGCATACAACTTTAATTTTCCTGGAAATTACTGTTGCTTCCACAACTTTTCTTTGATTTTTTTTAAACACTAGTTATGACAAGTCTTTCATTAGCTAGAAAGAAAGCCAATCCATTTTATATAGCTATTATGCATTTTTTTCCATTGAATACATATCTCCATATAATTCAATGATACATCAGTCATTGGAGAGGTTATAACAATGCAAATCAAATACATGTCTTGCAGCATCTGTGTTTATAGTTGTTATATTGAATTCTTTAACACTTGGTTTCCATTCAGACATGTTTCTATACCTGTTCTTTTGCTGCAGTCATTTTCCTTATGAAAGTTAATAGAGCTCAGGAAAACTGCCAAGAATTACCTCTAAGTTTCATGGTCACCTTCCTGTGTGGTGTAACTGGAATGGCTCAAAGCCTGTGGGACAATACAAACAATCTTGCTAGTATTCTTGGCTGTTTACCAAAACAGAACATTTCATTTGTATACAGAGAATTTTCCCAATAACAAATTATTTTCAGCCATGGCTTTTCATCAACACCACAAAGAGAAATAAAATTGAATATGTCTATGGCCTCTCGAATTTAACTGACCTAAGGCAAGTACTCAGTGACCAATATCCAAATTATTGTGACTACTGGACTAGATTTCCCTCTTGTTCATTGTTCATACTGCTCCTGTAGGCTGTGCCCTCATCAGCAATCATATTTGTTTGCAGACTTAAGTCTTTGCTAGATAAATAGACAGATGGGGAGAGAGACAGAGAAATATGAAGGTCTGAAATGGTCTTTTTCAAGGCCTTGGGTTTGTAAACATGCAGAATGAAATCGGATGTTTGTTTAAAGTTTTGCTCAATCTACCCCAAGGCATTCTTCTCATGGATGACATGGTCTGGGACACAGCTCTGCATGAACAGCACCCTGTCTGCACATATCTGAGGCCAACTCATCAACCTCAACAATGAGCATGTCACATGCAACAAAACTTGTAATGCTCTCTTCTTCTGTTTTTTCCTCAAAATGGCAATGATCTCATGACAGCTGGCCAGAAGGAGATATTATTACCTCGTCCTTTGAAATGGTTTATAAGCTGAGGAGACAGAGCTTCCTTTCTCCCAGATACATGTACACGCACGCAGATATACAAAACATCAGGATTTGTTAATTCATGCTTCTGAATAGAATTGGAACTGAACCTAAAATTAAAGTCCAGCTGCTCAAATTTCAGAACAGATCTGAGCTACTGAAGGATTGGGTGTTTCAGCACTAATACCAAGGTGACTTTTTAAGTCCTGCAGAAGGACTTCTATCTGCCTAATGTATGCACCTCAGTGACTAGATGTTTTGTGAATACTTGTATTACATATAAAGATACAGCATTAAAGAAACTCTTACTAGACATCTAAAGTTTGAGTTTAAGTGGATGTCCGTGTTAGATTGGATATCATGCATGCCTTTTGTTTTTTACAAGGTCAGGTGAGTGGAAATCAGGAAGCAGACCTGCATACATGTAATTCATACATGTAGGCAGCTTATTGCTTAAATGAAATAAATGTTTGAGAAAAAGAATGTTATAATCAGTCTACTTCATTTTGTGGGAAAAGTCAAAAGATTCAACTGTTGACTTTTTTTGACAGGAAGTCACTGCCTTTTTTTCTTTAAGACTAAAGACTAAAATATGGTTGTGAAGAAGAACATATTGTTAACACAGATATTTAGACACAGTACTGAGAATGAAAAGCTTTTATAGCAGTTGGTCTGATATCTTGTCATTCTGTCACCTGAGAATGACAGCCTGATAGGTTGCAGCAAGAGGCAAGGAAATTTCACTTTGAAAAACATCAGCAGCCTTAGTACATCTGTTAATTAAAGCAATCTGCCAGTGTTCCTCTAAGGCATTCAATGAATCAGTGTTAAGCTAATGTGACACATTTTCACTACTTCTGTAATAGAATTGGAAGTAACACATTTATTTATCAGGTGGCACCGATCTACACTTCCCTGTCTGAGGATGGGTTTTGATTGTCACACTATCACCGTCTGGTCTAGGTGTGACATACTGAAGATTTCCAATCTGTTTCAGTGAAGTTATAAAATAGCATGTGGATCCTATGTTTCTCCTGAAACATTCAAGCAGTATTTGAGCCTTGGATTCGGTTATCAGTATTATTGCTCTATATTTTAACAGAACTGGAGAGCAACAATTGTTCACAATAGATCTTCAACAAAAAAGATTTCTTTAATCTAATTCAGTCACAATGAAGGGTTTCATACCAATTTCTACTTCAGCTCTAAAGTAGAACTCATGATTCTGACATTTTGTTTTATTCTCAGCAATAACAGCTGGTATAAAAAGTACTACCTTTCCATGACTGATGACAAGGATTTAATTCATGGGACTTACATAAAGTGTCTTTACTCCTGATTGTTAATCCTCAGAGACATTTAACCAAGAAAAAAATCAAGCTCAGTCTGTTTTTCCCAAAAAATGCAAAGCATTGAATTAAGAAGAAAATTGCTGGAAAATATTAACGTAGTATACAGTATGTAAACAAAATGTGATATAGACATTACATAAAATAAACACATAAAGATTACAATAGTTTTATAAACTGAACAGAATGACAGAAGATTGAAGTTTAAGATACTGAGAAATATTTTTGAGGTCCCTCAGTGTGTGCAGTCTCTTCCCTCAGCCAGGGGTTTAACTGCCAAGGTCATTAATGGAATGGGATAGCAGTGTAACCTTGGATCAGACTATTTTGAAAATTAGCAAGGTTGTGGCAAAGAGCTGTAACAATTCTTACAGAGTCCCAGCCCGCTGGATTAGGAGATGTACTCATTCACAGCCCCTTCCCCTTGCCTGAGCTATGTTGTTGCACTCCTGTTGTTATTTGTACAGCTCCTGATTATCTTGATCCAGTCAGTTATGGGGGCTCCTAGATGGCACACTAGTGTCATTAATGGGGAGAAAAGTGTCTAGCCATCAATTTCATATTTCATTGCAATGCACCTTGCTGCTAAATAAATAAATAAATAGCAAGTACACATAGGATGGTGCTCTAGATTTACAGTTTTGAATTGGTTGATTTTCTTGAATGTCTTGTCTAACATCTGTGCCTATTTTAAGGCATAAATTACAATGGGCACAGATATTAGAAACAGCAAATTTTTAAAATAGTCAACATGTCTGGTGCACTGTGAAACAGCCGCTCTTTGAGCAGCTCAGCTCCACCAGTGCATTTAAGGTTGCTATTTTAAAGGAATACAGTTGGTGGCTTTCCTTGAAATGAAGTGATAAAAAACTCCATGTGAGTAAATCTTCTCCAAAAAGTAGTCAGAAGTCTTTAGAAAAATAACAACTTTAAAAAGTAAAATTAATATTTTTAAGAGATTTTGCCTTTATAAACTTCAAATATCATTTGCTTTCTATTGTTAACAGAAGTGCCAGCACACTTTGGTTATTCTAAAATCTAGAGTAAATACTCTGTAAATAACATAGATTGTTGTGCATATGTGGCAAAGGATTCTGCACAAAAATGATGTGGCTTTTTTTCAAAAAGGCATATTTTCAAAAATAATGTAAATGTTGACAGAACAAGGGGGAACAAAACAAAGTCAGTTGTTCCAGCACCTTTTCAGAATGATATTGTATAGTATAATCTTGGAAGTTCATAGACAGTGAACCACACCTAGCATATTGCATATGGTGCTGAGAGATTAAACAGGAAAATAATCCTTATAAGAATGAAATCTCACAATGAAATACTAACATGCCCATGTGATCATATTTTAAAAGTTTTGGTTTAAAAGAGGAGCCAAATAATTCAAACTAATGATAAACTTAACAGACTTCATGGTGCTGGTAGTGGCAACTTTACAGAATGACTTCATTTATCGCAATGGATAGTGAAATTAATCTTTGGAATACAGCACAGATATCCAACAATCATTCTGGGCATTCAAGTGAGCACATTGTGTGTAAAATTTGTAAACATGTGATTTACTACCCTTGAATCCAATGGGATGACTCTACCCTTTCCTCCTTTTCAACAACGTCAGTAAAGAAATTAAAAGGCTCAGAGTGGTAACATCATCTTGTTGAACACTTCATGTGCATTTCCAAATATTTTTAGCATTTCACTTGCACTCAGTAAGGCTGCTGAAACCAGTAGTTTTTCTAAAAGACTCCTAATGGCATTTAATGAGAACAGTTTCTATGTACTCCTGTTTGGAATCTTAATTTGTGTTAGGTAAGTCACAGAGGAACACCAAAATCTTTATTTAAAAAAGACCAGAATGTCAAATTTTGAGTTCTCTATTTTCAATTTTTGGCTATTTTTGAACATTAGCCTCATTCTTTATATGGGAAATATGAAGGGTTTGCATTAAACCATAAATTTTTCAAAAGGGCATGTACTGAATCCATTTCAGCTGGGAAATCTGTTGTAGCGTTGGATGAACTACCTGAGTATCCACAACTAGTGCAAGGTCTCAGGTCTATGATGTAGTTGTTGAATTATTTCCCTAATTTGAACAATCACTGTAATGCACTATTGAATCTTAAACCAGAGATGAAATAGATTTCAGTAATTATTGATTCCATCTCACAAAATTCTAGATGATTTCCAAATACATATTTGTAGTGTTCTGTTCAGTGTTGTTGTAAATAAGTTTTATAGCAAGTTTATCAGGTATTTTAAAACTGAAGTACATCTTGCCAAGCCTTTTTATGATTCAAGAGGTATTCAGACTGGATTTTACATGTAACATTATTAACTGATTGTCAGTACATATATGATTGTTTATATGATGACTGTAAATTTACATACTATGTTCAGATTCTAAAATGCAATTAAACATCTAATTTCCATCAGTGAAATTAAAAAAGAAGCCATTTCCATTAAGTTGCCTGATATTTTTAGATAGCGTAACATTACATTTAACTTGAAATTAGATCATTAATATGGTAATATTATGGATGTGAAAGTGATAGAAGGAAAAATTCTTCTAAGTTCAAAATTCAGAATTTTAGAATTAAATTTCTGATGCTTTTTGTGAATTAACTTCTTTTGCACAAGTTGGGAAATAATTTCTTTCTTTCTGGTGTTCTATTTTTGTTCAAGTCTCAACTATGTGTTTGCCAGCATCTGCAGAAGTTTTGCAAAAACTGAGGTTAATCACTGTTGCAAGTGGTCCACATCCAGCAAAGCTAGTGATGTAAAAATATGTTGGCTCTTACATTTCATAGCATTCAGAACAATAATCTTCTAGCATTTCGTGATTTTGAACTCATGTCTCAAAGGAACTGGTCTTCCTCTTCAATTGCCATTTGTTTAGAAGAAATATCCCAACACTACAGGAAGTGCTTGAATATATATATATATATTAAGTTTCAGCAGAAATCCCACTCTATATCTGAGCCTGACAAAACAATTTCTATAATTAATTTATACAATGATTCAGATTAATAATTTCAGATATTTTCTCCTTTGAATTGTAAAGGACTGAATAAAAAGAAAAATATTTACATTCTAACTTTTATTGTTCAAAAATTAGTGAGACAAATAACCCCTATACATTGTTGCTAAGGTAAAATGAAGTTTGTAGAAATAAATTTTGCTTGTTTAAAAGTGAAAATCTATACAAACTTATATTAATTGGTCACTATAATTCCAGGAAACGAGTGCCATATATTAAATTTAAAGGAAACATAAACACCTTAATGTATCAGAATTCCTAAGTAAAGGAGGCTGGTTTATCCAATGATGAATAACATCCTGTCTTCCATGTGAACAGATTCTTGAAATATAGTGACCAATTGCATAGATGACAAACCCTATTTTATGGAGTGTGATGTTTTTTGGACATACTGACCTGCATTATTTTCTCCAAAGTACTATTTCCTGTGCTGAAAAATAAATAAAAAGTGTATTGTTCTAACCTTACACCTATATTACTTAGATAAGTAATGGCAACGGCTTAATAGCTCCTGATCCTTTGGGGAGCTTAATGCTTTATTCCCTCTGGGCTCTCTGTAGCTATTTTCACATGACTATTGTTACAAGAACGTTATCATTTTTTCCCGCTTTCTTTTTCTACACAAATTATCATGAACTCTACAAAGGACTGTGCTCTCCTGAAGACTTTCTGCAAGATAAATCCTTTCATTATTCTCCCAGAGGTCCAGTGACAGTGTGAGTCTCATACCTCTCCTATTCTATTAGAAACTATGTAGGATTCAGCAAACAGAATCAAGAAGGACTTGTGAAGGAATCCTAACTACAATCACAAAGAGATTTGCTGAAAAAAGTCCATTGCAGGTCTGTTGCAATCAAAAAGTTTTAATTCCCCATGACCATCCTGTGACTCAGGGCTTGCTGTCAGATTGCTTGAGAGCTGGCTGACTGTAGAAGAATATCAGGGATCAGCAAAGCCCTAAATATAGAGATTCTTTAAAAACATGGGCGTTCTGAGCCATTTCCTCACTCTCTTTATGGATATAGTGATGTCTGAGGGCTTCATACTCGCACCATACCAGCACTTGGAACTCATTAAAATGAGACCTGCAAATAACAGAAAATGAGATTACACCTTTTTTGGCTCTAATTTAGTCCCTTGGGGAAACTTTTGCTTCTATTTTTGCTCATTATTCCTGCTGCTTACTTGCAATATCACTACAATAAGTTTGCTAAGTTCATCTTGTTTACTTTTTTTTTTTCAGCAGGAACATAACTTTCCCTAACTGAAATACTGTAGATTAAAAAAGGAAATATTCCTAGATATATGTCCACCTTCTGTACATCTGTACTCAATATCAATATCAGCAGCATTTCATATTTTTCTTCCCTAATGAATTCCAACCATCCTGGTGTCTGATCAAAATGGCAAAAGGCTGGAAATCTTATGCTTCTGTATCTTATTATAGTAGAATCTTTTTACTTTTATTGAAAAAAATATTTTTTTTAAAAAAAAAGTAATAATAAGATAACATTTTCAAGGCAGCAACTCTAGCAGCATTGACCTAAAATGTTCATGCTGACTCACAAAATGTCAGTTCTTTGAGAAGGTAAAGTAAAAGCCAAAAAGTGGCATTGTTGCCCCATGGGCTGAAAAAGATTTGTAAATTTAACTTTAAGAAAAAAAAAAGTTTTCAAAATGTGAACTTCAGATTTTAATACTTTGATATGATAACACATGTGTTAATATGATAATATGATAACAAATATGATAGCATATGAGGCATGGGATGCATCATAATAGCATTCCATTATTATCAGAAGTATTGAGTAGCACATTTTCATAGAGTGACATTGGTGTAATACAACTTTCACTATCTGCTCTATCAACTCTCGACTGCATAGTCACCAATATTTCCTTTAACATTACCACACTAAATAATGTCTATTTTTATAATGTGTAACAAAGAGAAAGATTTTAGAGTACTAACCACCTACAGAGCTAAAGTGATTAAGTGATATGTTTTACTCTCTAGTCTGTATTTGAGAAAAAAAAAATTGAGAATGCAGCAAAGTGCTTTTTAGTCTTATGCACTGAAGTGCCATGCAAAACTGTACTGCTTTATAAGTATATCTTCATGATTTAGAGTATTATGCCTACATAAATCCACAGAAGAAAAGACGTGTAGCAAGCAGTTTATTTTAGTATACTGGGAGAAGGGTGCTTTCATGTTTATATTTTTAATTTATGGTTATCAGATGAGCAATTTCGCTAGCAAAATGTTGAAGGTCATTTTCTTCTTCCTCTTTATTTTTAGAATGTAATCTTTATTTGTGTCTTTATTTTTTTTAGTCAGGCCAGTTGACCTTATTACACACTTGTTGAATCAGGTTGCTGAGTAAATGACATCATGAAGGACAAAAATTAACAATAGTAATATCCCATCAAAGTGCTGATATTTGCACTTAAATTCTTTTGAAACACAAATCTATATTATTAACTCTAAGTCAGCAGTCTTAAATCCAGTCTGAATTCCCTCTTTAATTACCTGCATAAATGCATTTGAGTCTTTTTGAGGTATGAGCATTCATTTTCAAATCACAGAGATTTTTTTCTTAGTCCTCAAGCAATCTGGCCTTTTGAAGCCTGTAGCCTTAAAATCAAGACTAACAATTAACTGCAGCAATATGTTGTCAATATTACAGAAAATACTAAATGCTAGAAAGGTTATTATGGCTACCTATCCCTGAGACACCATCTTAAACCTAGTCTTAAAAACTATCCCAATACTATTTAATCATAATTTGATTAAGAATGTATGATGATTACTTAGACTTTACTTATTTTGCAGAGTTCAAGGGAAAGTAAAAGAACCATGGAAATCTTAGTGAAAAGCATTCAATGAATTTACCAGGGCCATCTTGCTCCTACTTTTTTGATAAGAGCCAGTAAAAACATTTCTCACTGTGCATCATTCAGTTAAGCTGTTACTATTGCTAAATACTGCTCACAACATACAAAGCTCAGTTGGTATTTAAAATTGCTGATAAAAACACAATTTTGCCTTTGCTTATTTAAAATTTTTATATATATCTATAGCTTATCAGCAGGGTTTCATGAATTTAATGGATGTTTTTTGGAGCTGTGAACCTTTTGTTCAGGAAAAAGTGATACCCAACCAGAGATTGCCATTTTACTGTGAGTCAATTGCCTTGCAAGGTAGAAAAGTGCATAGTGTGTGTACGTTATGACAATTTTTGCATTGTAATGCAGCCTCTCCTTCCCCAATGTGTGAAGTATATGAATACAGATGACTATGTCAATCAATTAATTAGCACTAATTATTGCTTGTTGTACATGATGTAAAATACCATAATCACTTATTTTTTCAATTATTTCAAGGCTGGGATATCTCTGGGTAGTGACAGATAGACTTACAGCAGGAGATGGTGGACTGATGCATTATGATTCTTTATTATTTTTTATATTGTATATATATGTTTATTATTGACACAGGAACCAACATCTTCACATCTGCAAGACATTCATGGAATGACTCAACTTGGAAGGGACCTTAAAGACACTTTAGTTCTGACACCCCTGCCATGGTCAGGGACACCTTCCACTAAACCAAGGGCCCCATCCAACCTGGCCTTGAACACTTCCAGGAATGAGGAATCCACAACTGCTCTAGGCAGATTTTCCCACTGCTCATCCACCCTCAAATAAAGATTTTCTTCCTAATATATAATCTAAACCTACAGTTCTTCAGCTCAAGGCCATTCCCTCTTGTCGTGTCACTACAAGCCCTTGTAAAAAGTCCCTCTCCAGCCTTCTTCCAGGGTGACTTTAGTCTTCCATTATATTAAGGAGATTTTAATGAAACCTTACAGATAATATTTCACATTGTTTGTTGAGCAGTAAACAAAGAGTGCTTCTGTGTAAAAATTGCCAATATGATATAAATGTTCCAGTCATTGAAACAAAGCTGACAAAAAAAAATTTCAAATTTCAGTCATTGCCTTTTTTTTTCATTCTTAAGAGAATTTTGGTGACTCTTCTATAAAGTTTAACATTAGTATTATAAGATAAACATATTCCATCCCATCACCAGATGTTCATGTAAGCACTGATGAACAGTGGTGACCTAGTCATCTACATTATGACCTTATTATACCAAAGAGAATAAAACAGCACACTTCACACTGAAAGAAATTGGATATTTTTCAAAGATAGTTTGGTTTGTCTGAAAACAATCCTGAAGAAGAATTAACACTTCTGCCTGCAAGGTCGCTGAAAGAAAGCTGTCTAGGCAACTATAGTATGAGTGGGATGCTATTTTCTAATTCATTTGAAAATAAATTTGCCATTTTTCAGGACGGAGAGCCTGCCCTTTGAGGAAAGATTGAAAACATTAGGGGTCTTCTCCCTAGAGAAGAGAAAGCTCAGGAATATGCTCATTTTATGAAGTATTTATCTTTTTTTTATTTATTTATTAAGTATTCCAGTACTTAAAGAGGACAAAGGTTGTCCTCTCCCTTCTCAAGGAGCCACATTGAGAATCTGAGGGCCAATGAGTACCAGTTGCACTGGGAAGGGTTTCAACTTCATAGAAGCGTCAGAGACTGAAATAGCTCGTTCCTCAAATATTGATATAAAGTTGTAAACTGTGTAAAGACCATCCCTTTCTAAAGGATTCCGGACTAGAACTTTGGACTGGAAGTCAGACTACTGATTAGATAAATGGAAAACCATTCTTCAATCTCCAGGCCTAGGAAAAAAACAAACAAGGCTGGGAGAAAGGCATCCAGAAGAGAACCAAACCCAGGATCTGTGCTGAGTCACCTCTGGCTGGGTTTGGGGTGGGGGAGACCACAGCCCACAGGTTTACACAGACCTGTCTCCCAAAATGAGGGCAAGGGGGAAGAGATTTCAGGTGTGACTTCTGCTCAGGGGCACTGAACACTCATCCTCCCTTTCACAAACTGGTCCAGCTGAACACCCAACCCCACAGGCCAAATCCACAGGACATATATGTGAAAGGAAGCTGAGGGGATGTCATAATCCATCAAAGATGCCCCAAAGTGCTCTCCAGAGGCCTTGCACGAAAGGTAACACACAGTCCACAGGACTGCACGAAATGTAACACATCCAGTCTGCTGCAAGAGACTGTTCCTCCCTCCTGCCCAGGGGAGATGTACCTGGACATTGCCACCTGGCCTAAGCCCATATTAACCCATTGGATTCTATGCTTTTTGGGGGACCTTCACCATCAAGAAGACCAGAAGATGAGGATC
>JAHXMQ010000028.1:60549257-60666672 GCA_020466415.1 Ammodramus savannarum pratensis
CTCCCTTCACTTCGTCAGGATGCCATCAGGATCTATGGAGTGGTGATACTTTCTACCTAGTCTGTCTCTACCTCACTCTCTCCCCCCTCACATCCCCCAAGCTCTTTCCCTATTTCTGCCTGTCCCCTTTTCTTTCCCTTATAGTTACTCTCCAATAAAATTCATATTATTGACACTGGCATATGGTCTCATTTGCACCTTAATTCAGGCTGAGGAATTCCTCAATAATTTTAGTAACTGGACCGTAACAAGAAGAAAGAAACTTTTACAATGAGAATGTTCATCCACTGGTACATGGTAGAGTGTTCATCACTGAAGGTTTTATTCAAGATGCAATTGGACAAGGTCTTAAAGTGGATTCCTTCCAACTCAGAATATTCCATGATTCTGTGATCCTGATTCTGTGATCTAGGCTTCCTTTCCAACAAAAGGTTGGATCAGACAATCTTTAATGCTCATTCTTATCCTGGACTGTTCTATGATTCTAAAAGTTAAGACAAACATGCTTGTAGCTCCCCACATCCTCCTTCCAGGCCTTTTTGTGGATGAGTGTCTCATTGGCCAAGCTCCAGTCATCTGAGATCTCCTTGGTTAGCCAGGACAGATAACAGAGATCATGGCAAGCTCTTCTGTCAGCTCCCTCAGTCATCTTGGACTAATCCCATCCAGTTCCAGTTCTGAGCATCTAGTTGTCACAGCAGGTCACTCACTGCTTCCTCCCTGATTGCAGAGAATTGTTTCTGCTCCCTGTCCCTGACCACCCGTCCAGGGGGCCAGATGCCTTGAGGGTAACCAGTCTTACTAACAAAGACTGAAGTAAAGAAGGCATTAAACACCCCAGCCTTTTCCACATCCTTAGTGACAATGTTCCCCACTTTGCACCCAATGAAGTAATTGAGATTTTCCTTGGTTCTCCTTTTGTTGTTGGCGCATTTTAAAAAACACATTTTACTGTTTTTCATGGCAGTGGAAATAAGCAATTTGGTATATTTACTCAACATTATTAGTATTTCCCAGAATGCTTTTTGTCAAGGTTTTATTTTTTATTTGAAGCGCTTTAGAAGCTGATTAAATATGCCAAATATTCATTACAGATGAGGTCTTTTAAGCAAGTTTGAATTAAATATTTACCAGAAATGCTGGTCTTTTTCCAGTTACTAGAGAGGTAGTCTAGAAAACCAACTAATTCCACATGCCAGACTTGCTTATGGCTAAAATTTGGCAGGTGAATTCCCAGCAGCAGAAATTGTTTAACTTCTCTTTTCAGGTTTCTTCATGGATATGTTTGGATCTGTTTGTACTTTCCCCTCATTGACCTAAGTTTGCCTTACGACTTTTTGTCAGCTGTTGATTTCTTTAATAAAAGTCATTTCTTTTGTAGTGCTACAAAAGTGACTTGTCAAATTATGCAGTCTTGTAAGGATTTGCAGCAGATCAAAAAGAAAAGCAGTCTTTAGATCAGTAAAATGTGATCCAACTGATGACACAACATAAATAGGAACTTTCATAAACTATGTTCTACTCTCAGGTTTGTACAGAACTTCAAGCCCGACTGTCAGCATATTTAGGCCATATTGTATATATTTATAAAATTATTTTTAATGTTCATTTTGAAAGATCTGCATTTTTCCTTTTTTTTGTTTTTTTTTTTTTTTATTTTTACTTTTGAAAAGCACAGTCAAGCTGATTAATTACCTGGAAGAACCCACACTTGTTCAACAAATGCTAGTTTCCAAAATATATCCCATTCAATGCAACTGTTGGGTCCTTTAATGGCAATCTCAATTTGTGGGCCTGTCTGGAATTTCATTAGCTTACCATTAAGAAAAATATATCATTCTCCAGCAGTGCTGACAGTTATAAAAAAGTAAAACAAGCAATTATGGACTTCAAATTTGGTTTAAAAATCAACACCATTGTATGGGCTGCACTATTGCAGTGTAAGTTTGGCCTGCATGAGTTAAAAGATTTTGGTGCCCAAATTTTTACTGCTAATTGTCTAAGCTCTTTAAAATTAGTTCACCAAAAGATATTCACCCAACATCTGTTTTCTTTTGGGATTTTACTTTCATACTAGAGATATTTCTAGCATCTTTTTTCAGTTTTTATTGTGAGGGTTATAATATCCATGGATTGCTATGGATAAAAAGAGTTGGATCAGCCTATTAGCCTCCAAAATACTTAAGAAGTCATGTGAGGCTCAAGTCAGGAGGGAGAAAAAAGAGGGAAAAAATGAAACATATGCAGGACAGCTGCTAGTCTTTCTCTCTACACTATAATTAACTAGATCAACAAAGATTTCAAAGTTATTTGTGTATTTACTTAGCTCTTCAGTGATTGGAAAGCTGAAAAGATTGTTCTATCATTGAATAGTTAGAGATATTGACACTTGATTATCCTGGCAGCCAAAACAGGGCATAAAAATTTTTGATGCCAGCATATCAAAATATACAGTCCAAGAACAAAAGAAACTAACTTCCTATTTTGGAATAAATGTTTATATATGTATTCATTTACAAGAGAATGGAAAAATAATTACATGTAGAGGTCCTCTCCTAAATTCTGATATGCACAACACTCTTTTCACTGTGAAATAATATACAAAATCTCCAGAACTTCATGTCATGGCTTACATTTGATGATGCATTATCCCTGAATAGCACAAAGATATCCAGATGTTATCCAGTACCTAACCAAACAGCATGAAAATTATTAGTTCAAAATGGATTAATTTTATTGTTGATATTATCTAAATAAAGTCTAATAACAATAATGGGAGGGGAGAGAATGTTGTCAATTAAAGACTATTTTGTCAGTTTAGTAGCAAAATTGTGCAAAACTTTCTTAAATTATGACCATATTTTTCTAAATCACATACTAATCCTGCCAGCAGAATGTGTGTTTTCTTGCAGCTCTGGGTTTGGCATGATCATATGCCAGCTTCATGTTCTTTTATTCTGCAATAAATGAGATTTCCAATATGTACTGACAATTTTTTATAATAAAAACAAAACTAAATGAACTAAATAAATAATGCATTCCTGTGTTATGCTTGTCATGCCTAATTTATTAAAATCCTGAAATTTAAACTAATTTTCTGATTTTTCATATCCATCTGTCAGTTCATCCATCCATTTTTTACCTTTCACTTCTATGATATTTGAACAACCAGAATAAATTGCAAAGAAAATTGATGGAAACCAGTTCTGTGGTGTGCCTAATTTTAGCTGATTTAACTTCCTGAATCCTTAAGGTAACATTTTTTCAGTAGGACTATTAACAGCTCTCTGGGATTCACATATTTAACATAATTTTATACAATGACATCATGCAGGCACTTACATATTTATAGGACAAGATTTGGTTCTATTTGAATAAAGATACACTTGCCTTCTTGGACTTCTCTTAATTTAATCAAATTGTGAATAATCTTATGTTTAAAACTAATAAGATCTCTTACAGGCTTAGAAAGGCTAAATGAAGAATATTTCACAATATATCCAACAGCCAACATAAATGCTGAAAGAATGAAGATCATTTTTCCTGCTGAAACTGGCTCTTGTAATCCAGCCCTTTTTATCTAGCACTTATTGCAAGACTTGAAATTATTAATTATAAATATATTCTGGAAAAATAGATCTGTCATCCACACCACTGACAAACCTGGGATGAAGACAGGAGGATAACCAACTTTCAAAGTTGTCTCAATTGTTCTCAATTTTCTCTCTGTGTATAATTTTATACATGATCTCCCAATGATACATTAATCATTGGCTATTGATTTCTCCCTTTCCACATATTTGTTTTTAAGATGTCTCTATTCAAGCCACTGATGGTATAAAATAACAATCTAACTGCACAGAGAGTATGGTTCAAGGCAGCCCAAGAAAAACTAAGTAAAGGAATGGGGGAAAACTATATAAATCCCACCAGGAATTTGGTAAGGGAAAGTCACTACCTGAATGTCTCAGGTGGAGACAGATTGGGGTAGGTCTAAGGTAAAAAGCTGAAGCAGTCCAAAAAACATTTGTATTGTCACAGTGCCAATTCACAGTTGCATCATTAGTGTTAATCAGAAGCTATGCTTTGTCATTATTGATGTTAGAAGTGCACATCTGGGATCTAGAGAGCAACAGACTATTACAAAATGAAAGTTGAACTTTGGCTGGAATTTATGCCCAATGTATGAGAAAATCTGGCCAGAGTTTTTAATATAGGAAGATTCTTTTTCAGAAAAACAGCTTTCCTTTCTCCCCTCCTTGCTTCGTGCTAGGCAGTATCATCCATTAACTGTGGATCCCTGTGGCAGGACTGCATTCACTGTCAGTGGAGGAAGACATTCCTGTCTCTCCCTACTTTCTCAGAGAGGAGGGTAACTAATTTTGCTGCTTCACACACAGCTCCACAGCTCACACATGTACTGACAGAGGTCTTGTTCCTCATTACCCTTCCCTCCATCCATACGTTTTCCCAGTAACACTTTAGTCCTCAAGTACCAGCTAAAGAGGAAATTTAGTAATCAGTCATATTGCAAATGTAATTTTTGGGAATGTTGCCTTTCAAGGCATTTTTGAATTATACTTTTTCATTTGGGGAACAGAATTAGACGCAGTTACTACTGAATAATCTTGTCTTACTGCTTCCTGTTTTATAGACTTTTATTATTGTTTTGTATGTACCAAATGAGACAAAATTCTAAAATTTATGGATGCCATATTTATAGTACAGATCAGTGAACAAGCGTCAGGAAGCATCAGTTTTATAGGGGAATTAAGTGAGGTTGTTATAGCAAAATTTATTGTTTAGTCCATGAAAGCTGAGACTTGAAAGGTTAAGCCACAAAGTAATAAAGATAGAACATCACAATCATAATCTCAGTAAGCAGTATAACATGAATATAAAAGAAAAATGGACAGAAAGTAACAGAAATATATAGGTATGGCTAATATAATTTCCAGTTCTATTAACTTTGTCTATGACTGTGGAATATTATCACTGAATTATAGGCTGTCAGAAGTAGATTTCCAGGTTCCTTTCTTTTTCTCTTCTTCCTTCCTTTCTTTCCCATACATTTCCTGAGAACTACTTTGAAAACACTCTTAATATATATTGTCTTTGCAAAACAGAAGAGATAGATTCTATATACCATGGAAACAAGAGCCACTCTGGCCAAACAAGCAGAAAATATGGTCTCAGAGCTTAGCAAAATTTATTGTGCCACCAAATAGCCTGCCCATTGCTCTTTACTCACCATAAGGTTACAACTCTCTAACTGAATGTAAATAGATGTAAAGCAGTGATCAGGTCACAAGAGCACTTGGCAGCAAGGAAACCCAATGTAACAATGAATACTGGAATACAAAATCAAGTCCTGGATTTTTGAAAACAGCTATCCACCAAGCCAGCATAATCCAGTGCTGTATAATGTTGACTCCTTCTTTAAGGATATGCAGTGTGCTAAGCAGCTGAATCATCAATAAAGTTAATGGTGTTCTCAGGGGACATACCTGCACTACAGTTGCCTGCAGCTGCATTTACACTGAATTGTTGGTGCACCCTGAAGATACTGCAATACCACATTCCCCATTTACAAATATTGTGTAGCTGTTGGAGCACCCAGTGGAGCATGGCAGTGCCCCAGATGGCACAGCAAGGTTTGCCATCTGGAGGGCATCACACCTCACACACTGTGAGGGCAGTGAGTGCTCCTGGGCACCACCAGCACAGAAGCCTCCAGCCTGGCCCCAGTGCCTGCCAAGCACCATTGCCTGCTGCTAGGGGACTGTACCAGGCTGGGTGCCCAGCATGCCTGAGTGTGCCTCTCCACCTGGAAACTCCATCATGGGTAGGGAATGGACCATGACCACAAAACACCTGCCTCAACAGCCAGGGATCCCCTGCCAGGGGCATCTCATGGCCCATTGAGGACAGACTCCACACTTTTCCATGAGAAATGTTGCAAGAAATTAGGCCAGGTGTAAAGTCTGCCTGAGAAGACTCTTCTGGGGTGCCAATGCAGAGTCAACACACCTGGCCACACCACAGCACCTGCTGTCAGCATAACTTGGAAAGAATTTTAATGTAGTAGTTATGCTTATAGTAAACTAAAAACAATAAAGAGATAATTTCATACCACAATTGGTTTTAAATGCAAATATACACACAGAACATAATATAAAGGAAAGTTCAAAAACATGAATAGTACCAGCTCTACTGATTTGGTCAATTACCTCTTACACACCTATCATGGCTTTTACTTGCACATGCTACATTTCAGCATTTCTACTTTTGGATCTTCAAAATTTTCAGGTAACTTTGCATTATTCCAAGTTTTCTGATTAACCAATTGCTTCCCCTGGCTGGAGCAGATATCATGGCAATGAGCACGTTGGTGACACACAGAGACCTGAACTGTCAAAGGCTGATTACTCCCTCTCACTGACACAGCCAAGGCTGATCAGTTCTTAGGCACATCAAGTCTAGAAGACGGTCTGACAGAATTACAGATTTGTTGTGTTCCTCTCAAAACATTCTTGAATCATAGATAGATTAAAATACTTCCTATGGAAGTATTCAATATACACCACCTTCATGTTCAAAAAAACATGAAGATTTATATTGTCTCAGACTGCATATTAACGAACTTACTTTTTGTGTTGAATAAAATATCAATGTTCATATTGATAGAACTGAGTATCTTCCTAATACAGACAGAAGACTGAAATTACTCACAACATCTTGCATCCTGTAAAATTCAAGAAGGCTATCATAAAAACTTAATTTAATACAATAAAGTAAGAGATCTCTAAATTCCAAGAAGGATTACTGATCTCAATATTACAAGCATACAAGATTTAAGTAATTTCTGTATCTTTTATTTGTGATGAAAAAACTGTATTTCCTTTTTGTTTTATTGCCATCATGATTGTCACTTCTGTAAGCTATGAGATAATATGCTGACTAACTAAAAAAGCAATATTTTTCATAAAATTTCCCAAAAAAGTACTGTCTGAAAAGGGTATGAGGTGTATATGGTGTTAGTCAAATTCTGTTGAAGCAACTTAAATATCATTTAAGATACAGAAGGAAAATTTAGAGACACGATTTAATATTTAACAAAAATTAAAAACAATTATTTGTCTCTTTTATCTTCTCTCAGGTCTGCACAGAATGGAAAATTTCCCTGCTATCATCTCAGGAACTGCTGCAGGAGCAAGTGCACCCTCAGACCATGTAGGATGCCTGAGGAGCCATGAGAGGTTTTCATTGTAAAATCCCTTTAACTGTGCTTATTCACAGCACCTACCAACACCTTGTGTCACCTCATCAGCACTGAACTCTAACATGACCTGCTGGGAAAAGAAAAAATTTTTGGATTCTAGGTTAAACAGCACAGCATAAGTGTGCCTCTCTAGTACTCTCTGCTCCTCGATTTATCCCAGCATGTTAGCTGCTGACAGGAGATACTTTAAGTCTGTTCAGAGATCATGAGGTATGTGCTATTTGTGGTAAGAAAACCTGCAAAAATGTACTTGTTTTGCCTTTATGCATTTGCTGTTACAAAATGTCAAAAGGCAATCTGTCATACACCATAGCAGCAATTAGTTGTGTGAAAAATTATCTCTTCTGAGAGAAATATCAAGCAGATACTTTATAATTAAACAAGAAATATCATTTAAATTTTGTCTTAAATTTCATGTTTATAAAGTGTAATTTTAAAAAAATAGATTTTTATAGAAATATTTATATTATATACTGATAATTTGTGCAGTTGTGAGTTAAATTGTCAAGATAAATAGACCCATGGGCAAACATTCAGCATTGCTGTTCAACTTCAGATTCTTTTTCTTCAATGCAAAAGCGAGGAGACATTTAATCATTATCCCCAAGAGACAAATAAGCTTCATATCTGTCGTCATAATAAAAATCAGACAAATTTATTCTAATGCAATCATATCTTTTCATGCTGGTCTTCAGCTGACATTAAAGATAAGCTTTGAGGACAAGATGGATGGGTAGAGGAAAACAGAAATGGAGAAAAATCAAATTACAGAAAACAGAAAAGAAATTACCTAAAAATGCCAGAAACAGAGAGGGGTAGCATAAGCCTTCATCATATCTGCAGAGCTGGTTGAAAATTGCACCACAACTGTTTAAATGCACAGGTACATAAACTCTTCTGAATTTAAATTATATCTTGGCCAGAAGTATTCACTGTTACAATGCCCTAGATATTGGCAGATTTTATTAAAATAGAGAATATAAGGCACTTTGAAATATTGCTGGAAATTGGTTTGGTAAATCCTCCAAACTATGTCAAGATATGCTTTTCTTTCTTTCTATTCATTACCACAATTTTAAAAATAGAAATAAAATTTGCTTTTCACATATTTTAACAAAATTTTTTAAATTAGATACATTTTAGGGTGCCTAACATTTTATTTTAACAAAACACAAGCACAAAGCATTGTAGAACGAATACCGGGCAAGAGAGAGACAGCAAACAATATACAGCAGAATCTTGCTCTCTCCTGATTTGTGACACAGACTGTGATCCATGATGGAAATGCTACTGATAAAAAAGGCTTGCTAGCTTGCTTAGATGTACTGGCTTATTTTGCTGTTTTAAATTATTTCAAAGAACATTTGCCCCAGGAGGTAAATACAAATCTCATCAGGAAATCTCTCTTTTCCCCTGCCCTCTTTCCCCTGAGTTGTCCTTGCAAGACCTTTCTGGGAAAAAAAAAAAAAGGGAAATAGATTCTTTAATTTATTAAATGAATTACTTCTATTTCATTAGTTGGTGATCTTTGCAACTCTCCTGCATAGGATGAAGGAGGTTTTCATGCAACAGTGCAAGGAAAAGACCATGTTTAGAAGCAGCGTATTGTAGCTCATTAATTCACAAGCAAACTGAAGTTTAAGAAGTCAAGCTGAAGCTTAGTTGGACTGGAAAATTGCACTTTCTGGGGCAGTTTCACTCATACACACTTTGCCTTCAGGATGCTCCAGGCTCACAGATGGGCCGGCATGGGGCCATACCTTTCCCATGAACATTGTCCAATGCAGAGATCCCTCACAGCCGTGGTATATCCACTTCCCACTTAGCTCACCCCCGGGGTAAGCATATTGTGCCAAAAGCATGGGCAGAGTATTTCACTCTCAACTCCTCACAGATGCTGTAGCTTTCAGGCTGGTGTAAATAGAGCTGAAGCAAACTCAGGTCCCCTCACAGAAACATGGAGCCATCCTCAACTAGGGGCCATCCCTCATCTGACACTGTCTACCCCAAACCTGAATTTATTTTTTAGAGTCACAGCTTGTAAGAAAAGTGTAAAGGAGAATCCATGACCAGATAGGCCTGAGAAGGAAGTCCACATGAACTCCTAGACCCTAAGCAAAGAAAAAATGGTTCAGAAGTGTGAATTACCTCTTAACATCCATGTCTGTACTGGTAGAAGAAGATATCTAGTGAAACCTGGTGAAAGTATGAAATGATAGTGTAGAAGGACAAGGGTGGAAAGGAAAGCTTTTTTATCTACAGGTCTCACTTGTGAATTATTCCTGCTAGAGAGTGACTGAATGACTGACTGACTGACTGACAGAGGTGCATACTCTGTAAGGACAGGGACAGCCTTTTCAGGAAGAGACCTCTTACTTACTCAGTACATGCCTTACTTCTCTCCTTGCTTACTCTATGTCATTTTAATGGTATGAGGTTTTAAACAGGCAGAGCTTTTGAACTCAAAAGGAGTGTCATTGCTCTTCTTTGGGTTGAACTTAGGCAAACTCCTTCCTAGGTGTTTGCAGTGTAAAGTTATCTTTCACAAGCAACTGACACCTGTAGTGAAATTTTTATCTGTTTTTAAGAAAATGACTACCCCTTCTCAAAATAATTATCTCAGAAAAAAACTTATATCAGAAGACAACCACTAACCAGTACACACTGGTCAGAATCTGCTGTGCTGTCTTCTCACAGTAAAAAACGTCTCCTAGGAAAAACCCAGAGCAATTCCACAGAGGAACTCCTTGCAGTCTTCTGTAGCAGAAGAACATATTCTCTTTGACAACTGCATGCAGTAAAATGAGCAGATAGATCATAAATTAGGAAGATTAAAATACCCACTCCTATCTTTTCTCAAGTTTGACCCAAGAACTGTAACACGACAACTTTGGCATTTTCTGCTTCTCTCTATTCTCTATGCCAGCAATATATTTTTTAAACTACATAAAAGCATTAGTTGCAACCACTAATTTCTCTTTACAGTTGTTTTGAAGTACAGAATACCACTACTGAGTGGTGTACTTGATTAATTCTTTTCTGTCTCATCATTTAAACATGATTGTTTCAGATAAGCAGCATTTATGACAGGAGAATTAAAACCCAGAAATTGTTCACTGAGTTTAGATGTAAGCTCGTCTCTCAGAAACACCAATTACAATCTTATTTCAATGTCCATAAGTATTGCAGCTACCAGCAGTAGATTATGAGGAATAGTTTTTTCTCCTCTTTCTGTGTGAAGAACTCAGGCCAGCTATTCAGCCATGGGGTTGGGATGGGTGGGGAAGAAATCTTTAATGTTCATGGGCAGCCTGGGGCCTACATAGGAGCTCCTTAAAAACTACTGAAGCTACTTCAGTCTTCTGAAAGGAAACACAAAATTACCCCACACTATGAAAATCTAATTATCAACCAAGCAAAGTTTTAAATCAGCAAAGAGAAATTACTGTCTAATCAAACAGAAGTAATAATTTCTTTTTCCCACCTTCTTCTTCTTGTCTTCTCAGTCTCCCTACTGTCTAGGTGCTGCCTCATTCATTTCCATGAGTTGCCAGCTGCCTTTATTGAGGACTGTTTCTAGACATATTTTCTGCTGTGAGACAGAAAGGCTACAGAACGCATTAGAACTCTCTATTTCAAAACAAGACCCATGTGAGAAGAGTGAGCATTAAAGCTGGCCAAAGGAAACAAAACATTTGGATTCAGCCTGGTGGATGAGAGGAGGGATACACTCACTCGTGCCAGTTGCTGAAAGGTCTGTGCATTAACTACAGTGATATGAGCTGGAGGATCTCATCTGGCAGTGCTGCTGGGAGTATTCTCCTCCAGAGTACACTGTTATGGGCATTTGTAATGTTTAATTACATTGACAAGGCATGCACAGAAGGGACAAGTACACAAGCAGACACATGGCACTGAAATGGAAAATCTAATCATTAAAGTAGAAAACATTATTTTGAAACAGCTATGGACAGAGATGAATGAGGCTACTGCAAGCCTCAGAAACATACCACCTTAACTGAGTGACAAAAATCACAGCTAGAAAGGTTAGATGAAAGAAGAAAACATATTTGTTATTCTGTTTCATGCTAGGCAGTGTTTTTTCAGGGTTAATCATTCAGTCATATTTGGTCAAAATATTCAAAACAGTTTATCTTTCATTGTGAACTTTCAGATTGGATTTCCCATAGTGCAGAAGTTAACCTGTGATAACAAAAACCATCTCAAGTGAGCTATTTCTTCTCCCCAATGATTCCAATGGATATTTGGGGTTTTGGTTTGCCATGTTTTGTTTTTCTCAAGTGCTGGAAAGGGCATCCTGTCTAAAAAACTATCTGTGGGTCTGGGACATTATGGAGGAGTGATTGGGAAGGAGGTGACTTACATGAGTCTGCAGAAGGAATAAAAAATGCTCAGTGAATTGTAGCAGCCTTTCACTTGCCCACATTTCAATCGTTAGAGCTGGTGCACTTATAAAGTTCATTCTCCTTCTAGAGATAGAATGTGCAAAAGACTGTGTAATAAGTAGTCCAAAATAACAAGTGCCAGCTCACAATTCCAGGGCTGGTTCAGCCTGTTACATGAAATTTTGTATCAGGTAGGCAAAAGAGGGATATGAAAAAAAAACAAAACAAAACAACAAACATGCAAAATAGATTGCCAAAATTTAAAGGTGTGCAATAAACAGACTTGCAGGCTTCTTGTGAGAACATTACATAATACTGGAATAAGCTGAGATACCCCTGGAAGGTACACTTGTTGTAATATTTCGAAAAAGTGTTAGATTTATTGATGTTTATGAGAGTGGAATGTCACTTGTCAGGCAGTGTTAATTGGACAGTGATCAAAGACGCGCTGATGTCTCAATTTCATTTCTTCTTTTTCCAGACCATCATTTCCTATGATTTTAGGATTGGGCATATCTGTATTTGAATGTTCCTCACCACATCAGGCATCCTGAGTGGACTAGGCCAGAAAAATAAAACACTTGATTAAATTTAGCTGATTTTTGCATAATGCCACCTGTTGGAACTGAGTTCCCATTATTACCCTTCCTTCCTGATTTGTTTCCTTCCTTCACATTATTTCTCCAATTTTCTATCAAACTAATCATATTTCCTGGCTAACAAAATTCTGGTTTAGCTTGCCAGGGAAACTGTTCTTGTTGTGACATTGCCAAGAACCACATTGTCTTCAGCATTCTGATCTTGCCACAGTTTTGGCAAATGTTAGAGCAGCTGATAGGGGACTGTCTATCAGGCCCCAGTGACACAATTATAAACAAATCCTAAAGGCTGGTCACAGTTTTCAACGGAAATGACTAATCCAAGACTGGCAGCCAAATCATCAAGCTTTCTGCCACGGTATCACCTACAATGCCATCTATTCCTCAAAGCTCTTGCATTCACAGGCAGAACACATTGGCAGAACACTTTTTTTGTGTTTTGTGTTTCCTACCTGGACAGTCCCCTGGTGCTTCTCTCCTTTCCTTCACGGGCTGCCCAGCAGGTAAATGCCCATATTGCCCATTTCCTCACACTGGTTATCTTTAGGTATTCCAGCTGCCTTGACTTCCTGGACACTTACCTTCCTGGGCTACTGAGCTCCCACAGAGACCAGCTTTTTCAATACTCCGCATTCCAGCTGTCCTTCTCACAAGATGAACTAAAAATTGAAAGGTACTATAGGAAACAGGATAATAACTTTATTGGTGGACCAAGCTAATACAGAGACAGGTGATTTCCCTGTAAAATAGGAAAGCAAGGGCCATGAAAATATTTTGCATGGCTTTCATTTCTTTCCCAATATTACATTTGGCTTTGTATACATGAATTTTCTGATGAGATTGATGTTCTGTTTACCAGCCTTGCAACAGTGTATTTGTACTCAAATAATCCATGGAAATAACCTTATTCATAAAGGAGAAAGAAGTGATATGAACACCCATGGAAAAAAAAACCCAAACTTCCTAGAAAGTAATTTGGTTGAGCTTGCCCAGCAATGTGATGCATTATGACATTGTTTTAATTTTATATGCTGAAGTTTGCACTATTCACAAATTATTTTAACCTATATTTTAATTAACTTATATCTAACAAGAAAAACTCTTTGCAATATGGTTTTTACAAAATTAAAATTAATTTCCTTCTCACCTGTATATTCTATTTGCAATTTTAAATTGAAGTATAGCTCATCCATGCCCATTTTTGACATCTGTTCTAAGTGAATAAGTAACCTCTATAAGGTGCAATTATTAACCTCTGTAGGTCCTATATTGATCAGTTATGGGACATCTGACAGGCAGATTTCACAAAAGTAGCTGATAGACAGAACTAAATCACTCCATGGACTCCTCTTTGGTTTGGTGCCATGTTTGAACCTCCTGACAAATTTCTTAGTTCTGATTCTCTTTTATTCCCCCCAAGGTTTTCCAGCTCTTCCATGAGCATGCTCTCACAGGATTCTTGAGACAAATCAAGCACATTTTCCCAGAAAATTCTATCTTTTGTTGGTTTAGTCTCCAATTCCAGTCCCAACCCGCCTTTCCCTCATCTCTTACAGTCCCTCCAACCATCCCACTTGCAGTCAGCTTTTTATTCAGTCTTTTGTCAATCATTTCAACCAGTCTTACACTCTACATTTCTTTGCTTTCCTTCTTCTGGAATTAGTCCCAATTTGAAATGAGCCTCACTTCCAGTCCATTTTTTTTCTCACCTTTCTTTCCCAATTCCTTGTCTCAGTCCATTTCTCTGGCTATTTTGCTTCTCCACATACTTTAACTCTTCACCAATTTTACATGCCAGGCATCTTTATTTTCCTATCCCTTTTCATTAGTTCTTTCTCCTATATTTTAGTCAGTCCTGGTGTTCCTAGAGTCCAGCAGCAACCTCATTAGACATTCCCTCTCTGTCTCTGGGTATCTAATTCCAACTCAGATTCTCCTGCTATACATTTTTTTGGTTTCCAGTCCTTCAGACAGACAAGAGATAAAATGTCCTAAAAATTGCCTTTCTCTAACCAGTCATTCCCCATGTTCCTTTGTTCCTCTGGCTCAGGAAATAGCCCATAAAGCCCCAATGTGTTGTGCTACCCGTTCCTAACACCAAATGCAAGATTTGCAAACAGTTGTGGCTGCACATCAGGAGTCATTTGCAGACCTGAAGGTCTTATAGTGGGCAGACTACAGTAGGTTTTTCTGCTATAAATACTCAAACCCATTGTGTTCTGAACTGAGCTTGGCCTCTACTGTAGATCTCACGGAAATCCTCAAACGAGGGCCACACAAAGTACTGATAAATACAGCTTGAAACCATAGTCTGTCTGAAATTCACTTTCAGTTGTATTTTCCAAAAATCAGTCCTGCACTTATTGCATAGTTATTAGGATAGAAAGCAACACAGAGGAATCAGAGAAATAAAGAGACTGAAAACTATGTTTAATATTTACATAGTTAAATCTCATTCTCAGCTGAAAAAAAAAAAAGAAGTGAACTATGAGAAAAGCATCTTTGCAGCAAACAAAACCATATTCTGCATCCAATATTTCTTGCAGAAGCAGTTAGTCTGACACTGAAGAAATGGCATTTTCCCTATCTAATTTCTATGCAATCAAGGTTCTTGTCACTTTTCCTAGGAGAAAGCAGCAATATTTTCACATGATTAACCACAGTGGTTTTTTATAGTGAGAATGACAGGAAGTTGTATTAGTTTCATGAAGGTGGATTTACACTTATTTGGGCTGTATCTTATTTTCTTATATGTTCCTTGTGGTAGAATCTGCATTCAAATAATCTATCTAGAACAGTTGAATTAATTAAAACACACTAACAATAAAAAGCAACCTCTTAAACTCCCATGGAACTTGTGCAAAATTTCAACAGTTGAATTAATTTTGTTTGCAAGTATCAGTAGTCAGGTGCCTTACAGTTCAACTGTGGTTCCTTCAAACACCAGTCAGATATACTGGAGCTGTTTACCTGATTTCAGAACATTTATTTCAGAGTTGTGTGTGTGTGTGTGTGTGTGTGTGCATGTTTTTATATATATATATACACATAAAATTAATGCATATATGTATATGAATTTTATCAAATCTTCTTGTCTCTTGACTGATTTTTTTTTAATAATATGTAATGACTTTAAAAATATGGTTCTGCTTATTTCAGCTGTACATTTCACAGTGTCACCAACACCAGCTGATCCCCAGATGGATAATTTATAGAAGATATTTCATAATGATGAGATGTTTGAAGACATTACTGCATCATTGTGTATAGGCCTAGACATTTTGGTTTTTTCATAAAGGTTAAATACTCCTGTGCTAAACCCACCACAGCTTCTCACTACAAGAACTTGTTTAGAGCTGTGCACATTTTATTTTAAGCATATATTTAGGACCCTGAGGGATGTGTGAATCAGTTAACTTGAAAAGTCTGGAGAGATTTCTGTCATCCAGAAGTCTGACATCCTTACCTGTCATCACAGCCCAAGGGGACATCCTGAAATCAGAATTTTCAGTGGCAAACATCAATAACCAACTTTTCAAGAATATATCACTTACAAAGCCAGGACAAAAAAAAGGTACTACTACTCAGGATCAGGTATTATGTCTATCTAATCCAGTATTATACTGTTACTGGCACAAGGTAAGACTCCACATGAGGGAAACATAAAATTATATGCTCTCACTATCAGCATGCCATTCTCACAAAATTGTGGATGTCTTCTGCTCTTCAGTACAGGGCTTTAATTTCCTTTTGATACTTTTCTTTAAAATTAAGATAAAAGACTAATGACTTTCAAACTGTAAATCACATTCAGTGGTCACACCTATAAAATAAACACAAATGTTTAAGGAACGGCAAGGCACATTGTATTTACAGATTTTAATGGTATTATGCAAGAGGAAAAAGATTAATGTGCTACCTCCCTTCTGCCAAACATTGGAAGCCATAGATTTGCAGATTTTGTGGGTTTTGTTTCAGGAGAACTATGCAGATGGTACTTTCCACTTTTCCCCTAGCTTATACATTGCAGTTTTGAGATGAAGAGAACTCTGTCATGCACCTGGGAATAGCATATTTCAGTGGAAGCATTCATCTCTCACTGACATTGTCCAAGTGCAGGAAGCATTAAGGAGGTGAGTCTTTTACCAGCCTTTTCAGCAAAGGACAGTTTCAGCTTGGTGAACATTTTGTAGGTCTCTTATTACTGCTATTAGAGGTTCCCTCTGCAAAGCTTTTCATGATCATATAGAAATTCAGAGGCAATTGCAAAATCTACTAGTCAAGATTTGAATGAAAAATACGTTAAAACCCAAGACCAAGAACAAATTAGGAACAAATGATATACAGCTTCTGTCAAAGCCACATCATCTCTGTTCCAAAACCAAAGCTGTCCCAGGACAGCCTTTCCTTGAGACTGTGGTGACTAATGTGTGAGGCAGGCAGGGGCACAGTGGCATGTAAGTAGAGCAGAGATGTGTGTGGGTGCAGTGTAGTACAACAGGACAGCAGGAGCTAATCCTACTGATGCTGCTTCAATTGCAGAGCTGTTATGAAATCAGTGTATTGTCCACCACCACCAGATCAAGAGACTGGTAACAGTGGGGTTTAATTTCTTCTCAGAAAGGCCTGCTGACTTCATAGCTTCCTATCTCGATTATCACTTTTGTCATCTCATTTTTGTCTTATCAGTTGGATTCCAATTTTCAGGAACTGATTTTGAAGTTCTTAGTGATATCAGTATTAAAAGATATCAGTACACTGATATCTTAGTGATATCAGTAGTCAAAAGGAAGTTACTAGAAAGAATTCAGTTGGACAAAAACTGTCAGTGAAATATGTGTTGATGGGAGGACAAGCATCAGCATAAATTTAAATTACTTTAATAAAGATGTGTTGGAACTTTCTATGTAGAAGTCTGTATACCCCATGGAGATTTAGGAATTTTACCTACTCTTTGTCCCCTCCAACTGTTTTGCTTATACATAACCCTTCAGAATAATATGACATGCACAAATTCATACTGCAGCTTTAATATCACTTGTGCATTTATTTTAGATCTGGTTCAGCCATATCTCTAAATAGATCCCAGACTGGATGGAAATATGTATACTGTGGCAGAGTTTTCATTACACACACACACACACACACACACACACACACAGGCACACATGCCTGTTTTCTGCTGAGGCTGAGTGGAGCAACAGGAGACATTCTCTCCCAGGGCAATTATCAGTTGGTGACTTGCAGCTGAATTACAACACTTAAAACAACAGCAACAGATTGAGATACAAAGTGGATGCCTCCAAATGCATCCCTGTAACATGCTTATTTTTTTTTTTTTTCTCTTCTGTTTTTCTGTTTCCTTTTATTTTACATCTTAGATAACTTATTTGGTAGGAGTTTCATTAAAAGCCACAGTTTCATGTTTTCTTGTGTCTTTCATACAAACATCTCCATTTGCTTGAAATCACTATCACAATGCTCTTGTTACAAATAAGATATTTAAGCAACCAGGTACTCTGCCTCGTGGTTACCTTTATTGCATCAGATATGTACACCATGTAAATTTTCCACCATAAATTAATACGTTAAAGGAGGCATTATATCTTTTCCCATTTTCATTGTAAAGCTACATTCAGATTTAATAGTCCAAATCAACACAGAATGATTAAAGTAATCCTTATATAGTAGTAGTAGTAGTAGTAGTAGTAGTAGTAGTAGTAGTAGTAATAATAATAATAATAATAATAATAATAATAATAATAATGCAGTAGGAAAATGATACAATAGCTCCTAGATTTGGCACTGAGATCATCCCCCATAACTTTTATGTACTTGCACTTATTAGGAAGTTTTCATATTAAATACTAGCTCCTGTATAGAAGGAATTTTGACAGACAAGGTTTCTCAGGCTCAGGAAGGAATTGATCAAACCAGAGTGAGAACCAGAGCTCTGAATAGCCAATATTTCAGTGATTATCATGTTCATTTGGAACATGTTCAAATCTTTGGTCCATCAGCTCAGACTAGGATCCAAATGAGCCTCCTTGAAACTGTTACTCAGGTACAGTTTTCTGCTTTTAAAAGTTCTTATTTCACTCTAACTCTGAAAATCAAGGTTTTGAGAGAAAAAAAGAAAGAAAGGAAGAGCTAACATTATTAAGTTATGTGAGGTGGTTAGTTATAAATGCAGGAGGGGGGATGATTAGCTCAGTTGGTCAATCATGGTGCTCATAATCCAATGCCATGGGTTCAGTCCCTCTACACCCCACTTAAGGGTTGGACTCAATTATCCTTGTGGGTCCCTTCCAGCTCAGAAGATCCTGTGATTGCATGACAGTGGGCAGAATGACCACTGAAACAGTTTCCATTTGGAGGAATGCAATGGGATTGAATCTGTTTACAAAACCCAGTGCTAAAAATTAACTAATTCCCATGTCAACCTGTCCTGCATGGCCAAACTTCACCTTGAGATACTCCAGAGCAGATGAATTGGATACAGATAGGTTACATTAATATCATTAAGTAAGGGGTTGATATAAGTAATAAAAATCTATATGAAAAAAGATCCACTACACTGAACAATTACTTCATTTAATGAGGTTTTTATTATGTCAATCCTATGGAATAATGCAGTAATTTTCCTGTTGCATCAACCTTTCTTTACCAGTTTAATTTATAATTATATAAATCTTCCAAAAGTTACGACAAATAAATAATCACTAGGATTTTTTTCCCAAGTATAAGACAGCTCAACATCCTCTCTCCTTTTACAGGGTCAGGGTTGTGCAAGTAGTACCTTAGAAAATGTTATTGAGATGTAATAAATATTGCTCCCTCAATATCCACAAGGGTTCTCCAGTTTTACTTCTTTTTACCAATTACTGTCATAACAGAAATATTGCTAAAACGTGATTTTCTAAGTACTTCATTGGAGTGATTATTGCAGAAAGTAGAGATCTTCAAACCCATCCAAATTCATCTCAATAAAAACATAAACAGAGCCCTGTTAAATGCCTATTTTCTCTCACACTGTTGCACACTTCTGAATAAGAAAGATTTTTTTTTCCTTCATTAAGTCTGATATCCTAACTACCAAACTGGATATATGCAACCTTTGTAGACACAACACATTGCTCTTTCATGATCTTATTTCTGACTTTTGCAAGATATTGATTTTATGTCATAATGTGATGATGAGCTCCTTCTCTAGGTGGCTGGATGTACTAGAAAATGGTCCAGTGTTTATGCAATGGCTTCTTTTTTCCTGGCCTGAAAATTTTATTTATGTCTGCACAATTAAATCAACTCTATTCCTTCATCTCTACCTCCTGCTACTGTGAATACAGAGAGTAGGATTGGGCATTCTCATTTGAAGTAGTAACTAACACAACAAAATGAAGAGCATTTTGCACCTCTGCTTTTCTATGCTTTCTTCAGTCCTGCCTTGGCATCTCTGCCCATTCTGAACACCAAGTGCAGGCTTTACAGGACTGAACATTTAATAGCTTACAGAATAGGTGTAACAAGGTAGCAGATCCGAGGCAGAGGAAAATTAAATACTCCTGAGTTATTTTATTAAAATTTCAGTTCCTCAGAGTTTATAGTTGTAGGCAGGGACGGAATTTCAAAAATGCAATTTCAGAGTACTTTTATGGAGTTTGTCGCTTGACTGCTGAAAGCTGTAATCGTCACTATAAAAGTGTGGGATGCAGCGCCAGTATAGCACATCCTACAACAGCGTAATAAGTCATGTTTTACAAATAAACTCTGCTAGAACCAGGCAGATTAATCCAGTCCTACCTGATAATACTGAAATCTCTTCATGTATTCAGTAATTTTTTAAATGTGCATTTAATAAGCATCATATTTTATGATGAACTGGAATATTTTATTCGTTGGAACTCAATTCTACAGAATCATATGGGAAGACACTAACTGATTTCTTAAGCAGAAAGAAACTACCTAATAAAATTCAGCCTATGTTCCTTAGCTAAGTACATTACAAACAATGCTTTCACCTCTAAAATTCTCTTCACTTCAGGATGCTGTAAAATAACTCATGGAAGTCTTTGACAGCTGAAAGTTTAAAACATCATAGAAGGTGCCAAATGAATTTTTGGAGTAAGTTTCTTGACGCAGGTGGCAGAGCCTTGTTCTTTTCTGTCTCTATCACAGGGAAGAACACGATTTCAGCATTTTATAATTTAATTGTAACGCTTCTTTTGAAGGTGATGGATTTGTGGAAGCTGGTTTTCAAACACTTATTCAGACAGAAACTGGTCCCCTTCAGACACAAAGAATTCTTGCATTTCAGGAGAAAAGGGCAAAAAGGACATGCGCAATTAGATGGGAAAATCAAGATTAATGAGTATGATAAAATCCCTCCTGATCCATAAGGCTTGTTTCCTTCCTACTAACTTTCTCTAAGAACAACTCATCTTGTCCTACCCAAAAGATATTGCTTGAAATCTGCATGCTTTTCATGACTTAATAAGGTAAGGGAAATGGATGCAGAACAAGAGTGTACTCATTTTATCTTTCTAAAGGGTTTGAAAATTCTCAAATTTTCAATAATATTTACAAAATCATGCAAGGAAAGAAGTATGCTTTAGAGCAGTGAGTTTCCTTTGGACTAAGATCAAAGACTTTGAATATATGTGCATTAAAATATGCAGTGTTTGAATGTACTTCTCTTGCTACAACAGCTGCCCTTGATCACTTTTGTTTCCAAAACCTATAGCTGGCAGATTTGGCAGTCTTAAATATTTTACTTTTTCTCTAGGACATTGATAAGGAGAATGAGTGACAGTGGGCCAGGACAAATAAGCTGCATTAACCCATAAGGAAGAAAATGTTTATTTGGTCGAGAAGTTTTCCATTAGCAATAGTCTTGTACACACATAACTTAGCCTGTCTTTAGATCATTTAGTCCATACCACACTGATTTTTTGTAGCCTTATTTTTAAACATGAATGAACCACATCGTTCCAGAGCCACATATTTCTCAGGAAAATATTTTATCAATGCAATGTGTTTTTAGGTCAGTTTAAGTTCAATTATTCCATAAACAAGACTTGAACAGATTTACTTGATGATTTATTGTCATCATTGTAGCACTTTTTCATTTACAGGTAAGGGAATTCTCCACAACCCAACAGGACATTCTATCCAAGTGTGACGTTAGAGACACTGACCTTTTGATATTTTCATCTTGCATTTTTTCCCCTATCAATATTGAAAAAATACTTTTATTTTTTCAACATGTTCTTTCATCCTAAATCCGGTTCTAAGGTAGAAAACAGTGACTCAGGGGGATCCTTAAAAAACTTCTTAAAAAGTTCTGATTTACTTCCCCCTACCCCCACTTCCCCCTTTTAGACGTATTTCATTTTGGGGTATATGTTTAATTTTCTTCAGAGTTATGGCTGAATGGAAACATCTTTTATCTTTTCAGCAGTATGTCCTTAATAATAGTAGCAGGAAGAATTGGGATAATTATTTTTAAGCAATTCCTTAGTTAAAGAGTCCAATTTTTGCAAATAACTATAGCTGTAGCTCAGACCACTAGCTCATTATCATACTTCCTAAAACTTCTTTCTTCTCCAGCAACATTCAGGAAGTCTGTGTCAAATCATTCAATGTGCTATAAACGCCAAATATATATTCTCCTAAATAGAAGGAGAATAAAAAAAAATAAAGAGAAAATATCTCTTGATATGAATAGCAATTGTCTGAGGAATTTCCAAATAAGAGGTGTCTAGTCAGATAATGGCTCAAAGTCTCACTTCAGTTCAGTATAACATCCACTGCTCTGATGCTCATGCAGTGAGCATCCCAGATTGTCAGAAGCAGTTTTCTGCTGCTGGTCTGTTGCCCATACAAGGTGTTCAATTCTCCATTGGAGATCACAAAGGAAAATGAAGCCCTTGGGCAGGTCCAGGCATCTCTGTCTGAACTCCTGTCTGCTACAACTGGGCCTCTGCTCTCACTCCCAGTTTAAATGATTCTATTAGTGAATTTAAGGTCCCTCTCATAGTACCTTATATTCTTCAGAGTACCCATGGCTTTACTATAAACATGATGATATCCACCTCTTACTTAATCAAACCTACATCCAGGGAATGAATAAATCTCAGCAGACAGAACTATTGGTACACATAACTGCAGTGTATGGTAGTAAAGTCAGGTAGAAGTGATTTTTGTGCCCTAGCAAGAAGACAGGAGTAAATTCCTTTAATTTTTGAAACTATTTTTTGTCTAAATTTCTTTCATCTGGAGAAAAATCTACACTTTGCATTCTTAAACTAGATTCAAAACCTCTCTGGTGTCAGAAATTTACTGGCCATGAGCAAGTTTAGAAATTATGATCAGACTCTTTTTTATGTTTTGCTCAGGGTATGGACAGGCATATTTTGCATGGCAACTATTCATCTTGACAGTTTTATCCTACAGTCAGACAAAATAAAATTTATTATCTTTGAGGGAAGAAATTAAAAAACAAATTCATGCGTTTATCACCTTAATTTTACTGAATACATTAAGATTCTAAACTCTAACATTCTCTACAGAATGGAGGGAGTGGGAGGCTTCCCAACTAATTTCATGCTTGTAATTCTCCTTCTATTTTTTTCCAAACATATTTGCAAAATATAAATATTTACCTTGAACACATACATTCCAGTACATATATCAGGGATGTTGTATATAAAGAAGCAATGTTGCCATACCAGTTTTATCTGATATGATCCAGTGGATCATATTTTTTATTTCTCCAAGACAGTTTTCCCCTATCAGTCTTTTTTTTATCCTTTCCTATTCTTTCCCCTACCCTCCTATCAGTCTTTTTTTATACCATAATTTAAAAAAAGGCACAAAGAGTATGAACACCTTAAGTATGTATTGCTAATTACATCATCAGGATCTTAATATGAAAATCCATCTAAAACAAAAAAATTAAGCATATAACTTCAGATAACTAAACAGTCACAATGTAAACACTGACACCTTCTCATTCATTTTTTTTCTTAGACACTAAGTTGTACAGTAAAGGAAACCTGAGTTTAAAGGCATTACCCAGACTTCATTTATATAAGCTAAGCACACTCTTTTCAGACACAATGCTAATAACAGTATTTTTCCAGAGAAGTAAAATTTCAGCATCTACTGTGAAGAGAATGCTGTATTAGGTATTCTCACTATCATTGCAGCCTCCATCTACCCACTGTCTATAGTGCATCTTGCTCCCACCTAAATACACTGCTTTACAATGTAAAACTAACACATACAGGAAAGTATTTCCTCCACAATGTGACATATTAGATCTGTTTTCAACCTTAAACATATACTGTGGTTTTGGCTAATACTGTTGACTGTCTCCCCAATAAAATGCAATACTAGTATTCAAATTTTCCTAACAGGAGCAGAGAAAATGCTAAGCTATGGATATATTTTTCACATGGAAGTGATTTTTTAATTTTTGTAGAGATAGTTCACGTTATATAAGGCCTCAGAATTTGTGACATCTGCTACTAATGCAGCATATGCTGTACTAGGGCTACTTGAGGAGATGTTATACCAGCATCATAATGTTTACTGATTAATAGCAATACGTTATGCCTGCTTCCTTGCCCTTTCCTACCCTCACAAGAATTCCATCAGAGATTTCTACATTGATTCTGCTGCTCCTCAGTTATTGCATTAATTGGGCCATGTTTAGCTGTTGCACCAGCTCCTGAAATGCCATGCTGTATGAAGTCATTATTATATGGTAGGTACTACATGCCAGCTCTATGAAAATCCTTCAGAAAAGTTTATTAATCAAACAACGTGCATGATACCATATATCAGGTTTAGCAGAGCCTTGCTATCCACCAAAGTGGTTTCTGGAATGACATTTTGACAAAACACCAAAAGATATTGCATTTGTTCACAACACTGAGCTGCACAAAGGAAAGCACATAAAAAGAAAATTCAGATGTATTGTGGGCAGCTTAAGAGGAAAAAGAAACCAAATGTCTCTACTTTGTCATGGAGCTTACAGAAAGAGCAACCTTGTGCCCCTTGTCTCAGGTAAAGCCATCCACCTCACCACAGAGATTTCACAGTATTTTCTGAGTTGGAAGAGTTCCACAAGGGTCTACTCTAGATCTAAAGTGAATGACCCATGAGGGTATCAAACCCACAACTCAGGTGTCATTGGCACCATGATCCCACCAGCTGGGCTAACGTTAGACCCAGAGCTCATTCTCAGAAAGGAAGATACAGTGATTTTACTGGTATGTGTTAGGCAACACCATTTACCATCAAATGGACCATCTTTGCCTGTAAACCACCATACTTTCCTATTTCATGGTTTGCCTTTTTCCCCCTTTTGCAGTTATCCAGTTCTCCACCATCTGCTTATGAGTTCCTCTCCATTTTGGTACTTTTGAGGATATTTCTATAGGTATAAAATCAAATAAATGATGGAGAGGGAAAAAAAGAAAACACTAATGAGAAATGTCTGTCTGAGCAGCTAATGGGAAAAGAAAGGATAGGAGTCAAGAGAGAAAAAGAGCATTCAGTAGGAAAACGGAGAAATATAGACAAAGGGCTGAGTGGAAGGAAGCAAGGGAAAGGGGACTGAAAAATAACTGGAAAGAAAAATAAGATAAAGAATAAACAAATAATAAAAAGGGAAGATTGAAGTGAAAAGATGTGAAGAGAGGCAACAGCTCCATGTCAGATATTCAACTGAAAGGAACTGAGATGAAGTGTTGTGATAAACATGTTGAAATAAAATATCAAAGATAAAAACTTATAGAAGTACACTGAGAAAACAAGTAAGATGACAATGAAAAACACAATTACTAAAATGAGAGCTACATTTTGCTATGGCATGAATAGACACGAGAAGGTCTGAAATATAAATAGCATTGAGAGAAGAAAGGAAGTTTTAATCCTGTATTCACACATATCTATTCCCATTACTAAAATACTGCCAGTTATCTAACACAAATGTGTAGTACAGGCAGGAGCATGTGCATCAAACTTCAGTGGAGCATGAATAAAATAAAAATTATTGCAGCCATTGTAGTCTTACTATCACTTCATTTTCTTCAGCTCTTGGGTGAGAGAGCAGAATTACTGTGTATGTTATTTTAGTGCCTACACTCGTCCTGCTATGTCACTACATTCTCCTTGTTTAAAGCAGCTTTATGATGAGTGACATATTTATAGTGTTTTCCATATTAGGTTTTTTATTAAGTGGGACACTAAAGTAACAAGAAAAATCCGTATCAAATGAGCCTCTGTTTTTAATGGTTTACTGCATCTGCTCTATTTTCTGACTGCTATTTTGTTTAACGGGAGACTGAGATTCATGAAATCTTTTGTGAAATTAACATCTTACAGGAGAGAAAGTTCCTTGAACTAAATCCAACTATAATAAATCCCACCATGCTTTGCCTTCATTACTCTACACTTGGACCCTGGATAGCCCTCTGTATACCTAATATCTGTTCCTGCACTGCACCTATTTCCCATCTTCCCAAGCACTTAGTTCTATGCTATCTCATTTTCATGATCTGTGCTGTTCAAGTGATCCATTTTCAGATAAATCAAATATTAGTGCAGGTACCGCTCCTTCACAGGTGCTTTTTCTCAGCAGCTGCTGCAGACTTGGACAAATAATCCAGGATGTTCCAGCATACTGCAAAGTCAGATATATTATCTGCCCATACTGTCATAAATGAATTAATATTGCAGTTACTTAGATGTGAAACTGTTTTGTTTGTTTGTTTTTTTTTTTTAAATAGTCTGTTTTCCAGCTCCACAGTGTGCCTTGCTTGTATGAATTCATGCATCAGGGTGATCAGGGTGGAACCATTCTAAATAGGGGATGGTAGAGCAGAAGCTGTAGGAGCACACACAGTCTCACAGATTCATCATTCATCAACTAACACTTCTGGTGCACACCACTCACGGCAATAAAGAAGAGGCACACTGCCATCCAAACAAACAAAGGACAACTGTATCAACAGAACCTGTACCTGTGGGAGGATGTGGTCACAGAATTGCTGGAAAAGTTCATCGGCCTCCCAGATTAGGACAGACATGACCAAATACAAATGAAATGTGTTATAATCACCACTTTAAAGTTATCAGAGTGGATTTTCATAGCTGCATGAAGCAACCAGTTTGATGCCAACCAGTGAAGTTTCCAACAGCACAAGTAAAAGTTTGTACTTCTGTGACCACTGCAGTTTATTCAAATGTAAACAGGTTGGCTGAAATAGTAGCTAGCATTTAGATAATGCAGACATGAACACCTTGAGGACATTTATCATGAACACGTGTCATGTTTTTCTGGAACAGCCCACAAAAAAGCCCCACATCAATTACAGAGGTAACTAATACTTTGTAGCTGTGCAGTAACTAGGTAAGATGTTTCCATAGAAACAGTGTTACCAATGCTCTTGTCCATCCTACACACGGGAACAGAAATCCCAAGTGAGCTATCACTTGAACTATTCCATGATTTTTTCTCAGAAGGACATAGTTTGCACAGGAGAGCCTGGGTCTTATCTAAAGTGTATGCAAAGTACTTGACCTGGGGTTGCCTGGGAACAAACATAGAACTAGATAATTTAGCAGAGCAGGGGTTCACCTGAAGAGGTGCCTGTGCCTTCCTCACATTCTCCATGCTTCTTTTTCAATTATGTTCTGTCCTGACAATCCAGAGTCAGGCAGAAGAAGGTTTGATGGAACAGTTGGCAGTTGGAGGCTGGAGGTAGCCTGAGCATTTGGCAAGCTGAAAGCAAGGTAAGGGCATCTTACAAAGCAATTTGTGTGACAGTGTGGCCAACACCATCTGTACTACTGTGACCTGGTGTGCCCCAGCACAGTATCTGGGTCAAAATTTATACCAAAAGTGAAAAAAACACAATCACTTCTAGTTTAGACACATCACACTGACAACAGTGCACCAATCATTTCTGGAGCAGACACAATCAAGTGGACTGAATGTGCAGTGCCAATGTAACTGAAGTGGTATAAGATGGAATTTGTTGCAGTGTTACTGTCCTAATTTTTACATTCTGGTAGAAACAAAATAAATCCCGTCACTTTTTTCTCTCCACAATTCTTATCCTTTAAAAGACAATAACAGGTAATAGAGGAGCCAGCGCAGAAAGATGTGTGCTGCTGGACCTTATGGTGGCAAATGATATGTGAGCACTGGGGGAAGCCTTGACTACAGCAACCACAAGATCAAAGAATTCATTACCTGCAAGGAGCTGAGTAATATAAACGTTACCCACCTGAGCTTCAGGACAACTAACTTTGCCCTCTTCAGGAATCTTCTTGGAATAACCATATGGGAATGTGCCCTAGAGAATGGATGAGAAATTTAGCAAAAGAGGCAGGAGACCTGCATGGATGAACAAGAAACTCCTATGAAAACTCACACATAAGCAGGAGATACATGAGATGTAGGGGACAGGGTACCTGGGATGAATATAGGGAAGTTATCAGAGTATACAGAAATGAAATGAGAAAGGCCAAGGCCCCTTTGGAACTAAATATGGCTAAGGATGTCAAGGATAACAAAAATTTTTCCATTAATTGAATATAATTCAATTTCAATGTAATTTAAATTAATTACGAAAGGAATACTAAAGAAAGTGTGGACTTATTACTAACTCTGCAGCAGAAGTTTCAAAGAAAGCTGAGATACTGAACACCTTCTTTCTTTCAGTCTTAACCAACAAGGCCAGCCCTCAGGAATGCCTGACCCAGAAGACCATGGAGAGGGTCTGGAGGAAGGGTGGCTTTCCATTGTTTGAGGAGGTTCAGGCTAGAGACCATTTAGTCAAATTTGACATCCTCACATCCATGGGCTCTGGTGAGATTTGCCAAAGGGTGCCAAGGGAACTGGCACACATCATTGCTATGGCACTCTTATCTTTGAAAGGCCATGGCAGTCAGGACAGGGGCCTGAGGACTGGAATAAAGTAAATGCCACCTTAGCCTTCAAAAAGGGAGAGGAAGAGCAGGTCAGTCAGCCTCACCTGGAACACCGTGTTCTGGAGGCCATTTTAATCATGCAGAAGACAAGAAGGGGATCAGGAGCAGTCAGTACGCATTCACCCAAGGGAAGTCTTGCTTAACCAGCCTGATTACTTTCCTTGACTGGACAACTGGCTGGAGACTTGAGGGGAGAGCAGTGGATGTTGCCTTGCTGGACTTCAGAAAGGCTTTCAGCAAGGTTTCCCATGACATCCTCCTAGGTGAGCTCAGGGAGGATGAGATGAATGAGTGGAGAGTGAGGTGGATTGAGAACTGGCAGAGTTCAGAGGGTTGTTATCAGTGGTGTCACTATTGGTGTTCCCCAAGGTTCAATATTGAGCCCAGTATTACATGCCATATGGAACAATCCTGAGCAATGTGCTCTAGGATGACTCTGCTTGAACACGGAGGTCAGACTGCGTGGCTTTACCAATTCTATGGTCCTTTAAAAAATTAGCATGAAATATCTGCTTTGCTAGTCAAAACATAATCTGCCACAGTTTTTTAAGATATCAGGACCTATCTGCAAAATTCTAAAAGGTACATTCACATTCACCTTAGAATTATTTTACATTTAAAGGAAACTACACTATGATGTTTCATTTTAATTGCATCGTACATAGTGTGCATTCCACTTATGTATGAACAGTCCCATACTTCTTTCAATTTCTTCCAGTGTCTACTTTAAAGACTTTCTTTCTATGGGTTGTGTTCCAGTATGCATACAAACATTATCATGCTCATTGCTGGAAGACTTCAGCAATGGATATGGATGATGATGAGCAAAAATAACAGGTCAGGCTCACCTGTGTGTTTTCCAGAAGGGTCACTTGTTTTTCTGCAGGTGTCCTCTTGACTGTAAACTTTGTGGAGCAGAAATAATTGTTAGCATCCTAACACATCAGATATTCTACTAGCTCTTAATAAAAGAAAAACAAAAAATGCAGATAATTACAGCCAAATAACAACCCGTAAAAAGAATTAATGAAACTTTTGTGGATTAACTACCCTCTGGTTTTCATTATTTATTCACTTTGATGCTAATTTGCAAAATTCTGTAATTCACCATAGCTCTCCCTATCATTAATGCAAATTAACAAGTTTCTACTATAATGCAGTTATTATTATCTTCCCTTGCATATATGTACACGTTTCTTTAATTAAAGTATGCTGCATTTTTAAAAATCAGATTACCAGGTACAAAGGAAGCAGAAAACCTGAACAATGTACTCAGCTATTTAGATAAAAGCTAGGAGCATTGAGAATGACAGAGGTCCTTTTTACGTGTTTAATAAAAATTAGACAAATGTAAGAGAAGAATATTAATGAGATTGTTTCAGTGGAGGTCTTCCAGAAGTGCTGCATGCATATTGTATCCATTGAGGATTACTAACAAACCACCAATCCATTTGTAGACATTATACAGTTGTAGATTACATAGACTAAGTTGTAGAAGTGAAAAAGAAAGAAAAACAAAGAAAAACAAAAAAGTAAATAAATAACACTTGATAAATATTAACATAGAATAAATAATATTTTTCCTTCTTATCAGACAAGTTGCCCTTTTCTTATAGCATACATGAATTTTACTCACTGTAGCCAAAGGCTACTGTGTAGTTTCTCAAGAACAGATTTTTAATACAGGAAATGTTCTAAGCCAAAATTCTACATTCAATAAAAACTTAATAAACAGGAAGATGGCTAGTCAAAACATTGAAAAGAGGGTTTTTTGCATCTTTTGTTAATATGTTCAATATTTATAATTTTCATTGACTTAATTTCAGAAATTAATCAGTTTAAGAGATGATTTTGCTTTTATATACAAATTAGGGTTGTCATGTCAACATTTGACAGGTATACAATTTTCTGACTGAACAGGAATATCAAGCTCACCTATCCTATAATTCATTTGTATTGGCTTGACTTTTCATCTATTTTACATTATTTGGGAAAACATACAAAAGTTGTGAAGTCTTGCCATTTCACAGTTGGATTAGTTACACTCCCACTCCCATCAAGATTAGCTGAGGAAAGCAGCAGCACATAAGTCCTGCAAGAAATTTCCCTCCTCAGGTGTTTTCTGCTGTCATGTCACCTTGCTTTCAAGTTCATGCTCAAGCCCAAACCTCCCAATTGTCCAGACTGAATGTCTGTTGGCTCACACGTTTGTGCAGCTGCAGAACAAAGCATCTGTATCCTCAGACAGGTATGAGGTCAGGGGCCAGCAGCACAGACTGTCTTGTGTTTAAGTCCCAATTCCACAGACTGAAAGCAGCAAGCAAACAGCTTTGACTGGCACAGCAGGACTTGCTCGTACACCTACAGACCTGACCAACCTGTATTAGCAGGATCTTGTAACTGTGAATTCTCTAAGTTGTGTGTGATGCGTCAGCAGCATCTTCATTTTCTTAATTCATGCTTTTTTTGCATTGTTTCTGCAAAAAAAAAAAAAAAAACAAAACAATAGCATCTTCACCTTGTTGAAGTTTTCGGGATGGAAGCATGGTCAGTTCCCTGAGGAAGAACAGAATGCTGTAGTCAGACAAGGAAGACTTTTTTGGCAACACAAAATACTTACCAAAAGGAGATAGTAAGTGCTTATTAAAGAGGAGGGAAGAGGGAGGAATAAAAGAGGAGAAAGTTGTAATACAAAAGATAAACACTATTTTTAGGATAAAAAAAAGCAATTCTCAGGAATGAACCTGACCCCAGAAAATGAGAGTCCCTGCACCACAGGACTTAGCACAAGATGGAGGGGAGACAGGAGGTTGGAAAAAAGTGGAAAAACCCCTGGTTGAATGAAAAGAGAGAGAGAAAAGAAAGGAGTGGTTGACTATTAAAGAAGGAATAGTAGTATATGGATGAGGAAACTGCAGTGCTTAATGGTGTTTATAGCTGTGGAAGTTCAACCTACAGAGTTGGGACTTACGTGTATGATGGGTCTTGCTGCAAGTTTGTGTGTATTAATATAAACTCTCTTTTTTGTTCCTGTCTGCAGAAAAGACAGGTGGGTTGCACTAATGCACTATCTATCTACTCTGTATTTGCACCTGCAGAGTCATGCAGAGCTCCTCACCAGAACGTAGTGTGTAGGCACAGCTGCATGGATCTTCACAGATACAGAGCCCTTCTGGTGAGCGTCACTATACAAATGAGATCTGTGGCCCTGAATTGCCAGGGAAAGCAGAACAAAGGAATGCTCTTTTGCCATATAATCATGGATGGTGGTAGCATGTGATGATGGGTACAGGTGACTCAGATAGGAGCTGTCTGCCTGCTAGAAAAACCTATCTAAGTGTGTATCCCAGCTAGGTAGCTGCTGCTGAGGTTGCATTTGGCTTAGAAAGATGGGGTCAGTTATGACATTGAAATTACAGCATAAGGCACCAGGGTGATTTCAGGGCTAAAAATGGCTGCTTCTCCTAGCAGAAACCTTTTTTAAAGTGTTGTTTTGTGTATGACTTGTGAGAAAATTAGTTTTAACAAAGTAGAAGTAGAGCTGCCTCATGTTGTGAAAAACATCTTGGCATGTAATAATCTGAGTTGTGGGAAAGTCTGAAGAACTAAAATGGACAAACCTATCTTCTGCCTTGTAGTGAATAAAAGGTAGTAGAGGAAGAGACAAGTTTACTTTGGGAGGAAAAAAGGGGTTGTGGTCTCAGTTCAATGAGGAGTAAAAGCTCTGAGACGTTGCTCTGTGCTAGCACCTGAGTAATGTGTGAGGCCAGCAAAGTACCACATAATAGCAAATATGCACAGGCAGGACCAACAGCATGCAAGCCTGGAGATTCTACTCCAGTCTTTTGCACCCTCATAAACAAAATGAGCAGATAGATCAGCCTAAGGGATTAGATATCATAAGGTCAGTGGGTTACCCAGTGCTATGTTGAATATGAGTGGACTAAAGTAGAAAGAGAAGCCACTGGAGTTAGAGATGAATGTGATTATGGGGAAATAAAGCCAGCAGGTAGGAGATGAAGCAATTTATTTATTTGTTGGAAGGTTTGTGGTTCTTCGTCTCAGGGCTTGTGTAAATGACAAAAGCAGCAGAAATTTTGTGGGACAAATAATACCAGTAATGAAAGAGTCAAAGAGAGGAAAATCTTTTGGTACTTAAAACAATATTACTATTTTATTTAGTATATTTACTATTTTAATTAGTGTATTTCGAACTTTGAGGATCACTAATAACTTTATTCTGAATATTATAAATATTGAATGTATCCCTACCATCTGTAGACTTGACAGCTGAAATCTTCCTGTTCTGAAGTGTTTTCTGAACAATTTTGCTCCACCATGGAAGAAAAGAGAGAATCTCCTAGGCTAGGAAAGGTGTTAAAAACTCATTGAGAAAAGAGTCAGTGTTACAGTAGCCAGGATCCCTAACCTGGAGTTCACAAATGAAGGCAAAGAGGTGAAAGTGTCCTATTTTCTGGAGGTTTGTGCTTGTTACTCATGTGTGCCTTGTGGAGTTTCTCAGCTGGCGTCAATCAGCAAAGCCTGCTGTTGGTATAAGTGAGGCTGCACTAATATACTCCCACAGAGAATTAGGCTCACAATGTCTTAAATGTGCTAGATTGGGAATGAATGTGGTATTACATTTGAATTCCAAAGGAGTGCCACATCATTTTTTTCTTTCTTATCTGACAGTTGGAAATTTGGAGACACTGCATGTGAAGAAGAATAATGTTACACTTATTTTGAGCAATTGACAGACATGGCTGGAAGTCTGATATGATTAATACCTCAATAATAGGGCCCCAGTAAATTAGTCCCAATAGATTCACAACCTCGAGAGAGTGCCAAGACACTAATAAGAGTTAAGGTACTTTTATTAGCTAGCAAATTCCATTTTTAGCTTTGTTTCATCAAGAAGATTTTAAAATTCATTAAACTCAAAAGAATGAAAGAGATCTCTTAAACACAAGTGAGTGAAGAGGAAATGGTTGGAAGGACCTGTGGATATCCTCTCTGAGCAGAAATAGCCTGAGATACCTATCTTCATATCCACTTACTTAGCAGCACCTTGAGAATTTTTCCTTAAGTATTCAGATACATGGAAATTTTTTTTTATTATTTCTCTTCTAGGCATCTGTGGAAGAGGTGCTGCCACACTCAGTACGGAAAAGCAAATATAAAGTTCAAATGCATATAAGCTCAGCTGCAAAGTAGGACCAAAAAGCATCAAAAGGTTCTCCTTCTTGTGTTTTCTTTTATTCCTAAGGCAGCAGGAACATTCAGGTCCTTTTCCTTACCCTCACAAGACTCAAGGAGAAGGGATGTCTTCATAGTGACAGAAATCCAAACTTATAGAAAGATGTTGTCAGTAGATCCTTTCTGCATCAGCCAGCAAGTGGAGTGAAATTCAACTTACACAACAGTATCATTTCAGGAATTATCTTTATCCAGTTCCAGTCTAGGAAGTATTAATCATTGGATATGCTATTTTTTACTTGTTTTCAGCATCTTTATGGATAGGAGTGTCAGTTGAGCTGACAAGAAACTGCAGTAAATCTGGCATTGATCTCAAGCCTTGCTCTGGTGACCTGCCCAGTACCACCAGCAGGCAGCTCAGCCATGATATCTTACCTGATTATTCATACTGGAGGATCAGAGGCAGTAGCACAGGTGCTGACCACTCCGTATTTTTATGTGGTTTTGCTCTGTAGTCTGGTGTGCCTTTACAGAATGGGTTATTCAGGCTCACAGGCATAAAGCAGAGAGTTTCACACATCAATAAGAACCTTATTGAACTGGAAACTGTGTTTCATAGGAATTTTGAGAATAAAAAATAAAAAAAAAAAAAATACAGGTGTTGAAGTGAAGGCAGGTAATGTCACTGAAACAGAATAGCAGAGTGCAGCAGCACTGAATTTGGTGGAACCACAGATGGTGAACCCCTGCAGGAATGTGGAGAGGGAAGGATGTGGTCACAAGGACAGGCTGAGGTGCCTTTAAACATAAAGCCTTTCATGGCTGGTAAAGGGACAAGTAGGACTATCCATCCCCTGGTAAAAGGGGAATATAATGAGATTTAGGCTAAGGGAGAGATTGAAATATGTATCAGCAAAAATTAAATGATAGATGTTAAAGTGTGAGAGAATAAGTTTTATAACAAATTGGGGAATGTAAATAACACTAATCCCAAACTGTGGGATTGTGATATGGAATAAAGGGGAAAAAATTGCGTCAGTATGAAGGTGGACATTAAGACTGCAGGCTTCCTTTGGATATGTTTAGATCAAACTTCTAATGCTGGAAAAAGCAAAAGTCTGTCCCACCACTTTACAAGTAATACTAAAATATGTTGATTTTTCTTTTAAATCACCTTCCTTCTGAAGTTAATTTTTATAAACTACAGTTTTACTGAGAAAGTTGGTTAATCTACTTAATAACTGTGAACTTGCCTATTCATCTTCCAACTTTGAGGGGTCTTATTTTGCTTCCCAGGTCATTTTGAGAAATAATTTCATTTGAAAGCTATCACCGAAAGCTACTTGTTGCTGTTCTTTATCTGCTGAAGAATTGATCCTGTGGATATCAACTCCAAAGTGAGTGATGTTTAAGATCTCTAAAATTGACAAAAGTGATCAGATGTGAAAAGTGGTGATTTTACACTTTGGAAGTATTAAAGTGTAGCTTTTTCACATTTTGATTGCTATTTGAATTATTTCATTTCTTTTTTCCCTGAGTTCACTCAAGCCTAGAATTTGAGCTGATAAATCAATGCACTCCCCCACTAATGCTCTTAATGGGCACTCTCTTTGAAAGTTAAACATTCTAGTAAATCGCTCAAACACAGTCTTGAAAGGCTAAACACAGATTTGAAATTTTTCTCATGTTGGGTAAGGCTGTCTTGAGCTTTCAACATAATTGCAAAAATTACAAAGGCTTGAAACTAAAAATATGTTATAACAACCAGTTTCATTGCTATAGTCACAATGATTGTTATGATGATCCAAATACCCACCATTGCGTTAATGGAAATTTTAAATTCCTGAATGTGTTATTTTTAAAGCCTTGTAGGCCATCTCCTCTTCAAAGTTTCAGAAATATTCTTAGTTACATAACAGATGAACAAACAGCGCAATGTTCATCTGCAGATCCTTTCTTGTCTACTCACTGTGAGCATCAATATCTTTTTCGCATTATCCAAAGACTTATTTTTTAATGCTCAGTTAAATAAAGTGAGCATGAACTAAATATTTAATGCATACAGACTACTTGAGAAAATTCTTTGTTTTAATTTTACTCCTGTTCATATCTGCAAGGAGAGATCTTATTTAAATGTACAGTGTGAATGTAATAGGACATATATTTTTAGGAGCTCCCCAATTGTTTTCCTATCACACTGCTCAGCCTATTCAATTACCTGTCTCTTCTGAAAATGCCAGTTGTCCCAAACTCTTTGATGTCCTCTGGCAGCAACTGCTAGTAAAGCAATTCACCCAGTGACCATGAAGACAGTCCATGCAGCCACTAGCAAAAGCACTAAGCACTGCTTCACTGCCCTGTAACACACTTGCCAGCCCAATACTTAGTTCTCAAATATCTCACACATTTCAATGCTTCCTTCCTCCTCTTGTCTTTTATTTCAAAAATATGAAATAAATCTCCAACCAGTTTGCCATGTCAGAAAGCCAACATTACTTTATTAGCAGTGCTGGAAGTATGGGGATTGCTCATAAAGCAATGCATACTCAGCAACCTAACAGAACAAGTCATATTCTTGAAAATAATACATATTCATCACATTTGTATTACATATTCATTACATTGCCTGAATATATGCATTTATGATAATTATTTCTATGGACTTATTTGGATATGGTTCTGGATCTTCTGATGCATATCTTCTCCTTGAGAGGGTCTCAAACCTGTCATCAGGTCATAATGTACTTCCTTTCTCATTCTTTCCTCTGACACACAATCCTTGTTCTCAGAACTAAAACATCTGTTAGCGCATATTAATCGCTGACATAGGTAAATAAATAAGCAATTCCTGGCACAAGAATATTCATCACAGATATAGAGATCAAACACCATTGCACTGAAATCAAAAGAATTTTCCAACATCTTCCCCTGCTGCTGCATAGACTTCTTTAAAAAAAAAAAGTGACTTATGATCTGGTTATTAAAATTATTAGAGAAATACCTCCGCCCAAATTAAGGTGCAAAGGAGACCATTTGTCAATGGCAATAGTATGGCTTTTATTTAACAGTAAATGTGAGGAGAGAGGGAGAAAAAATAGAAAAAGGGAGAGTGGCCAGGGTCCCTTATGCAGATTAACTCACAGTCCAAAGTTCCCATCAGGAGGTATATTCAGGTAAGTGTGGTCTTAGGTGGTTGCAGCTTCTTTATGCAGTTTTGCCATAATGGGCAAAAAGGTCTTCATCACAGCGTTTAAGCCATCAACCATAACATTTCAGTCTCTCACACTTGTTCCATAATGCTCTCCTGAAAAACAATAAACTCCTGACATCTGTTATCAAATCCTTTTCAGAATTGTGGTGCTCCAAAGGGACACCTGCTGTCCTGGATCAGACAGAAATCTGGGAGGGAGGAGTTTCTCACACCTAATTTTGACATCAATTAATATTTTCCTTTTGTTGGTCTGTGGCTATCTCAATTTACCACAACTTAATGGCAAAGAGCTGTGGCCTGGAAAACACGTTAATGATGTAAAAAGGAGCTGTTCTTAAAAGCAAATCAGAAAGAGCTAAAGGCATCTTCTGCAGTAAAATTACCACTCAACAGGTCACAGGGGCACTACTTGAGTTACTCAAAATGCTCTAAAAGTTGCAAGTACCACCTACAGCACATTGCTATTAGGCTAAAAACACACTGTAATAAATGGTGAAACAAACATTGTTTCTTAATTTATGAGGGTTAGGGGAGCATTTTACTTTCACTCACAAGAATAATAATAATCATATTAACTCAGAAGATTACAGCTAAACAGAAGATATATTTAGAAATAATGTATGTAGTTTCTGCATTGTGTATTTCAAATCTGTGGAGAAAAACTACCAAATGAGGCACTGAGTAGCAACAATGGAGCACTGTACAATTAGACAGCTCAGAGATTGCCTCAAATTGACTTGATATACTGAGTTACTTGCTTGCAAGGTTGCACCAAAGGTACAAGAGGGGAAGTATAAATATCACAAGATGATCACTTACACAGTTGAAATAGAGACCATCACAGCAACAGCAATGGTCTAAATCCCACAGGAGAATGAAAAAAGCATGATACCTCTACTTTCTGCAATAGCTTTATTATTACTATTTCATAGAAGAACCCTCCAGTGGAAAAAATATGTTACCCAGTTGTGCATGCTAGCAGTCTAGCTCATTGCTCCTCTTCAGCAGCCTGGTTTATAGGGATTAAAAGTCACTGAGCTGCTTTGCGAGTGAAAAACAGCATTCTTCATATATTATGATTGAATAATGGAGCACATAATTTAAAGACTGCCATACCTTGTTTCAATCCAAAGGAATTCTGACGAAAATGTTCAAACAACCCACTATCATAAGACTGTGTGTTTGTTAGTGTCTTTCAAATCTGAATATTTTGGAAAGCATCTGACCTCAGGAATTGTAGTGAAATGCTTCATCTTTGGCTTTTGTCCTCCATATTCTGCTAAATTGTTCTCCCTATTTGTTGTCATCTTTATTCAGGGAGAAGCATATAAAAATAATGCATTATCCTATGCACCAGTGATTCATGGTACACTGACAGTTTCAGCATCAGGCTCTCTAAGGCTTCATGTTTCATCCTATAAACAAACAAACTCAATGATGCATCCTTGCCTTCAGGTCCAGAGTAGACTTCTTGAATCTATCTATATTTTAAAATGTTAAAACAGATATTATATATATGATTTCCTTTTCTTAGAATAGAACTGTTACCAGACAGAAAATATCAAAAACCTTTTTCTCTGAAGCCATATATAAAATTCTATTTGAATGGGATTTACTTATTTTTAGTTTTTTTACTTTGTTTGTTAGGTATAAAAGTGGTTTGTTGGGGTTTTTTGTTTGTTTTTTTTTTTTTTACTTTGCAGTGTTAGCAGATGACACAGAAAGCAGGTTTGTTGTAACCTATAGCCTGGCAGACCTAGTGGTCTGAATTGCTACAAATATTTCCTGACAGCAATTTACTACCAGTGCTTTCTCTTTAGAGTTAATGTGGCTTCCACACATGGAAAAGAGTAAATACAACTTACTTTTATTAAAATGCATATTAAATTGAATCTAGCTAGGTAACACAACCACTTTTCTTCCTTTATAATGTATCTGATATAGTTTTGCTTAACGCAATAAAAGCATACCCTAATCTGATTTATCATGTAATTATGCACATTATCCATTATAAATTGTCTCTGTCAGAAAAAAAAAAAAAAAAAAAAAAGAAACAACTCCCCTTGAATATCATCAGAATTAGCACTAGAAGGTTTAAAATTCAAGAAAAGAAGTACTGCAGCCATGTGTGTTTCCCTCAGTGTTTTAACCAATAGCCAATAAGAATTAATTTTTCATTTATCTAAGTGAAGTACATGAAAACAAGCTTAACTCACAGGAAAGTTTTAAAAAGGAAGGATGATGAAACACTGCAGTTTAAGAAGAAGAGTTGGGAATGAAAGACCTATTTAGCTGTGGTGCACAACACACCATTAAGAGTTCAGATTTCTTTGGATGAGATATAATTCTTCTACATATTACCACATCTGCAAAATTCCAGTATAACCTTTCCATACACAGCATTCTTGTAAAGGATCTATAGCATCTCTATGACTGCTGATTAGCTCAACTTTCACACTGGTGTGATTCCATATGGGCATTATGGGATAGAAGAGGACACCAGCTATAGATGAAAAGATTAATCTAGTTTAAAGCTAAAAAATTTGAGTGTAATAAATATGTAGAACCAGTTTGAAACAAAATACAGATATGAGAAGACAAAAAATCAGGGAAATGTCACCAAAAAATGGTTTTATTCCTACATCTGTAGTCTATTTTTAAGTGTTAAAGATAATAGTTTTCATTATGTTCACACATATGATTTAAATAATGAAGAATTAGTAATATGAAGCTCCCTACTGCCTTGATCTGCCATTAAATCTCTGCAAGAAAGCAGTGTGACACAGGTTGGCAAATCAGTGGTGTGAAAATCAATGACTTTTCTCTATGCTGATCAACAGTTGCCCTACCTCTACCAGCAGGTGATTTATGTTGACCTTAAACACTTTAGGTGCCTAGTCTAAGCAAATTAAATGTCATTTTTTTATAGGGGAGTTTTACAATATTTGGTCAGATCCATAGGGTATGTCTTAAATTAATATCACCTCCTTTTTTCAAATTTTCTATGTTCTCATTCCTTCTGTTGCATCCCATTTTAACACATAATCTTTTAATCTTTTAATAATTCTATAAACACGGAAATTGTCTTAACCTTTTCTGACCTTGCTATTGCAATCTGTAAATGCAGATTATTCATTTGCTTCAATACTCAAAAGTAGAAAAGAAACATTAGTCCTGGTTCCTAAATGACTAATGTTTGGTGCACTTCAACAGCCAACTAAATGAGACAGTCCGGCGATAATTCAATATTCTCTTGATTAGGTGTGACTGAAGCAGACAAATAAACTCAGGTTGAGAATGCACAGTAAATTCAATGCAATTCAATAAAGTCTGTATGGGCAGAAATATTTTACAAAAAGTTAGATACCCTGGAGGACAATACACTTCCAAATAGTTGTTTAAACAGGAAATACAGAGTTCTGGAAAAAAATCTTTTATTCAAGCAAGCTACTTTAAATGTAGCTATCATTAGGAAAATTTCTTGGATCCAAGATTTAACAAAGAATAAAAAAGAGAGATAAAACCCTCAACTACATCCTGAAATTAATCAGATAAAGCAATCAGGTAAATGTTTAGAAAGTATATTAGTAGGAATAGTTTTTTTTTGTTTGTTTGTTTGTTTTGTTTTTTTTTGTTTTTTGGTTTTTTTTCTCTCTCTCACATACAGGTACATTCTTACATCAGTGGAATAATTTTTCACAGAATTCAATTGAATAGACTTACAGCAAGCCTTTATACATCCTGAGGGAAGTCTACTGACATTAAGGAGACAAAGTGCAATTCCTTGCTTGGGATGAGCCCCAATGACCAGGAGAAGCACAAGGATGTGGTCAGGCCAGCACAGGTGGGATCCAAATCCCCAATGCACAGAGGCGTGACAAGGGTCTGTGTGTGGGTGTGTGTGCCCATGTACAAGGATGTGAATTTATTTCCTTTTCAAATCAGCAGTGCTCATAAGGGTTGGGTTTTTTCTCAAGAAAGAAATGAAAGTTGGATATCCGTCTACACCCATACTTGACACAGAATTCATTTTGCCATATTTTCATTGTGTACATGTACTTTTCATTGTGTCCTTGATTAACCAAACTAGTATTTTATCAGTTTCTAGTTGTATCCAACCTGTCTTCCCCATATTGCTTCAATAAAAGGTACAGACACAAAATTAAGGTTCTACTAAATATACAGGAATTTAAAAAGAAAAAATCTAAGTAAATGCTTTTAATTCTTTCATGTTTATTGCAGCTTTATCAAAATGCTTAGTTATCCAGACAGAAATTCAATTTCTGAATCCCAAAGCATTAAAATTTTATCATTAGCATTTCTGACAGATCAAAAATATAAATATCATGTGTATTTTATTTATCCTCTATAATCTCCAATTTTTATTATAATGAGAAATATTTTATGGTGATAAATGGAATAGTAATATTATTTCAATTACTAGCACAAAAATAAGAAAACACAACTATGATCAATGTGAGAATTTTAAATTGTCTAAAAATAATTTTGACTAGGACTGTAGATAGAATATATTGCTTCAAGACTAAGATTCAATGAAATCTTCAGAAATAATGTATAATTACTACAAGTACTGCATATCAAGTGTCTTGCAGTAGAACTGTACTGTGAAACAGGAAAAGAAAATTCTTCAAAGGAGAAAAAACCTGAAGCTAGGTAAATGTAGACCTGAAACTGAGTGTAACACCACTGGTAGTTAATCACCTGAACAATTTATGAGGGATCTAGGAAGTATGGGTTGGACTCTTCCTACCTCTTCCCCTGTAACCACTCCTTCCACATCCCTGGATTGCTGCAGGAAGAAGGAAAAGTATGAACCTAAACTGTTCAAAAATCTGGATAGAATTTCTCTCTTCTTAATAGAGTCTCCCATATGCTTAAAATATAAGAAAATGTCAGCTAGAAATTTGATTATAATACAGATATTTTCAACTGACTGGAAGACTGAGATATAAAATATGAAAAAGAACCTGAACAAAAAAAATATTTTATTTTATAACATATTAAATTTGTAAAATTAAAAAACAAACAAACAAAAAACCAACGAAATATCCCTAAACAACCAAAAAAACCCCCACCAAAAATTCCAATGGCATTCAGATAACTAAACTTGGACATCTGTCATTTACATGCCTGCAGCTAAGCAAATTTCCTTGTGGTCAGTGAAATCAAGTATACAATTGACTTCATCTCTTCTTAAAATAAATTTCTGATATAGGTATGATAGGCTGGAGTCTTACAGTGTTTCTTCCTCTGTGTTGATAATAGAGGAAGTCTAGATATCTAACTAATCTGGACATCGGTGCAGCAGATCTCTTTGGCATCACTTTTCGTATAAACACATTAAAGCAGTACAGCACTGATCAATGTTTTCTTTTTTTTTTTTTACAGTGCATTTCAGACTGCTACAGTTCTGATTTTTTTGTTTCCTTGTGTCCCAGTAGACTGCTACAGAAATTCCAGTTTCTCACAATAATTATAAAAGATGTAAGAATGTCTGAAAAGTTTTGAAATTTCATCAATATGTCTAATATATCTGTGTGACGGCTTTCACATGGGTTCTTGGATGAGGGAAGAGAAGAGCATCTGACTCCATGTTTCGGAAGGCTTGATTTATTATTTTATTATATATATTACATTAAAACTATACTAAAATAACAGAAGAAAAGGTTTCATCAGAAGGCTAGCTAAGCTAAGAAGAGAAAGGAATGATAACAAAGGTTTGTGGCTCGGACAGAGAGCCTGAGCCAGCTCACTGTGATTGGCCATTAATTACAAACAACTCTAGGAGACCAATCACAGATTCACCTGTATCATTCCACAACAGCAGATAATCAATGTTTACATTTTGTTCCTGAAGCCTCTCAGCTTCTCAGGAGGAAAAATCTTAAAGAAAGAATTTTTCATAAAAAGATGTCTGCTGTTAATTTATTTATTCTGCATTTGATAGTACTGTCTTAAGTCTTGTAAAGCACAACTCTTTTTTCTCTAATTCAGACCACTAATATGATATGTATTTATCTTCTCTGTTATCCAGATATGAGGTACCATATTCCGTGTCATAGCACAAAGATAGGAGATGTCTGTAGATACCAATTTATATTGACTTCAAAAGAATAAAGTGTAGGTTTTCTGCTTTTCTGTCAGAAGCTTTATGAGTCCAACCCTAAAGACATTTTTATAATGCCAGACCATGTATTGTGAAAGAGTCTCAGGGGTGGCCAATGCATAGCTGAGGTATTTCATATCAACCCATTTAATAGTATTCTATGAAACAGAAAAAGCAATCCAACCCCAAACTAAAGGGCAAAAATAGGCACAAAGAAACGAACAATAGAAAAATCAAACTATTGGTTTCACACTTAGAAATAGAATTTTCTATTATGTGGACTTTTACCACCAGTAAATAAATAGATAACTCAATACTCATCTGTAAATTGTGTAGCCACTATGTAGTAGGGTTTTTTTTTTTTTCCTGTAGACCATTCCATAGCTGTATAAATGATCTCCTGGTGTCTGCTGAATTAATTTTCTAAAGGCAGCTGTCTTTATTCTTTGTATTCACAACAACACAAACAACATTTCAACTTGCATTTCTCCAATTCAGTGCAAAGACCTAATTTCTGAAAACAGAGTCTTTATGTGATAGAGTTCTAGGGAACTTGGTGTTAAGAAATGCTAAGACAAACAGTGCTGCCATATTTAGCATGAGATAAGAGTAGCAAAAGCATATTTCTAGTCAGATAAGTGAGAAAATCATAGAAAACAGGCTAAGAGATTTGTATTCCCTGCAATGCAAAAGCAACTGCTCATGGCTAGTGATATATTTCAAGCAATTTGGAGCCCTGACAAGACAATCAAATCTAATTGACTTCAGTTCATTATCAAAATCACAAAAAAATACATTGAAAATATCTTCAGAAACCTTGAAAAGTCGTGTTGACAATGAGTGAGGATTTTGTCCATTTACTGCTGCCAAAATGGGCACCATACCTCAATTCCAAAATTAGATAAGCATTCTGCATCAACAATTCCAAAAGAGTGACCAAAGAGGGCAGAGGAAGCTGATGTATGCTTACAGGTGGATGTCTGATAGAGCATTTATGTGATAACAGGAAAAACTTCAGAGTGTAAAATCAAGAATTCCTGCAAAAAAAAAGAGGGAATTGTTATTTTTCATTATTTTCATAAATGACCAGAGTTTAATAATATAGCTTAAACTTATATAGAACATTTCACAGTCCTTTGAAACAACATGTATTCTAATTTTGTCTTAAAAGACAATAGGTCTTGTATTTTGGAGAGTTTCTTTTTTGACATCTCCCTCACTTTTGATCTTGGCACTGTCTCCTTTGGGTATATTTCAAATATTTCACTTCTAAAATGTCTTGAAGATTAGAAATGAATAAGCTGTCCTTCTCCAGTTCATACCCAAAGATCAGAAATGCTTTTCATTTGCCTTTAAAGGTACAGCATGCTCTAAGTTCCTTCACTCATGGAACCTCCCAGTGTTCTCTGAGAAGTGACTATGCTTGTGTCCACGCTCTTACAGAAAAGGAAAACTCTATCTGAATAATTGTAAATTCTCAAATTAATGACTCTTGTCTCACTTCATAAAAGATATAATAGTCCATTTGAGTTTCTTTAATTTTCTTTCTTGATTATTTTACTTTAACTTCTTTGTTAGCCTCATCAGAAAATGCTTTGTTAGAAAAAATGTTATATACATAAAAATCTCCTTTCAACCCACTGTGCTTACATTGACCCTAAATCGAAACTGTCACATTAAAGCATCTATATACAAAGAAACTTACTTTCCATTAACACATCATAATTAATTTGTATTTCATTTTGTCCTTCATTTGTTTCAGAAACATTCAATGTCATTCTAATACTTTGTCTTTAAAACAATAATGACAACAAAATTATGTTGGTTGTGTACTCCGGGTCTAGCCTGCTTTATCCTTAATCCTTTCTGAATATAAAATTACACTTACTTGTAAAGACAATTTCTGAAAGAAAAAAAGTAATGCATTAGAAGTTTGATTATAGTTCAAATTAATATCAAAGTATTTTAAAATTCCACATACTATTTTTGTGCAAGATTCTATTCCCCAAACCAAATTACATGTGAACTCAGTAATGTTTCTCTTCTCCAAAACATCCCTTCTTTATAAAATCCAGCAGCAAACACACTGACTTCAGTTCAGAGGACTAGATTAGATGATCATGGAATGGAATGAGGTTATGGAGTCCTTTAGTATCCAAAGACCACTCTGATAGAACATGATTCAAAAGCCTTACTTTTCAGTTGCTGCTTCTTAAATCGATGCAGAGGAAAAATAAAGTGTCCACATAATCACAGTCTTAGAATTGAAAGGTATGGACCACCAATCCCTCTCACGCTTCCAGAAACTGTCCCTTAGATGCTGCTCCCTTGCTCTGTAAAAAAAACCAACAATTAGGAAAAGCTAGACAGCAAGCCATAGAAATTCATTAAAACTATTTTTAAAAGGAAAGAAATAACATTTTTTCTAATAAGGATTTTATATGAATGTTGATGTGACAATATAAGAGAGAATACATCTTGTATTCTTGCTTGTCTTGCTTCTAGAATTCCTTGCTTGTTGCTGCTATTATTTTGAGATATGTAATTATAGCAAGCACAAGTCTAAACTGGATAATTTTAGGACTGCCAAATACTTGAAAAAAACAAATAATTACTGACATGAAATTCAGTACAGAAATAAAATATTCTTATAAATATATACAAAAAATTGTTACAAAAATATTGTCAGGATTGTTTTCATAAAATAATATAGAATGCATTTAGTGATTTTGATAAGGTTTTTCTGGTGGATACTACAAAGAAATCTTGCTTTCAGTTTCCAGTTACAGATATGTAATTACATCTGACACTGCACTCATTTGCTGTTTTGTTTTCAGGTAAATCAACCAAAATCTCAACATGAATAAATTATAGAATTAGCACACCTTTGTTATTCATTCTGCTGGAAACCGCTCAACTCTTGGTAGCTGTCAAAAAAAAGGTAAATGTAGATAGTATTAATAAAATCACTGAAACCAGGCTTATTCATCACATCAGTTGCATAAATGCTCTAGGATGTAAATTAGTTTGTTCAACTTTTGTCACATTCGGAAAAAAAAGGGCAAAATAAATGCAAGAAGTAATCTTATTTAAAAATGTCCAAGTGTTACAAATCTGGAGATGTTAATATGTGTCCATGAATTAAAGAGGAGTCAGATGACAAGATGTGACTAAACACTTAATTTGTAAACAAATACACCATCTTCACTTGGAATTCTACCCCTTGAAAACTGTTACCCTCACATCTTAGAATATAAAGAGGGAAACTAAACAATGACCAAGAACAGTGACTCAAAACATATTTCCATATAGGAATGACTGAACAAATTGGGTGTCCTTATTGGATAAGATGCAATTGAGACAGGACATCGCTCTCTCATGTGTGGGTGAGAGAGAGGAATAGGGTATGATTATTCACTATTTCCTTTGCTACAGAAAACTGGTCATACCCAGTGAAATTATTTGATAACAGGCTCAATTCAGACAAAAGAATGTCAGAAGATTCTTTGTTGAATTGAAAAAGGGATTAGTTTGGTATATGGGGAAAAGTCCGTCAGCAGCTATTAAAAATGAGTCTTGTGCCTAACCTGCAGCTCAGAAGTTCTTAATCCTCCTGATTGTCAGAAACTGATAGGATATAAAAGGAAAATTGCTTTATAATATTTTCCATTTTCCCTTAATCTTTCTATAAGATTTTTCTGGTTGCTGCTGCTGCAAACTAGCTATTGGACTAGACAAACCTGTGGTCTGACCCTGGGCAGCTGCAGAACTGCCCTGGTTTTCAGAAGAGAGAAAGAGATAAAAGAGTACTGATATCAATCACACAATCTTTACATAATAAGTAATAATGAGAAATGATGATTTAATTAATGTAAATAACTTTTCTTTGTTTTCATACCACAGTATTATTAATATTTATTCTGTAATTTTGGTTGCAAATTTTGGATATTTAAAATTATTTTCAATATCAGTATTCCTGTTGCAGAACATTTCATGCTTAATTTGGTTCACATTTATTGAACTTAACTTTACATCCATTTTATTCCTCCAAGTACAATACAAATCAGTGTAGAAAGTTTGGTGTTTAAAAGAAGTCTTACTACTGAATTTCTAAGCTGCTGGGGATTTTACATAAAGCAGAAAATTGTTCTTTTCAATCCCTTTTTTGAATCCCTGATTTAGAGACTTTATATATTCCACCAATGTTGCCTTAAATTACACATGCTGAACAAGTATAAAATATTCAAGAAATAAGACTCCAGAGGGTCCTAATCAGTCACACAGAGATACTATTGGTGTCCCCCAAGGTTCACTACTGGGCCCAGTACTGTTTAACATATTCATCAGTGGCTTGGACAAAAGGGCAGATGCCTCTGCAGCAAGTTTGCTGAGGATGCAAGCCTGGGAGGAGTGGCTGACACCCCAGAGTGCTGTGCAGCCCTTCAGAGGGACCTCACCACATTGGAGACGTGGGCAGAAATTCAGCAATGGCCAATGCAGGCTCCTGCACCTGGGGAGGAGCAGCCCCACACCCAGCAGAGGCTGGGGGCTGGACAGCCAGAAAGGGGATCTGCAGAGAAGGAGATGAGGGTCCTGGTGGACAATGAGCTGTCCAGGAGTCAGCAGTGTATCCTTGTGGCCAAGAAGAAGGTGTCCTGGGGTGCATGTGGAATGACACTGCCACAGGTTGAGAGAGATGATCTTGCACTTCTGCTCAGCTCTGGTGAGGCCACATCTGGAGTTCTGTGTCCAGTTCTGGGGTCCTCAGTACAACAGAGACAAGGAGCTTCTGGAGTGGGTCTGGCAGAGGGTGCCAAAGATGATTAAGGGATTGGAGCACCTATTTTTACAAGGAAAGGCTGAGAGAGGTGGGCCTGCTCAGCCTTGAGAAGGAATGAAGGAGTGGGAGCCTTATCAATCTATCTAAGTATCTGAAGAGAGACTGTCATTAGTGAGGTTTACCAAGAGACCAGCCCTGTTTAATATCTTTACTGATGATCTGGATGAGAGGTTTGAGTGCACACTCAGTCAGTTTGCAAATAAGAGCTACAGGCTGGGTGAGAGAGTTGATCTGCAGAAGGCAAGGATGCTCTGCAGAGGGGTCTGGACAGGCTGGATTCATGGGCTGAGGCCAGTGGTATGAGGTTTGACAATACCAAATGCCAGGTCCTACACTACAACAAGCCCCTGCAGCCCTAAAGGCTGAGAACAGAGCAGCTGGAAAGCTGCCCAGTGGAACAGGACCTGGAGTGTTGGTTTACAGCAGCTGAACATGAGTCAGTGTGTGTCCAGGTGGACAAGAAGGCGAATGACATCCTGGCTTGGATCACAAATAATGTGGCCAGCAGAACAACTGAAGTGATTGTCCCTCTGTACTCAATATTGGTGAGGCTGGATCTGGAGCATTGTGTCCAGTTCTGGGCTGCTCATTACAAAAAAGACATTGAGGTGCTGAAGTCTGTCCTGAGAAGGGCATGGAGCTCGTGAAATGCCCAGAGGGTAAGTCTGTGAGGGGCAGCTGAGGGAGCTGGGTGTGTTTAGGCTGGAGAAGAGGATGCTCAGGGGACACCTTATTACTCCCTACAACTGCCTGAAAGGAGGCAGTAGTCAGGTGGGGGTCAGCCTCTTCTCTCAGGCAGCTGGTGAAAGTACAAAAGGAAATAGCCTCAAGCTGCAACAGGAGAGATTGGACAGCAGGAAGAATTTTTTCACTGAAGGATGGTTAAGCGTTGGAATGGGCTGCCCAGGCGGTGAGGGAGTCACCACCCCTGGAAGTGTTCAAGGAACAGCTGGACATGGCACTTAGTGCTATGGCCTCATTGACAAGGTGGTGAAGGTTCAAAGGTGTGACTCAATGATCTCAGAGTTTTTTTTCAACCTAAATGATTCTGTGATTCTGTAAAATCACATCCAAAAGGATGGAGCCTGGTTTTTAGTGACGCTAAGCAATGAGACAAGAGGCAGAAATAGGACCACAGGCAGAAACTTCCTGATGCACAGGAATTTCCATCTGAATATGAGGAAGAATTCCTTTACTGGAACAGGTTGCCCAGAGAGAGTGTGTAACCAGAGATATTCAAGAAACAAACCATGTGGATGCAATCCTGTTCAATGTGCTGATCCTGTTTGAGCAGGGAGGTTGGAACAGATGGCAACCCACTGTTGCAACCTTACCCATTCTGTGATTCTGTGATTCTGTGATTGATTCTGTGATTCTGTGTCTAAAGGGACAGCTCCACTTCCAGTTATATTAGACTTTGGTTTTGTCAATTGATAAAGATGAAGAAAATTTTTATTGCAGTACTGCCTATACCCTTTATGCTTTCCTCTGTTGTTTGATAAGGGATTTTGAAGCTGGCGGAAGAGGGAAGGATTTGAGAATCAAATTAATTTGGATTTTGTTTTGTTTTGTTTTGTTTTGTTTTTTTAAAGAAATGGATTATGTCTATTTTGAAAACAAACTGCTCAATTTCTTTAAGCCTTTTTCCTTAGAGAAAAAGGAAAAAAAAGTAAAAGAGAAACGAAGAATTACATTGGCTTTTCATTTAATTTCACTGTTTAGTAATATAATCCTGAGGCAAATACTCAGAGAATATTCATTTCACAGAAAAAACCCAGCATTTATGTCTGAATCAGCTCAGAACTTGCAGTGACACCCCACTGATTTTTTAATAGAGAGGTAAACTGAAATCACTACTTATGAATTAAAAAAACATAATAGGATAAGCATTCACTTTTCAGAAAAATAAGTAGGTGGTTTGTAGAGCTCTTCATTTGTAATGGTTTGTCTTCTGTAGTAGATCATAAAGCTCAAGCAGCATCAAGTCTCATCAAAGATTTGCATATACTTTGCCAAAATTGAGTACACTTAAGTCTTTCAACTTCTTCTGAACTTACCCTGCTGCCTTTGAAATCCAAAGCTGATTTTCTAGTAACTTCAGCTGGAGCAGGTTCTGATTTGAAGCTATCCTAGTGCAAGTTTGGAGCATTTTATCATGCAGCAGCTGCCAATGAGGAACAAAAGCCAAAGTCTGTGTGTTTCACTGCATGTGAAGCAGTGCCTGGAGGAGGCTCTGAGTGCACAGAAAGGTTCTATCTGGGAAGATATCTGCACTTTACATCCAGTTAGAAGAGCCACACTTGTAATCAGGGGCACAATTTTGTCAATGTTTTTATTTCTACTTTTCAACCACTATTTTATTTCTGTAGTTTTCCCTTAGCTTTTTCTTTCAGGTAGATCATTCTTAATGCTGGTACTAGAATTGGTTTTGCATGTATCATCCTGGGGAATACATAACTGTTAGAGGTGCTCTCTCCAGGTTTGTTCAGATGCTGCCCCTGTACCCACAGTCCACTGCCAGCAGGCATTTCCCTCATCTTAGGCCAAGGCTGCACATTAGGTAAAATGTTATTCATGGCATTCATTTCATTATTGGGTTTTGTTTCATATTCATATCAAAGGGACACCTGAGAATAGTAGGATTTACCAGGAACTTTCAGAAAAGAGATATTGTCTTCATTTCATACTGGTACCTGAATACAAGCCAGACATAAAAAAATAAACAAAATATGGGCAAAAAGGTACATTTCCTGATGCACATAAAAGTATACTGGACTAAGTCTGGAAAATATAGCAGTGTACCTTGGGGAGTATTTCAGTACTAGCAGAGAAACAGCCTAGAAAATTTATTAGATTTTATCCAGCCCTAGCTGGACTGACTCAGAAGAGCTTATTGCTCTTTAAAGCTTACTGTCTGGCTAAGGAACTTGTCCTGGCAGTGCATATACTATATTGCTACCAGGTAAATTCTTGGAGAAGCTTTCTACCTGTGATGAGCAGAGAAAAGGGTTGTGGGGTGAAAAATGGGACATGCATCTTCCCAGGGGCTGCAAGAGGTTACCCACATGGCATGGCAGGAGGGGATAGGAAGAGCAGTGTGCCTGTGAGGACCCCTGGGGTATGTATGGATGTGTGGATGTATATGCATATGTACTAGAACCATTCAGCATCAGTTAAAAAAGCATATTCAAATAATTGTGCATGTGAATTAACGTTTCTGATTCATAATTTGGGTCCATCTGTTGTATTACTGATACTGATCCTCAACCTGTAGTTCACTGATTGTCAGTTATTTTTGTGTCATTTATAAATCAATAAAGCACTTTGATGTTGATTTGTTTTAAATGACATAAATGGATGTAATCTTTTCTCTGCAGCAAGGGCCATAAACAGAAGCATGTGATGTTTCTCTGAAATGTCTGAGGTGATTATTAGGTTAGATAAAGCAAGGTCTGTTCAACACGCCTGACATGTGCTGAGTTTGACTCTGTCCTGTCACTCTGAAATACAATCATTTCAGAGTGACAGGACAGAGGTTCACTTCAGCAGAATCTGGCAAATGCACTACGTTAATCTATAGATTATATTGAAATTAAACACTTTCACAAAGGAAAATCTGTCAGAAGCTTACTTGTCTGGTTCCATGTTCCATCCTTCTTTATTTAGCCCAATTAAGAAGATATCCTGATGCAAAAAATACCATGCTCTGAAGTAGTGTGCTTCTAATTTGCTTGTTAAACCTCTGGGGTTTTTGATTTATACTTCAATCTTGCATTCTTTTTCAAATAAAAATTTTTAATGCTTTGTTGTATCTCTTTTTTTACTGGCTAGACAAAATATTTACTTACATATACACCAGCTTTACAGCATCTTCACCATGGTGGTGCTCTTATTGCAATTTAATGTTCAGGCTGTTAACCAAAATAGCTGATTCCAAAATAATGCTGGTATCCAGTCCAAACGTTCCAACCAAAGCTATTACTGTATTTTATGTGTATTCCCCAATTAACTAGACCCTCTTTTCCTTAAAAATCAGCACCATAAACTATATGTCAGTAATGTGTTTATGCTGAACAAACTACTGAGGCCTAATTTTTTTCTGCCTACATTTCTGCAAAGCTAAACACTCAATACAGTTAATAGAATCCTTTTCCCTGTACTTGCATTCTAGTGATAAAGATATGATCAGCTCTTCACCAAAGCAATCTTTTTCTGTAGAAAGTTGTAGACTTTCAGTTTGTAAGACTACATTAAGCTATCTAAATTACAATTTCAAGTCACCTTACAAACAATAATTTATTTAGCATCTAACAGCATAATGACATCCATGTAGATGCAGTCTTGACCTCTGCTCTGGGGCAGGTGTGTGCATGCCCACTAGCCATAATAAACCTCTTGCCTGCCTTGGTTTAGTTCACTTCCAGTGAATGATATTCCATGGGTTTTTTTTTTAATATTCAGTTCCATACTTTAAAATGTCTATCAATATTTAGCCTAAATAATTCTCTCAGAAATGTATGTATTTCTCTTCCAGTATGTCTCACATGGTGGGTTAACAGTTCTCTTTAGTCTTCTTTTTAAGGACAAACAAACCAATTCTTTCAACTCATCTTGAAATTTCCTATTATATTTGTTACCTTCTGTGTTCTTTACAATTTATATCTTTCTCCAAATGTGTTTCCTCCCCCTCTCAAAAAAAGACTTTAAAAATCTTTATTGGTCTAGAACCATATATATGTTGAATTTCCTACTGTTGCTAAGACATACTAAAATGTTTCCTTTCAGTTTTGAAAAAATATCACATTTTTGTGGCAGACTGCAACATCCAGATCCATTTTTGCAGTATTGTTGCTTAATCTCTATTTTCTAATTCAGCTTCTCTTAATTCATAATATTTCATCTCTTTGTCTTGAATCTTATCTTCTTTCTATCAAATCATAACTTCAGTTTATTAACACGGTTTTGAATTCTCATATCTCTCCACAAAACAGATATTTTAGAATGACTTACCAGCATAATGCATTATATTCCCTACTCTATCACCTGATCCATTAATGAAAGCATCAAGTAAATTCAGATTCAGCTCCAGAGCAGACTTCTGCAGATTTCTCCTGAAATATCTTTGTGGTGAGGAGTAAACAAGTGACATTTCCTCCAGAAGCAGTTTTCCACCACAGTGTGTGCTCATCTAGCAATGTTTGTGTGTACACAAAGCATACTTGTCCGCTTTGTTTATGCAAATGTCACTTGGAGGTGTGTTGCAAACTTTGCTAAAAGTCAGGCTGTATCACATTCAGTGCTCCATCTGTCAGGCCAGTTAATTTGACATTGATGCATTTGATGCCCTTTTTCCACATTACTGCTCTAATGCTCTTTGTCTGCAGTCTCCATTCCTTCTGCTATGACTCGTTCAAGATGCACAGAGCACCTCAGGACTCACTGGGGTACCAAGGGAAGCAGCAGAACTAAGGAAGCAGGATGATCCTCGACTGTATTTTGGTATATGTTCTGTTCAAGGGCAGTCTGAAATAAATGCACACAAGCCATCTTGGATCCTCTGGGAGCCAGCCTGTGCCCTAATCCCACTCTCACTCCTGCAGAATCTTCCCGGACCTGTCAGTACTTTGATTCCCCTTTAAATGTGAAGAGATTTTACAGAAGAGCTGCATAACAAACTATCTTGAAGTAGTGAGAGAATGACACTTGCATGGAAGTCAATATTATGTGTTTTGAACACTCCAGGGTGAGACAGAACTTATATTCAGGGCCTTTGTTTACTGATTTGTGCTTTAATTGGTAAGTTTCTTTTAAAATTGAGCTGGCAGCTCTTCAGTCATCCTTGAGAAGGAAGGTAGTAGGGGCAATCTGATCCAAGAACACTGACTAAATTGAACCTTTACCATAGTAAAGGCAGATGAACTCACAAATCCTGAATAATTGCAGTGATTGGCACTGACCTGTCCACCACAATTAAGACTGAGGGCAGATTTTTGGAAGCCTGTGGAACTAAGGCAAAAAACCCCCCAAACCCACCAAACACAAGAAGCAAACCACCACTGCACTTTAGGCAAGGATGCATTTGGAAAGCCACTGAGATTGAATTGTTTTTTAATATAGAAGTTTATTTCTCTTATTTCTGTTTAAGAGCTACTTTATCACCTAAATCCCTTTACTGACCCCAGTCTGAAGTTAGAGAGGTTAATACATAGAGCAAAAAATATAAGTTATCTTCAGGGCTTCCAGCCTGAACTGAAGTGAAAGGGCAGTTAGTTATTACACATGAAACCCCTGTCATCGAGCTCAGGCCTGGCAGTCCAGTGAGATCAAGAGGAGTCTCCCATAAATGGATGGTGAATTTCCACCTTCTATTAACATCTCTCTAAATCAATGGCAGAACCCTTAAGGAGTTGCAGGTTCAAGTCATGATCTAAGCTTCTGCTATTCTTGTTGAAATAGTTTTAATCATAAATCATTTTAAGATTTTATTCATGCTGAAAAGTCTGATAATTATGTAAGGCATGAAGCTTATAATCATCTACATGTACCCTGCTTCAGCAGTTACACTAATCAGAGAATAACAGTTGTGCAGCAGCTCAAATGACTTACTAAATTGTACAAGCAGTCCACTTTTTCTTTTGTCTTCTAAGTGCTGGATAACAATTATTGTTTAGTACATGAACAGGGCTATACAGAAGGTAACAAAACCTTAAATACTTTGATAAACACTTCCAATCAGCTTTTCCTCAATTTTGCCTGCTGTGTGGAAAACTCTAGTATAATTGTAGAATGATTGTGCTGATTTGCTAAATCACTACCTAACTCTTAAATTGAGGGAATGGTCATAATCAAGAGCAAAAATTTTAAAAGACATGGAAAAGAAAACATACACAAGATGCTTGACCAACTGCAATCATTAGGTTAGATCAGATACTTACAAAAAAAAATATTTTACTACCTATTCTCAAATTACCAGACCATTCTTTCTCTGTTCCTCATGCTCCACAGAAGTTTAAATCTCCTAACTGAATAAACATTTTTAATATTAAAGTTATCCTTGTGGTTCCCCAATGCACTGCACCTAGCACACTGATGGTATGTATCATCAGGGACAAGTCTTAAGTTCTGGTCCCTCCTCCCTTGCTAATTGTTATTTTAATTACATTTTCTAAGTAAAAAACATTTTAAAAGTTCAGGAAGAAACATATAGCCAATGCCTGTAAGTTTCTCTCTAGGTCTCAGCTCACTTCCCCACAGCTTGGAGCTCAACTAAATGAGTTCCCCTGTTCATAGCTGTGATTTTCATTATAATTATGCTAAGGTTTTAGAGCAATCATACTGCAGCAACACAAACTTCTAAAAATACCCTTGTGATTTTTCACAAGTTCAGCCAGATACTTTCAAGGCATTGAGTATTTATTGTCTCTTCAAAATATATTCAGATTCATTTAACATAGCCAATTATGAGCTGCCTGAGGGGTTTACATAAACGCTTCATCAACTCTTCTGAAGTTAGTCCCATTAAATATGAATAAGTCCAAGCTGGACTTGTTATGTTGCTAGTTTGTGAACTTCCCCAGTGGGCACTCTAAAAAAATATTCAACCATAATGCATTAAGAAGTGTCTTTCTTTGTGCAAAACTGTTTCACTCTTTTTATTTTCATTTTTCCCCCTATTTCCTTTTTTTTTCTATGTTTTTAGCATAGAATGAAAAAAACCCAAAGCACAGAGCCCAAATAGAATTTATTGAAATCCCTGGCTTATTTTGCTTTTCTATTCCAGTGGTTTAAAAATCCTATTCAAGGAAAAGACACAAAAGGGGTCAAAGTGCCTTTTGTAGCCAGTAGAACTATGCAAATAAAGAATGCCAACAAGAAATCCTCCAACAGTTTGAAGTGTCTTGAAGCAAAGGAAACAACGTTCCAGCTCAAGTTCCCATTAAAAAAAATGTCTATTGCGATCTGAACATGTCAACTATATCCACAAATCTCATGTGATTTCTTCCACTTAGCAACATGAAATCAAGCAAGTAGAATTCCAGCACATTACAGCACTTGAGCATGTGCTTATATTTACCTCTGGCCAACAACAGATGAATGAAAATTTAATCTCATCCTTAGAGCTTTGATTAATCCAATGATGAAGAGTTTTAAGTAAAACCCGATTCCTAAAGAATATTTTTATAAAATACAATCTTCACTGTCATACAGAAAGAAAACAATGTTCCTCCTGGATCTTCTTTAGTCCACTATAACCAATGGGGATTTTATCCTGTGTTATTTTACTGCAATAATAAATGACAACTGACAAGTACAGAGCGTTATTCTAGTGAAATTTTATAATAATAGACAATATAAAAACCAGTTGGAAGATAAAAATTCAAGCCCTCTACCAGGGAAAATTTGCAAAACAAAGAAGACAAATATTAACTATTGTTTTCTTACTATCACTGCTCTTGTCATTTTATATCAGTTTTAAACAAAAGTCTTACTTTTCTGAAAAATATTCTTATATTCCTATGAGATAGATATACATATACTTCTCCTCAAAAATTACTATATTTATAATGCCTACTTAAATAGTTATTAAGGCAAAGACTTCATGCGGAATGCTTTAAAAACAGGATTAATTCTACCATGAAGCAGTAGCTGGAAAATACAAAGAATCCTATGAAATTGCACCTATGTCAGATAAAAGAAAATGTTGTGCAAAATTTTTTTTGTTGTTCTCAGTGTTGTAGCTGCCACATTTTCCCTTCCTCTGCCACCATTCAACAGGCTGTCTCAAAAAGTCCTAATAGATTTTGGCTGTGAGATGTATTTCATACAGGCTTAATTGAAGATCTTGGCCTGATCATTTGCTATGCCATACATATGCATTTTAAGTGAAGTGTAAGTAACTGGGACTCTTATTAACTACAGAAGAAATGCAAATGGATTACATAATCTATTTCTGTAATGCATGTATTTTGAGCCAATAAAATGACCTTTGAAAATTACTGAGATGCATGAAAATGCCGTTTACTGTAATAGGAATCAGCAAAAGAAGGTGAACTGTAAGTGAGGCTTAACACTTATTTTTTTTAGAATCTAGGCAAGATTTAAAGTGTATGCTGTGAATATTTAACTATTTTAGGAAACACCTACAGTATATGTGCATCATGCAAAAGTGTTAAGCTTTTTTGCCTTCATATTTAAACCAGATTAATTTTACATTTAAACAACATTTTCTTATTAATTCTACATTGATTTCTAATCAGAAACAGAAGTAAAAAAGTAAAGCAGGATATTAGAAGATATTTGTGAAATTAGAATTTATTAGCACTACCCAAATACAAACATTTAAAAAAGACACTAACTAAAATATCTTATGATTTAAAGCACAATGCAAATGTAGATTCTGTGGCCATTTTCTGATAGAGGTTTCACTAAACTGTAAAATTAAAATTAATTTTTAAGTAAAGTATAGGTTCAAGATGTTGGAAAACATAGCATGTTCTCTTGTCACACTTTCCACTTCTCTTGAGAAACTGATTAATTTTCCAAGGATCAAATTTTACAGCTGAGGGGTTTTAGAAGTGAAGTTGGGTTGTTGGTGAAATTTGTTACCCAAGCAATTTTTTATTTCCACAAATAATTACAATGGAAGTCTTTCTCCCAATCTTACTTAGAATTAATGATGAAATTCTGCACAGTAGTGTTTGTGAGCAACTGGATTTTTAAAAATTTTCATAACTATGTAACCCACTTGAAGAAGAAAAAATCAAAAGTATAGATCTGAAATGGAAGAGTGAAAATATTAAAGAATCACTGCATAATCTTCAAAGTGAGCATGTCCAAAGTTATCAACTGACTCTTAAGAATCTAGCCGAGAGAAATAAAAACTTTTCTCATTTCTGATAGGTAAATGGGCAGAAATGCACAGAAATAAATATTGAGTTTACCCTCTCATTACATGATGACAGTAAAACTTGACAAGGAAAATTAAGCAATTTGTAAAACTCAGCTTCACTGGAGGACAATAAATAGTATGTACTTACTGTGGCAAGAGGATTCTATGCAATCTCTGTGAAAAGTAAAGATCTATTCCCACTCATGGCTGCCTTAGGAATTAACCAAAGTCTGCATTTCATCCATGTGTCACTGTGGGACAAAAGAGGAACATTTTGATCCTCTGCTTTACCTTCCAGGGAGCTGCATTGACAATTTTACATTATTTTTACATTGACATATTTTACATATAATTTACATTAATATGGCTGTGTGTTGAGTGCTCTCAAATCACAAGAAAATTGTCAATGGAAGTTTCATAGATCTTTAGCCTAGAAAGGACGACACTGATAATTTTGTCTGACTCCCTGCATAAGGGAGGACATTGTTTTTACCAAGCAATTCCCAAATGAAGCACATTACTTCAGGGTGAACTAGACAACATCTTCTTGAAAACAATTCAGTTGTTTTTTCAAGTATGGAAGTTTCTACTTTTATTCCCAGGAAAATGCCTTCATTTTTATCTCCTATCACCAATCATTTCTAATGGCAGCTTGTTTTTATTTTTCAGATGTGATGTTATGTTATTTTATATTATATTATGAGACATTACAAGGTTGTTTTATTTACTTAAGGGCCATGAGGATAGGCTGAGATGTTTGGGGGTTTTTAAAATGTTTTCATAGGAACTCATTCATTTATAAGGATTCAGTCTCATAACATTCTTACTACTAGCATTCTTTATATATAACTCATTTGATGATGATTCATTCTTGTTTCCATTACTGCTTCTTTCTTGTCTTTGAAAAATCTTTTGATTTTTTAAACTTTTATTATCATCTTGGAAAATATTAACATCTTTCTAACAAAGTACATCCAGAAAAGGCTCAAAAAGTCCTTTTAATCTAGTAAAGAATTTTTAGTAATGAAAGCAATTTTGTGACCATATTAGATTTTGCTGATATACGTTGCACTTACTCACATTTCACACACATGCTTAAAATCATTCACACTTTGATCACATAATGAAAAAATAGAGTGGTCCAAGTTTTTCACAGCAAATGCAGCCAACTGAATGACCCTGGAATGACAACAGAACAAAAGGTGTTAGGGAGCTGTAAAGTGGGGTCTTAGCCTTTTAAACAGCATGATGTTGTTAATTACACTACTGTTATTATACAAAAACAAAGAAAGAAGCTCAATGCAGAAATGTGTTCAAAATCAGGGTGTAACAAGCAGTGATGGAGACACTAATTTGATCAGTATGTTGATAACACCATATACACCTTAATCTAAAAGTTGTTTTGGAAAGTTGTGTTGCAATATCTATGACATATTTGGAAATTATTTTTGCCATCAAAACATTACTGTAAAAACTGCACAACAGTACAATATTTTTCACCAATATAATCCTTTTTACACAAATATATAAACTTAATTTCAATTTAGAGACCTCTATTTTAGAGAGGGGGAAATAGGCAAATCCTTCCTATGACAGACTAAGCCTAAGATTCACTGAGAAAATGACAGTAAGCTGCTGAGTATAGACCCATGGCTACAACAGCATGACAAAGGAATGCAGACAAATTCTAGAAATGCTGCTAAATCAGCCAAAACAATGCATATTTTCAATGCCATTTCTTGAGCTGCACATTTCTTGAGCTGCTACATTTCTTGAAAAGTACATTGTATTTTGAAAGCAAAACTGAGACTGGCAAATTGAATTCCTTAATCAATGGATCTGTAAGAAGCTATTTGTTAATGTAGTGCTTGGGTGTGGCATGAGAGATATTTAAAGTGGTGATTTGGGTGGCAGGAGCAAGAAAGCTTGTATTGGCTTTCTGAGCAAAAGCAATCTCATTGAGAATTCATGATTATTCAAAAAGCATAATTGCCATCAGAGCAAATCTAGACATCAAAGTTTAAATAAAAGAGGAAATAAATGATTCGTAGACCAAAATTACTAAAAACTGCAGAATAATGACCACAGTACAATAAAAAAGGCCATCAAACAATACACACAGTAGTGCTCCATGGTTGAGTGAAAATAAACGTTTCATGTTCCTTAGGCCAATAAAAACCCCTAACTAATGTCCGTCTTATTGTCAGAGTCACAAATTAACGAAGTAACACAATTTCTAACTTATCCATTAATTTTTATATAGTATAGATATTGACACACTAGTCCAGATGAATTCTAGAGCTGATCTTCATATCAGAGTACTAATGCTGGTTTACGGGACTTTCTCAGGGTTGCAAATGCTAGAAGGAAAATAAAATCTGAAACTTAGTTCAATGTCACAGGAAAAAAAGGAAAGAAGAGTAGGTTAGTGAAAGGGAATGAGATCTCATGTTTCAATTTCCATGCCTAGGACTATCTCTTCATTTTCCAGATACATTTTCCCATAAATATGCACAGAGCTCTTTTTCCTTCTGTGCAAATGAGACTTCTTCTTCCAGGTGTCTCTTGGCTCCAACCCAGAGTCCTCACTGCACCATTCAAAACACCATGTAATTTAGGTGTGGTTAGAGGGATCCAGCCTCCTTGAGATGATGAGAACCCTGAATGAAGGCTTTTGGGGTTCTTTTGGCACCATAGTATGCTGGAAAATGCAATTGCTTTCTCTGTAAGGTATGTAACCACAGCAGAAGGAAGGCTAGGCAGCCTAAGTCTGGCATGAAATGTCCTTTGTTCCTGCTCTCAATCCCCCACCTAGACATCAGAGATGTGAGGCACAGCTTGAGTTCCTCTGCTGGCTTCCAGTTGTCTTCACAGATTCCTTCTTCCTTCCACTGTCTGTAAGACAATATGCCAGGTCTACTGAGGCCATAGGTGTGAGCACAGTGTCATCATTTCATTGCAGATAATATTTGGATTGATTTCAATGACAATTGCCAGTCTTTACAGAGGATAAATTCTAAAAGCTTCAAAAATCAAAGTAATTGACTAAACAGCCTGCTTTTCTGTCTGGGCATAATGGCACTGGGAATGTGGAGCACCATGCCCAGTGGTTGAGGCACATATCGCCATACCATTCCTTTTCCCCCAGAGACAACCATGACTGTTTGATAAGATTGAAACTATTTTCCAAACAAACACTTATTACTTGTGCTACTGTAAAAATGTCATTATTTGGTAAAGTCAACCAAAAAAGACCCACTAAAGAATTAATTTTTGTTAGTGAAGGTTAAGTAGGTTTCTCAGTAGCAACTATGAAGATTTTCAGCTCAGTGTATGCATGTCTGTCTTAAGCTGTTGGATAATAATTCCAGGAATTTTTAGCATATTGAGTTAGCTGAATTCTATGTGAATTCCAGAGGAATCTTCTGCTCATTTCAGATGACAGAAGAGTTTTCAAAAGCTGAGATTTTTCTGCAGAAATAGGAGGTTTTTATTTCTCCGATTATGAAATGCTATAGTTGCACTTTACACTAAAATGGGGGATTTTATTCTCAAAGAGCTTATCTGTACTCTTCTGTTTGCCGTCCCCCTGATCTATTTGCAATACTCATTATCATTTTTTCTTGGTATTGAAAATATGTTTAACAAAGTTTTGCATGCACAATTCAAAAAGGGTAAATATTTATCAGCCAACATATTGTAAATTGTTTCATTTATGCCATGAGACAGAACATTTGCAATCTAACAATTATTATGCCTTGTTGAAAAGAGTAACTATAATTTATCCTGTATTTAAAATATTGCTTTCATGCCTAATAAATTCAAAACTGGAAATAAAAATCATGCTTGGAGAAGATGCCTTTCCTCTCAGAAAATTGGGTCAAATGTCCTCTAACTAAAGTATTTCATTATATCAACCATTGCCTTGCATGTGCCATTTATCTGTGTAGAGCCTAATTGACAATGCAACAACTTATATATTTTTTGCAAAGCTTACATATGAAACAGGTGTCTAGTGATTTGGAAATATACTGTATTATAGATAAATGGCAGTTGGCCTGGGAAACAAGGCTGCTGGGTAAATCTGTTTGATGGGATCTTTCTTTACTGAGTTGTCTCAAATTGGATATAATAAATCTCATATTAACCTCCCACAAATTCCATAAACTTCAGTTTCCTCCAAAATCTCCAAGGATAAGCTAAGGTTTAGTAGATTGTCTTTTGGGTTGCTTGTTTGTTTTATTTTTAACTATTTATTAATGCATTTACTAATATGTCACACAGGGATCTGATTTTTTATCCAATGTATTATAAAAGAATTGTATTGTTTAAAAGAAAGAAAAAACCAAAATTACTGAACTGAAAGAGACAAACACAATGGAAAGCTCACTAAATTTTCTGAAGGAGACATGACAATTTCACATTTAAGAAAACATGGGATTTCTTGTTCACTAAGATACATTTTAGCATTTTCCTACATTTCAGACAACAGAATGCCTGTGGGACAGTCAGTCTATATGTCCACCCCAACAGATGTCTGCTACAGATATTGCCAGCTCCTCAGGTAAAATCCATAGATAGCATTCGCAGTGCTGGAATGAGCAAAATTAACATGTTTCTTGTACAAGGCAGTAAAACTCTCCACCCTCTCAACTACAACTTAAATAATACCAGCATTATGAACAGTAAAGAATAGCCTCAGTTTTTAAGCAGCAAGACCAACCTCCACAAATCCTAGATCCCTGAGACCAAGGGGAGAAGTCTGGAGCAGCTGGGTTACCATTGATGGAAGAGTCAGGGACTCCTATCTAAATCAGGGAATACTTGAGCACATGGTACACACTGATACATCTTTTAAGATATCTTAATATTTAAGAGGATAAAATGAACACAAATTGTCAAACTACTGATAATATTATTGAAGATTAATTGTTAATTGATTGTCTTTTTGATTTAGCCTCCCTAAGAAACAAATCCACATAACAATAGTTACTACGGAGAAAAATAAAATTTTTACATAGCAAAATTTTCACCACCTCTTCTCACCCTTTTATACTGTCTTCTCATGACATTTTTACCACCTCATGCCTCTTACACCTCTTTGTCATAGTCTGATACAAATCTATGGATGTTCAGGCAGCTAATGGCATTTATATTTACATAATAATGGAAAAAAACTTTGAGATTTAATCAGATTGCTATTACTTATCAAAAAAATTTTACAGTAGATCAAGTCTGACATCAAGGTGTGAAAGATAATAAAGAATAAATTATTTCATGATGTATCCAAACTTTTAGCAAAGCTGAATGATTTTTATTCCAAGTATTTTCAGTAGTGTTTGTTGTATATGAAATTACTGCCTTACTTCTGTTTCCAAAATCGTAGACAGTGGCATTAAGTTTGACCCATGAGAACCTCCAAAGGTTGCAGAAGAAATCCTTGTCTACTATATTTGGTTGCAATTAGATCATTTTCATTTGACTAACTTAAGCCTTCATATTGTCATTATGTTGTTTCAGATTACAGTACTATTAATAAATTGATGTCAGGAGTTCCTTGTGTACCTATTTCTGTAACGAAATGCTTCCATATATGAAATTGCTTATTAGGTTTTACTGAAAGACCTCACTTTTCATAAAGAAACATTCTTATGAAATAAAATGCCAAGAATGCTTCTTTATTGTGCTATATAGTCATTGCATCACTTAAAAATTGTGGCACTATCAAGACCTGCCACACAGCAAGGTCATCTGTATGTGCCAGTCCTGGAAGGTGGAATTTTTGAGTGGAACTCCACAGCCTTCCTTGCAGAGATTTCTGTGCTTTAATCTTGCTGATCATTAGACTTTTTCTCCTCTATGTTTAACTCAGCCTTTCTTGTTACATCTGAAGGCACTGTTCACAAGGAGTGCAGATATATTCTCTTCTCAACATTACTTGCATTACCTGAAGACAGTTATCATTTTCCTTGTATATCTTTTCTGCAGTTTAAATAGATAATCCCATTTGTTCAATCTTTTATCTAGGATAATTTTTTTCAGTAGTCATCATTCTCTTTGTTTGCCACCATTATCTTTCCAACTGGTACATATTTCAATGCTCATGCAACATACAGATATTGGCATAAAATCTTTACCTTGCTTTTGCCCTGTATCTCCCAGGCTTCTTTTGAAATGTATTTGTGAGTCAGCTGTTCCCACACTGGTTTCATCTTGAAGATTATTTCTGCCTAAGTGCTGTACCTTGTATTTCATCCAATTTTTAGGCCATTTCTCCCATTTGTCAAGATAATTTAGAACTTTAATCCTGGCTGCATCCTTGTGATGTCTCTCAGTTCATGACACCTGCAAATCTAATAAGCATCTTTTCCATTTCAATTCAATTTCAGTTCAATTTGTTAATAAAAACATTGAACAGAACTAGACCCATGACAGAACCCTGTATATTCACACCTGACCCTTCCTTCTTTTTTGACAGTGAAATATTGCCAAGGACTCCATGGGTACTGTTAGCAAAGCTGTCTAACACCCACCTGGTAGTTTTCATCTGGACTATGACTCCAAAGTTTGCTTATGAGATTGTCACAAGAGATCATTTCAAATGCCCTACAAAAGTCATTATCCGACATCTATTGCTTTTCCCCTTTTCACAGTTCCTGAAGTTCTGTCATGGAAAGAAATTGGGCAGGTTTGACATGATTTACTGCTGACAATTCAGTGCTGTCTGTTATTTATCTGCTTGTTATCTTCTGCATGCTTAGAGATAGGTTTGATTCCTTAGTAAAATCTTTTTCTGGGAATTGATATTAGACTAGAAGTTGTATGATTTGGTGACTTCTGTATTTCTTACGAGTAGTCACAAAATGTGTTCTTCTTCAGGTCTTCCAATATTTTATCTATGCTTTCCAGTTTCACCAGAAGTGACCCTCAAATGCAAGGCAGCTGTATTTTGGCACACTGCAGTTGGTGGCTGTTATATCTTCTCTTCCACCTATAATGACACCCAGTGCAGAGCTCCCTATTTTTAAGGCAGCCATAAAAAGTTACTTTGGATAACCAGAGGCTAACATTCCATTTTCTGCTCTACTTTTTGTTGGAGAATACCCTGATAGATTATCACTTGCTTAGATTATGCCAGCAAGCCAGTTAAGTGATTATTGTCTTTTATTTCTTGTTAAATAAGCTGGGAGAGCTCATTTACATGTTTAGTTGAAGCTTTTTAAGACAACCTAGCTCATTTGGCAGAAACAAGTTAGAAGACACATCATGATGTGAAGGAGAAAGTGATTAGCAGCTGGGAGCAGGATTGGGGTCATTACCTCTGCAAGCAACACAGCTGGAGAGGGAAGAAGGCATGTGTTCTGGCTTCAATTTTCTTCTAGCTGAGAAAATCCAGCATTTCAAGGGATATTAACATTGAGCACTGGACTTTTTCACAATCTTATTTTCCAAAACATCTTGTAGTCCACTAAAACATCCAGTTCTTTCTTTTCCCCTGCTGCTTCCATCTAATCAGCCATTGAAAGCAGAGGAAATTTCACAGTTTTTGCTTCTACTGAATAATATTATTTGTTCTCACCTGTCTGCATCTCCAGTTCTCAAGACAATACATTTCTTTGATTATATTCCTGCACATAGTACATTGAATTATTTTTCTAAATGTATGCAACTACCACTAGTGCATTCTCAAAGTTTTAAATTGATAACAATTAATGCATTAAATGTAATCTGACTGAAGTCAAGTTAAGGAATTTCACCACAATGGAAGACCTATAGTTTCCTTCAGCAGAGTCAACCACAATCTCCCCTTTAGGTACTGATTTACCCCATCAGATTTTTTTTAGTAATCCTATAATCTCCAGTTTTATTCATAATTTATGAGAAAAGCTCAAGGACATGTCTTTTAGGAATGATGCAGAGAATGTTTTTCTGATGTGCATGTGAGACTGTGATGAGCTTAAAAAGGCTGGAGGCCAAAAGCCAATGCAGAACTATTTCACTGACAAAGGATGTAGAAGTAACTTTTTCGTGATTCTCCCAACACCCTCATTTATCCTTAGATCCTATTCTCCCTGGCATTAATTGCAGGACTTTTGCTGAACTTCAAAGGGAAAAGAATCAGAATATCAAACAGGCAAAATCTCCCACAAACTGAAACTCTACATAGGAGCAGCTTTAGCACAAATCATTGGGAAAACAGTTATGTAAGCCTCAAAGTCAATAAAGATAAAAAATTTGAGCCAGGAAGAGCTTTTCAAGGAAAGGCATAGAGCACTTGAAATTAGAAGCTGATGAGTAATTAAAGACATTGTAAGCTGCAGTTCCTGATATAGGTTGGAGGGCCCCTTTATTACGATGTCTCATTTATTTGACTAACCCTGTAAATTTATACTCCATGGTGACAAGCACAGAAATTCAGATATTATTTAATCCTCTTTGTCTCATTGTAAGCACAACTTTTTATAGAGAATTGTGTTTTTGAGAAAGACTTTCAGTGAATTTCAGGCAGCAGTAAGAGATTAAAAAGAAAATCTATTCTTGGCCAATTCTTTTACAGTGATGGTTTCTATTCTCTGTCAGTTTTAACATCCATGGACAAAATATTGTATAAAAACCCATGCAAGACCATTTACACATTGGGTGGTAGCACTATTCTGAGATACCACTTGTACCTTTATGCTTGAGGGATGGCCTTTCACATAGCCCTGTGTGTAAAAGACCTAAGCACAGCTTTTCAGTGTTGTGTATGACACATTCATTTTTCACAAGAAATTTTGAGAATTCACTAATGTAAATCCATCTGAATGAAGAAATATAGGTACAACAATACCCAATTTAATGCGAAACCAGAAAATAAGGTTGTGGTAAATATTCTGCAGATGGAAAACTATAAACAGAAAAAGGGTTGTGTCACAGTTATTCCCAAAAGCACAAGTGAACTATTGATTTGGGTTATGTATATAACCTAGAAAGACTTTTCCTTATTAGGTAAGTTTTCAAGTTATCTGGCCACTAAACCTCTGAACCTGTAGCACATTCATTTTGATGCCTTCTTACATTCACACATCATTGTCAACTTTAATAATATCTAATAAATATAGTTAAGGTTATCAATTAAATCTAAGCTTCATGAACTGAAGCTAAGACAGGTTTTGTGCTGCTGTTTTGTTGGCATGCAATCTAAATATTTCCCTTGGTTTTGGCTCCTGTTTTTAAAATGGATGGTATTCAGAATAATTCTCCATTAGAAGATGTTTTCTTTAAGACTGGAGGGGCCAGTCAGCCACAGCCAGTAGAATCAGAGGTTAGCACAAGGGCTGTTGTTTCTGGCTGTGATGCATTTTTTCTCCTTGGTATAAAGATTTGTTTTGCATAAAGCTAATTCCTCGCAATGGGTTCCTTCAGAAATATTTTGCCAAGAAATTAACTGTATGTATCATTAATGAAGTCAGTGTTTCTGCATCACTGTTCATAGAAAATATTCACGCAAATAAGGCAATAAACCCAGGAGATTCTATCAAAGACAATGTGCCTAAGTACTCTTCTCCAGAAAGCAAAAGCTATTAAAATATTGTTGCTATTCACGAATTTGTCTAAATTTTCTGGTTTGTTTTTTAGTGATTTTATTGTATTTTTCTCTATATCTTAATCTTTAGAAGTACATTTTTCATTATGTGTGCTTGGGTCAGACTAAAAGAAGCTGCAAATCTGTGAAAGAATTTTTTCAGTCTGCTCAGAGAGTGACATGAGGAAAAATGAGTTTTGTACATTGACTTTCTGGTTGTGAAGCTTATTTTCTTAGAGAAAGTAATGGGGACGTAAAACAAGCTACGAACATCTGATTTTCACCATTTATATTAAAAACAGGCCTAGGTTAACAAATTCATGAGTCTTTCAAGAAGTCTCAGTTTAGCTACATCACATAGAAACTCATTTTCACTTTAAAGCAAAGTTTGGCCTGCACTGGGCCTATTCCAGTGGCTGGCAGTGGTAGGTGTGTGAGGTCATGTTGTGTTGGTCATTATTATCTTACAGAAGGCCACAAATGCTGGATGTACACACCTTTTCTCCCTCTCACTCTCACCAATTACAGAGATCTCACTCCTGACAATTCTCTTGTTTTCAGTAACCAGCCTATCTCTTTCAGGGCTAAATCATTTAAATCCCATCACTGCCAGATTCCCTTCTTAACAGAAGACAAATCCTTTCAGTACTCTCCAGTAATTAGGACTTTTTTCCTGTGGTAGAATTACCCAGGAACAGCTACAGTGCTTTAAACACGTGTCGTAATCTAAATGTGTGCAAATTGTAATTCTGAGTTCTTTTCCAACTTCCTCAGGGACACACAGAGTTATTGTGTGCATGTGGGTGTACTTCACATTAGCTGGAGCCATCTGAACAATTGAGCTACAATAATCTAGAATCTTAAGTGAATGTTGTTTTTCATTCCTCTGTGTCTCAGTTCCTTGCAAATGAGGCAGAGCTGATGCTGACCCCTTCACTTTGGGTTATGAAGATGAGTTCTTATTTGTGCTTTGAAAAATACCAGGTGCTGTGGTGTGAGCAGCAAAGAAGCAACAAGAAATAAACCTGTAATTCTGGATGAAGAATTTATGTGCATCAGGACCAACTCACTGAGACATTCAGATAGCAGTACTATTTATTTGCTGACTCTGATCTTGAAGACTATTAAAATACATAAGATTAAACTACACGGGCATTTTTTTTTATTTTTTTTTTAAGTGTGACTGAGTGCATCATTCCGGGTGTGTCAACACCAGTACATTAAAAATCCTTTTCAGTCAAGTTGCCTTTGCAAAGAAAGCCAGAGGCTGACAGGAGGTGCATGTGTGCATCCTGTCTCAGCAAGGTGCTGGCACTAAGCCTGAGCATGCACTGAGAGCCGGGCACTCAGAGCCACTCCTTAGGGTGTCAGGGGGCTGTGAGAGCAGGGAACTGAGCTCTGCCACCTCAAAAGCATCTTCCATGCTTACAATAACAATGCTATCCACAAAGCAATAAGAAATTCAACAGTCGTAAAACCTTTGCCTCTGATTTTTGATACAAGAGCCAGAACTAATCAGTTTCTTCACACACAACAGTTACAAAAGATGGAGTTTTGCAGATGCCTTCACAGAGAGAAGCTCAGTACATTCTTCTCTTGAACAGCTGCAGTGTATTTTTATGATAAGCAATAAAATCAAACCCTAGTAAGTTAGTTTGAGGTATTTCCATCTGATAGTTTTCTTATACTGAAACTGCTGCCTAGCAGTAGCCAGTGCTGCAAACCAATATACAGTTATTTCAAGGATGTGATTTCATGTGATTTCAAGGATGTGATTTCAAAATATATTTTGCTTGGCCTCCCTGGAGAAATGCAGTAAAAATTTCCCTTTAACATTCCAGATTTTTTCATATGGCCTATAAGGAAGTAATTAAAACAAGCAGTTGCCAAGGAAGCATGGCAAACTTACAGAAATATGTAAATCCCATTGTATACATCTGAACTAATAATTATGATGTCTTATTAGCTGTATATTGACAATGAGCTTGGTGCTTTGCCATTTATATTCTGCTGTTGCTAGGGCTGAAATGAACAACAGACAACTGCAAATTTTCAGGAAAGAATAACTACTGGGTTTTGCCTAGAAAATTGCCCAGTGCTAATTTTAACACAAAAAACAATCAATAATATCAAGAGGAAACCAGGAAGACCTCACATAGATCCTATCTCACTCATGTCAGGTCAATACAAAACCTTCTATCCATGTGATTAAAATAAAATCAAACAAAAAGTAATTTTTTGCTAAAAGTAGGGTTTCTTGCCTTTTAAAGTTGAGTTTTCACAAAATAAACTATAAGACACAAATAAAACTTTTGAGTTATTTTTATTCTATCAGAAAGTATCCAGAGCATCATCATTCACCACCAGAACAGATTGTAAAATGTATTACCTTCTCCAGGTGCATCCTGAGTGAAGAGAAGAGTAAATGAGACCACACTTTACAGATGCCTATCTCCTCCCATTTGTTACAGTACGTGTTGCACTGCCAAGTCCATCAGTCTGAAATAAGGAATGGCACAAAGAGAATTCATGATTACAGAAAAACTAAGTGCCACAGAACTGAGATATTTCAGCAATGGAATGTAATCACTATTCATATCACCAGTTTTGGGAAAATTCAGAAATGTACTTGAACATGGCAAATCAAACTTTTTCTCTACTATATGCATACATATTTGCACACTCAGAGACACATACTTCTGGTTGCAATAAAAGCAACCTATGCTCTCTATATTTTTTATTTTACAGCTGTAAAATAAGAAATATAAAATAAATAATCGAGGGATTACTTAAAACAATTCAATTTCCACCTCCATTTGAATTTTAAGATGCCAGCATGGTCACTTAATTTTTCACCTTTGACCTCATGAATCCTGTAATTCTAGCTTCATGCAGACCCTTTCCATGATAAAAATCCATCTGTTCCAGGACCCTGCCTGTAAAATAGTCATCTGGGCACTCTGCTAGAAATTCATTCCACCCCTGAAATAGCACTGCAAACCAATTCTTGTACTTACTAAGCAGGTGCTTCTGGCAAAAGTCACCACTCTATTAGTTAAAGTTTAAAGCAGACAGAGTCTCAGAAATCTCAGAGCATCTCTGGTAGAGTCCTGGCAGGATGTAAGAACAGAGAGGTCTGTTTCTGGTGCCCATGTTTCAATGCAGTATACATGTCTAGACTGAATTCAGGCTCGACCTATGCAAGTTTAGTCACATCAGGGATTTTTGGGGGACATAAATGTTGGCATTTTGGCTATGCCCACCTCTCAATCAAATCAATTTTATTTACCTAGACTGCTTCCACAAACAAATTCCCATCAATGCCCATGTCCCCTTGCTTGGTCCTTCATGCTTTTAAGAGATTTGTAAACTGTGGTACTGTACACTGAATAGTCACAGAGGTCTCAGTCACAATGCCTTGCATCTGGAGTGGCTGTCCAAACTAGAAATTGTGAAGTGAAGGGTATAAGGAAAACACAGCCCTTTTGCTAGTCTTAAATCACTGCTGAAGAAACACCCTGAGAAGTGTCTACAAAACTAGGATTCACAGCCTGGCATTGCCTCCATGCTGTACAGTCACCACTGTGGCTCTGAACACAGATATCTGAAGGCACCTATCAGTCATTGGATGTTAGTGATTGTACATCAGCCTCTCCATTCAGACTGGGAATGTGTCTAATCATCAACATAGAAATGCCAAGGGCTTTGAATCCTTCCTCTAGAAAAGCACAGGATAAGAACTCTACTCAAACTTCTCCTCTCCCCTACCACTGAGATTTCCCACATTAATTAGTCATGTTTTCAACATGCTACATCACCAGCGTTCAGAGATGAAGTAGGTGAATTGATTAAATGACTGGAACCAAGTGGCACTAATTTGAAAATAGCCCAAGTTTGAATCAGTCCTTCACTGCAAACACAGGACTAACAGCAAGATGATCTGGTGCTTGAACAAAACCTCCTAATGACTCTCTCATGAAAGAGTCTCATTTAACTAAGGATAAACCTAGGTGTCATCAGCTCAGACCACACTCCAGAAGTGTTCCTGTGCTATTCACTGGTCTCAGAAAGCAGTGTCTGAAGAGCTATGAAGTCTCATTCCTCAGCTACTGAGATTTAGCCTTCACCCCATATTGCAGGCAAATCTTGGCATAAATTGTTTGTGCTTTCTGCAATCCTCAGCTGGCCAGGGATTACTGATATACCTTGATGTGATGTCTTCAGTGCCTGAGAAATTCCAAGTGTCACCAAATGCAATCATGTATCTCCTAGCAACAGAGGCCATCATGAACACATCAAGCTCATTTTCCAGTGGTGTCCTTTGGAAGAAGGCTATGGTACACAGATTTTCTTGCATTTTCTGTGCATCTTCACAGCTGAGCTTATGGGCAAGGAAATATACCCTGAGATTAATACATGTGTTAGAGCACATCACTCTGCAGACACCCAGATTGTCCTGGCACCAGGGCAGGACAATCACATTCATGTGGCAGAGATTCTGGATGAAAGAGCCTTACCTTCCACACCAGGTCTCCCCCATTGATCTAGTGCTTTCTGTGCAGAAGGAGCAGCAGACTGTCTAAGTGATATGCAATATGTCACAAGAAATACCAATATCTCCACAGTAGATGCATTTGCTTTAATAATTTTTGCTAAATGGGGTATGTACCAGGTCCATATCATCAGATCTGGCCCCTTCTCGTAATAAGTTTGATGCTCGTTCAATAAAATCTGTACTCAAGTTCAAGGTCTTGGGCCTACAACGGTTTTTTTGGTTTGTTTTTTTTTTGTTTGTTTGTTTTTGTTTTTTTTTTTTGTTTTGGTTTTTTTTTTTTTTTTTGTGTTTCCTATGCCCAAGATAGCAGAACAAAAATCTACAGCTCAGAAATGAAAGGCATCAGTGACAGCTCTAGTCTTCCAGTATAACAGAGCTCTCTACTGCAGGAGTAAAACTCAGATATGAAGGTGACATGAATTTCTCAGGGGCTGATCCAAAAATGCCCTCCCTGTTCTCCCTACCCTCTACCCACACCCTCCAGAAAAATATGCCATCACGGATTTCCTCTGCTACTGCCCCCAGTGCAGACCATATTTCTTTTACCTTGCCCTCTCTAACAAATATGTCACGAGATGTGCATATTAAAAAAAAATGATGGAGGAAAGGCTAAAACTCTAGAAAAGTAAGAGTCTTTGCTTTCTACTACTACTGTGCTGTTTCCCTGAAAGAGGAGAATACAACATAAATGTACATAGTAAATACATAGCCACAGCAGTGAACACCTCTCTGACCAGTGTTCAGGCACTCTGGGAGTAAGAAACAAATTCGTAAACTTACATGGACAGGATAGGATAGGATAGGATAGGATAGGATAGGATAGGATAGGATAGGATAGTTTGCAGGTCTTTAACTTTCTTGATTTTTGTGTTGCCATCTCCATTCTCAAGCAACACTATTCTTTTCAGAGGAACACAACTCCTCATGTGTTGAGAATCATGTTTGTTTACACTGGTTCCATTATGCACTGTTTGCAAGTAATCAGCTTATTTTTTCTGTAAAGATTTTTTGAATGCCTTTGGAGCTACTAAATAAAGGCATTCTGTAGCATAAATTTCCATTAAAGTTTAGAACAAACACAGATAAGACAGCAACCAATCTTCAGGTCACTAACTGCTTGACGTCTGTGAATCTTGCACTGAAAAAAATATCATTCAGTCTGGAAAAACAAAAATGTATCCCACAGAAATTTGGTAAATATGTATGTTTAAGTATCCTCATGTAAATAAACCTTGTTTGTTGGAATCTGTGAGAAGCTGTTTTGGAGAGATATTGTTATATCTGTTATTTTCTTTTTCTGAGCTTGAAAGTAAATCCTTTTCGGATTTAATTTCAAGCTCAGAACAGTTTCCTTTTAAACTCTCAGAATTCACCATGCGCCCTTTTCTGTCTGAGCAGAGCTGAGCTCACCTGAGCACAAACCCTGAGCCTGCCATGCTTGGCATGCTGCTCTGGACTCCATACTGCTAATGTCTTCTTAATGTGCATCTACTTGGGCACACTTTGGAGCACTGCTGGTTCTGCACATTTTCTATCTTGAAAAGAGAATAATTGTGTTATTGCTTTAACTGAACTAGAAATATTAATTTTATATTTTATGTTCTCAGACATAATTCCTTAGCAAGCTAATGCTCAAAGCAGTTAGGCCATAATTTGAGATTTTTTTCTATCGTATGTCATTAAGTATCTCCTGAAGCTTTTTGTTAAACAATGATGCTTCTGTAATGTTTTTATATTTGTATGTATACAAACACATAGACACACTTCTTTTAAAATGAAATCAATTTTAAGATGTTCCTGCAAGACATAGACTGCTTTAGTATGTTTATTTCTTGCTAGTTCTCCTACATCATATTTAACCCAGAAAGGACACATTTTACTTTTTAACATATATCCAGGAAATTTACATTTATATACATCTTCCTTTCAGCTATTTTCTTAACAAGATGCCAGAAAATACTTTCAAAAAGTATTTTAGGCATTGCATACACAAAGCTGTCATCTAACTCTCTTTGGAGGGCAGCATCCACATATTTTCACTGTCTGAGAATGTCAGTTGCTGTATTTACAGAGTGACAGAATCCGTTCTCTGATCCCATCCAAGGAGATCGAAAAGAGGTGATAGTAGCTAATACTAGCACAAAAAATACTTTGGGAGCAAAAAAGTATCTATACTAGATATGTACTATATCTACTAGATAGATAGATATATAGAGATATATAGATTTATATCTATACTAGATTAGATTACATTAGATTAGATTAGATTAGATTAGATTAGATTAGATTAGATTAGATTGCATATAGTAAGAAGTTGGATGAGGAGGGGCAGAGGGAGCTGGGGGTGTTCATCCTGCAGAAGAGGAGGCTCAGGGGAGACCTTATTTCTCTCCACATCTGCCTGAAAGGAGGCTGTGGCCAGGTAGGGGTCAATGCCTTCCCTGAGGTACCAGTGTCAGGAAAAGAGGAAATGGCCTCAAACTGCAACCCAAGAGGTTCAGGTTGGACATAGGGAAGAATTTCTTCACTGAAAGGGTGGAAGCACTGGAAGAGGCTGACCAGGGAGGTGGTGGAGTCACCTTCCCTGGGAGTGTTCAAGAAACAACTGAACATGGCACGTAGTGCAACGGTTTTGTTCACAGGGTGGTGATACTGTTGAATGTTGGGCTTCATTATTGTGGAGGTTTTTTCTACCTACAGTGATTCTATGATAAAGCACTGAAGAAAGTGAGAAGCACCTGGATAGGTAAGAATTATATAGGAAAGGAGGGAGGAAGAGAGAAAGGGAAAGGAATGTGGTAAAAAGACAAGAAATTTAGAAAACAAAAATTAAATTGAGAATTTATTGAACAGTCCTGAAAATTTTACTACAGAAATTGTTATTAAGAAATGAATATTTCTAAAATAGTCCTACAGAAAATGTGATTAGTGAACAGGAATAGGGTAAAAAAGAGGTTTGCAGGAGCTTTAGTAAAGGGTAGTGGTTTTGGTTGGTGTTTTCGAAATTGCAGTGAGCATGCTTTGTAAATTATTGGAAGCTATTAGTCCACGGTGCTCTGACTTTATGTGGCACACACACAAAGTGCGAATGCTTTCCCATATTAGATGAGAAAGGAGTGGCACCCCAGTCCAAGCCTGACTTGACATCCCTTTAGGACAGCACATATCACCTTCATTTCCTCTTTGAAAAGGTGACAGTTATGCATTTCTGCCTTAGGAGAACTGTGGTCCAGTTCTTTCTCTGCCTGTGAACAGACCTGCCAGGCATCTGAGCATAAAGGAAAGAATTCACTGTCCTTTCGTAAGGCAGTCAGGAGCTGTTAACTCCAAATTGGCTGATTGTCTTATCTCTGGCTTCAGGATGAACCTATCTAAGTGTCAGAATCTTAAGCTCTTGAAAGAAGTATCGATTGAATCTTTACAGTCAAAAGTCTTTAAATCACTCAAAATGCAAGAGGGGTTTAGAGACTTCTCAGGTAAAAACTAGAGCTCTCTATTGCTGTGAAAGTTCTTTTAAGTATAACCTCAATTTCTGTTCAAAAAGGCTCAAAACCAGAATGCCCCAAAAATAATATTTACTGGGCATTTTCATCTCCTATATTGTTTTGGTATTAAACAATGTTAGGCACGCCATGTAAACCATTAAGAATCTATCCACTGAATTCTGACATTGTTCATTAAACACATCATTTGTGTAATAGCACTTCATTAATTATAGAACTCCTGAATAATGAAAATAATACATTAACTGGATAACAGGAAAAGTAGTCAAATAGTATTAAGCAATTTCCTGTAATAATTCAGCATAACAATGTTTTCTCTAATGAAATACTACAGGCAAGTATTACCAGTTTACACGTGTGAAATTAACTTTCAAATTAACTTTCTCTTGGGCTTTAAAAAGTGTGGTGTGCAAGGGAAGACCAAAGACAACAGAGCACTCTCATCATATGCAGAATATTGATCTAGATTCCTGTGATTAAAATATTATTAATATAAAGAAACTCTTCTTAATACACACAGACATATGTATTTTCATAAATGATTCCTAAGTATGCTAAAAGCCTACTGAAAACTGGTTTGAAATTTTAATGTAGGAAAAGAAATAACTTTTCCTATATTTAAAAATGCCAATTTAATTTTTATTATCTGCAGTCATTAAATTTAAACATTTTAAGTAACTCACAGTAGTATTTTTAGAATTTTTTTTCTTTAACAAGAATCACAACTAAGTGAATTTGTTTTGGAGTTGTAGTTAGAGCAGCAACCCCACTTCTTTTTTAATATGGAAAAAATTGTCAGTGTTTTTTTCTCTGGCTGCATATGACAAACTTTTCTAACAAGAAAAATACATTACGCTCTTCATAATACTAATTAAAAAGAAAAAAATTATTTATTCAAAAATTCAGTTTTGTTAGTGGCCAGAGAAATATTAATTTTGTGTTATATATACCTTTAAAATTTGTGAGGTATTTATTTTTAGGAGCAACTTTGCATCCTGGGAAAATCTCAGGGGAAAGTAAATGACCACACCTCCCATTGGTTATGCTCAAATGGTTCACTATTTGGCCAGACTCATGCAAGACTGAATATTGGATTGAGGTGGTACAATCATCTGAGTATACAGGTTGTAATGTTTCACGTTCTTCTCTCTGTTCTTCCCAAAGTATGCCACTGTTTCTGCTACAATTCCTTCTACATGGTCTCAATGTATTCAATAATGTTCTTTCAAGATGATGTTTACTAACTGCAGCTAAGAATTTTCAAACTGTAGGAGCTGAGGTGAAGTGCTTTATGAAGTGCTTTGCAATTTATGGCTATATAGGTCAATGTAAGCAGCCTTTCATGTTAACCAAACCCTCAATCTTACAGGCTTTCTTTTTTCCTCAAAGACTTACACAATATAGCTAATGACATTGAACTCAGTATATCTACCTCAAAAGGAAAAAGGGGATAATTCCACTTACTGAACCTTGAAGACAATTTCCCTATAGCTCTCTATGCCACAAATTCTATATTATCTTTCTGCAACCCTGATCATATCAGATAAACATTATGGTGCACTCTGAGAATTTTTTATCCCTGTTTCTCCCATGTTTTATTGCACCTGATTGCTCCCATATCTTTTTCATTGAAATATGAATGTTACTTGATTTGGATATGCATAGGATAAAACTTTTCATTTTAATAATTATCATAATTAGGCCTCTGCTTATAGTTATGGTGTAAGCCACTGCTTTCAGTTATGCTATAAGCCATCATTTTCAGAGATGGACCTAGTATAATTTTTTTTTTCTCTTTTCATAATCAAAGGTTGGAGATGGAAAGTACTAATCAGCAGAAGTGATGTAAGTGGTCTGTGATGTATAGGAGAGCTTCAGAACCAGCAAATGCAGGAGGAACATCAGATCTGGTCAGGTGGGAAATATAAAACTCAAATGTATTACTGAATGGGGAGCAGGTGAAAAACTGAAACTAGGAACCAGTATGAGAAGTATTTTTGGGAGATATTTCCTGTTAGAGCCTGGAAAGCAGTGGAAAAATAGTTGTAGGTAAGTGAAAACACTGCAACAGTGACATTTTGCATGGGAGTAAGACAGGACTGTGTGAACAGTGTGCTTCTGTCTAAGAAAATAGGCCTCCCAAGGGGATGAAAATGCACTTTATAACAAAACAAAATTTGCACAGAAGGTTGCTGCTTTATTCCTTCCTGGAGCAGAAGGGAAGGGACACAAGAATAACTGACCACAGGACAGTCAGTTCCACCTTGCCAGGTGACCCAGACTAGCTTCACACATGAATGCTCTTGGTCTTCAGGTAACAGCAGGCAGTGAGGCTGTGACTTCCCTCTCAGGCAGCAGAAGGTGTCTGAAATGCCTTCTTGGCACAAGTTAGGAGGAATGCAGGACAACCCTGCCAACCTTGCTTAGGTATCTGAGATGACCACAAGCACAAAAAGGCTTTAAGGAGGTGTTCTGCAAAAGATTCAAGTCTGCAAAGACAGGATCCAAAAGGCCTAATTAGAGCCCTTTGAGATCCAAAAATTACATTTCCCTGGGGCTAATTATGTTAATTTTGTGGCAAATATTTCTTCTAATTCTCTCCTTCTTGATATACAAGTCCTGCATTAAGAATTCTTTAGACCACTGCCAAGCATCCCCATACATATTCTGTTAAAAGATAACTTATATGGTGATTTGAAGCACTGAAGTCCTTGCTTCCTATCTCTTGGTGTAAGGTGGGCAAGTTCTTGAGGTGAACATGCTAAATACCTGATTGAGAGAATGAGTAAACTCAAAAGAGGTTTAACAGAGAAGTCTTGCTGAACTTCCAAGGCAGCCACTTTCAATTTCAGACATTCCCATCCCTGCCTTTATACTATCCATCTGTTCAGCACAGACCTCCTAATCCCCTAATCCTGACACAGGCAAGCTCCAGTCAAAATCACTGTCTTCCATTGAATGCAAATTGACCTGGGAGTATAATTCAACTTCATGAGCTTTGCTGTGGGCATTGTAGATAACTCTTGGATGCTACAGTGCTGAGCATTGTGTATCCTGACAGTCTTTGCCTCTGTGTGTCGTCTTTTACAAGGCATTAAGAAGATGCACCAATTCATTTTATGAGTAATTCAGACACTTCAGTGAGGAGCACCACAGAAATACTAATGAGGAAATTAATTATTCTACATGGATAGCAAAATTAGATGTGTTCAGCAAAGATGACATGCGCTCGCTCACTTACGAGCAGTGAGAATACCAAATATTGATTAGCTGCTCATTAAACCTGCACCATTCATTCTGACAGATGCCTCTCTGAACTGAATCAGTCCTGTTCCTGCCATTATTCATCCCATCATGCAGTAGGCACTTAATTGAGGTGACTCTACTTTCTGCTTTTTCTGAGGTCAGTGGGATGAAACAGACCACCCCAGGGACCATTCAGCTCCTGCAGTGGCAGAATCACATGTAAAACTTACCTGCCTCCTGACAGGTCATCAGCAGAATGTTGAAAAACTACTCTTGAGTTTTAGGTATTTCAGTAAGTGCCTAATTTAGGTAGACTACATCAGGGCATATGTTACTGTGCAATTAATAACTATAAGACAAAGGTACATTGAAATACAGTTTAGATTACATTGAAAATCTCAATTCAAGCATTTCTTAAATTTTGTTCATTAAAAATTGTCTCACAGAAAATGTTACTGTAATACTGCAGATCTTCAACAATATTTTAAGGCTAATCTTTTGTTTTGCTGCTGCCTTAGCAGGAAAATTACCAAAAAATCAAGATGAGTTTGACCAGCAAGTCAAGGAAGGTGATTCTCCTCCTCTTTTCTGTTCATATGAGACCCCACTTGGAATTCTGTGTCCAGCTCTGGAGCTTCAAACACAACAAGGACCTGATGAAGAGAGTTGGACAAAGTCCAAAAGATGAGAGAGGTCAGGAGCACCCCTCTATGAAGACAGGCTGAGAGAGTTGGATTGTTCAGTCTGAAGACAAAGGCTCCAGGGAGGTTCCTGCAGCCTTCCAGTATCTAAAGAGGCTTACAAGAAAGCTGGAGAGGGGCATTGGACAAGTGCATGTAGTGATGGGACAAGAAGTAATGGCCTCAATCTGAAGGAAGGTAGGTTTAGATTAAGTATTAGGAAAAAAATTATTTACTGCGAGTGATGAGGCACTAAAACATTGCCCAGCAGAATTGTGAAGGGCCCCATCCCTAGGGGTGTTCAAGGACAGGTTGGAGGGATGGTTGAGCAGCCTGGCCTAGTGGAAGGCAAATCTGCTCATGTCAGGAGGGCTGCAGCTAGATGACCTTTCGGGTTCTTTCCAACTGAAACTATTCTATATTCTGTGATTCTCCAATACATTCCTTTCAACCTGATCATCAAGTCCAGCAGGCTTTCATGCCTGTTAACATTTGTTGTACACAGCATCTTAGTTCTGTATCCCACATGCTCCCTTTTCCTCATATAACTAAGTCTCCCTTTATTTTGTTAATGTACATAATTTGCTTTCAAACTCATCTAGAATTTACTTTTGCAATATCAGGTATCACAAACCAAAAATGGTTTGATTTTCATTTTGATTTGAACACCTTTGGATTCCTTTTTTCCTGCCTCTTTTCAGTGCTCTGCCTATTTGAGTCAGTGTATTGAACATGTCTTAAAAGAGTTCCTAAAAATGGATAATTGTACAATGTACAAAGGGATGTTCATCTCCCATCCCTTTCCCCTTTTTCGTTTTTTATTAGCTTGAAAACAGCATTTAGTTGATAGATTGATAGAAATAAAATTAAACTTTTTACATTTCTTGTGGACTGTTAATACATGTTGAACCAGGGAATGTATAAGACTCTATTAAACTACCACAGAATGTGTTATTGGGCTGCTCCTGTTTGGACCATCCCTCACTTTTGCGAGTGGTCATGATGGTTATTGCCTTGGCTTTCTGCCTTGGTAATCAGAAAAGAAACATTAGACCCTTCTGGAGAGCAGCTCAGACCATCCAAGATCTGGAGCACTCTTTGGAGATGTTCCTCTTCCTTTCTCTCCAGAATCTGGTATAAAAGCTGTGGGTAGACAGGGTCCTAAACTGGGCACCACAGACACCTGCCTAAAGCTCAGTAAGAATGCACCAAAACCAAGAGTCTATTGACATTGCATTGAAATCCCTCACTCGTTTTTGTTCTCAAATCAAGATCATCAGAAAACACAATAGTGGGGCTTTTATCTCTCTGCTTGACAGATCACAGAGAAAATGCCTGGAATTATATAGGAAAGACATTGATGTTATTGCATAAGATTTAATTCTATGGATCTTTCTAACCACTTACCTAAGCAAATCAGGTATGACACAGGAAAGAAAACCTCTCTTGAAAGCACTGTTTCTTGCTGCTAGTGCTGATGTCCAAGCAAATTAAGTTTGTAAAGTACTTAATAGTGTCTACTTTAAAAAAGCATGAGATTATCCACAGCAACTTTCATATATATATATGTACACAGACATACATATCTCTGTGTGTGTGTGTGTGTGTGTATGTTTTGGAAAAAAAAATATTTTGGAGCTTCTGAGTACAACAAAGCCTATAGAAATCTGTCTAGAGGGTATATTATTTCATATCCATTTACTTCTCTTTTCTTTGTACCTTTCACTGGAACGTTTGATTCAGGTCTTGTAGATAAGTGGCTGATGGTCTCAAAGGAAGTTACTTGTGATCCAGCTTGATAACAACTCAGAAATTCATCAACTCATTAATGCACTACTCATGCTCAAGTACTCATATAAAATTCAGTTGAATGCAGGCTTCAAGAATAGGGCACAAGTAAGTATTTTGTCTAAACCAAAATGAAATACTATAAGCAGATTCTGAGCAATAATCAGAATGAAATTCAGCATTCAAAAGTTAAGTGCTTATAGAAAAATCAAGGAGGTTAGACTTCAATATCTGTAAGAATCTCTTCTGTTAAAGATAAATAAAGAGTTCAGATTCTAAGGAATTATGAACCTGAACTCCTGGTATGGCAACAGTTATTGCTGATGAAGCAGAAAACTTGGCATATTTATTTACTTTTCATGAACTTACTGAAATTATGATTCTCTCATTATTAAATATGCTTGACTGTTAATCCTTGAATTTCTTTTAAAAAATATGAGTTATAATTTTCTAAGATGGAACAGTGAGAGTGCAGGCTAGCAAAATTAACCTGTTGTACTGCAGATATATGTAATTTGCTGGCTCAACATCTTAGCTAAAATACAAAGTCATACTCTTAGTCTTTTTCATCCTTCTGTGATTGCTCAGTTTGTCACCTTGCTTGGTAAATAAGAGTTACAGAAAAATAAACATTAACAAATCTTTCTTGCCCATGACAGACTGAAAAAAAAAATCTCTTTTTTTTCATGTTTGTACATCATAATATACATACGAAGCATATAGAGATCATTATACTGGAAGCAAATTATAACACCAAAGAAACTATTGATTTCTCTTTGTGATTTCTCTTCATAAACTTAAATGCAGAATTTTATAATTTACTTTTATTTTTGTCAATGTCTTTTGAAATTGGTGTCTTCAAGCTATAGCTTCTTTTCCTCTGCCCATCTTCTGCAAGGCACAACTGTTTCACAAAGTATTTCTTAGCAATTTCACTAAATCACGCTTTTTTTCCTCCCTTGTAAACAGTCCAATTGAGTGCTAATCACAGTAAAGAAATTAATCTGATCTAGAAAGGAAAACTGTGAAGCTCCCTAATGTGCTCGACAGAGATGGCAAAAGAAGGAAGTAAAGCACACAGCTATCAATCTTTTTATCTTTAATTTGCTTTAAAAAGCTATTAAAATTTTTTCTTAGAAATGTCTCTCTACACCATTTTGAGTAGCATTCACAAAGGCTCCATGGTTTGAGTTTCCCACACTTCTAGTATGTTCCACTAGAAAGGATTCTGGGTGCTTGTCCTACCAAATAAAAATTTACAGAGAGTCTTTCTTAAAAGGAGAACTGTAAAACAAATATTTTCTCCATAAAATTTTAATTTGGACCATCTATTTATTTGTTCAATGTGTTAAAGCCAGGAGCACTTTGTAGAACAATACTGGAAAGTAAGTAACCATGGCTACTTTTAGTTATTAATTACCACTTAGCAACAAAAAGGCCCTCCAGTTCATTTTCTACTTGTTTCTGGATGTTTCTAAATTCACTGCTGTCTCATTTGGTATAGCTGGACAAAATAAGTGTACATACAATATTTAATATATATTATATGTCATACAAAAGCAATATGAGAGGATAAATCAGGAAATATTCTCTTAGGCACATGCATCACAAACTGAGCCTCAGTTATATATTCACAGGCTTTTTCAAGTGTTGTTTAATACCATTCTTACTGTGCTTGTTGACTTCTGTGTGCCAGATAAGCAGAATCCACACAAGTCACATGAAAAAGGAACAATGTGACCAAGTCTCCTGCAGGGTCTGTGTCTACCAGAGTTTCCTCACAATGTGCTTCTGAAATAAGCATGCATTAAAAATAGTCATGGTGGAAAGTGCTGAGTGCCTCTCCTTGCCAATGAACAGAAGCTAACATTCTCCATTCCAGCTCCTGTAACAATCTTACATGATCCTTATGCTAAACCAAAATTATTAAATCATCAAAGTTACCCCTTTATTCTTTGTTTTATTTGCATCATCAACAGCAACTTCCCTTGGCAATTTTTATTTGCCATAGAGACACTTTGAGCTGTACATGCTGACATCAAAGTACCTCAATGAATCCCCTCTGGTTCCCTCCAGTGATCAAAACTCTAACCTGATGAAGCTCTTCTAGTCCCTGAACATAAGAAAATTATGAAGCTGTCAAGAGCTCAGAAGAGAAATCGTGCCAATTGCTCATGCCTTTTCGTTGTGAGCAGTGTGGTCTTCAAGTGGTTCTGCTGAGCAGTGCAGTGATAGACAGGTGTATAAAGAGACATAAGCGCAACCATAAAATACCCAGAATAGATGTAATAAATCTTCCAGAGGGTATTACTGCAGTGGCAACAGCTGTAGCTTAGATGACCCATTTGGATTAGATACCCAAGGTTTAAATGGTTGACATTTGATATATCAACTCTAGGCAACGACCTACTTCCAGGAAGCTTCTTGTCTCCAGACTTCATAATAATACCTAATAATCTAGTTGTCCTCTTCTTTGGATATATATAACTATTTATAAAATATATTTATATAAGACAAATATTATTAATTTTATATATATATATGTTTTATTATCTATATATATGTATACTTATTCATGTTTATGTAAAAAATCAGTTCTCATTCTGTTCACCTTTATCTACTGAACAAGGAAAATAGACTGTTAACTATGTGTACGTTGATGTTTGTGAAACTGGTTCCTGAACATGTAAAGCATTCTGTGTACTAGCATTATCTATACATGCGAAAACATAGTTTAGCCTCACCACATCTTCCAAAATTGAAGGGAAGTATTTCCATTGCCTACTAACCAGGTATTTTCTTCATCTATTATACTAATTCTTGTTTCATTAGTTATTGTACAACCCCATGTGCATATAAAAAGATAACTACCTCTGTATGAAGAAAGATAATGGATGATAGACTGGATGATAATATTCAGTTTTTGTAGCTTTTAATAAGGAGAAATGCTATGCTTTGTATAATTCTTGAACAATTTGTGTAACCCAGTTAAGGCATTGCCTCCTAACAATAGGCTGGATCTTGTTGCAGAAGCCTGTACTGCAGCAATTCATGTGCAGAGCTCGTGAGGCAGCAATTGCCTGCTGGAGGCAACAGTCCCGTTGTTAATGTGATGGGGCTAATGAAGACAATGGTAACCTTTAAAAGTGTTCAGCTTCCCTGTGATGTGTATAACCTTCTGACACATGTTCGAAAATCCCCTGAATATGGCAAAAGCTATCATTATCTGACAGGAGAATGTTTTATGGGTCACCACTGAAACTAACTGATGGAAAATTGTCAGTAGTTTCTTTAAAGCTCCTTTATGCAATTCTTCAGTATTGTGCTATAAACCATTTTTACCATGTGTGTCCTCAACTCATCTATGCTCCTAATATAACAATACCGTTCACAGTATATGACATCTCTCTAAATGATTAATTTTAACAACTTAAAGCACTCCATGTCAGTCATGTGTCCCAAATTAAAGTTAAAAGAAACATGGGCTAAATCTCAGGTTATGAGATTACATTATATCAAGAATGATAAAATATCCATACTGTTTTGCTCTGATTCTGCCCATCTTTCAGTCTTAGGAACATTGTCTTTTGAAGCTTGTCCTCTCTGCAGTCATTCACTGAATCACTGGCTGGGTATGTTAGAAGATCTGGCTCACTGCTTCCTCTCCAGATACAGAACATATCACCTCTGGGATATGTACAGATTCTATTAGAGCAAAGCCTCAGGCCCGACAATATCTAGCTGCAATGATTGTCTCTAGCGAGTGAATAGTTACCCACACAGATTTAATTAACAGCAGCAGTAGAGTATTCACTGTTATAGAACTCTGTGGTAAATTACTAATCAGAACTCCAGGCACACTGGAGGGAATAGAAAGATGAGGAAATTATGAGATCCATTTTAAACAATATGGAACAGGCTTGAGCAACAGGAGCATTGTTTATATGCAATAAATGCAGTGATGGTCTGGGAGAAAAATGTCTAGCAGACTATCAGTTAGATCTTCTCCAACAGTTTCACCAGTTAAATATCTGAGGGGCTGGAGGTGTGAGGGGGATGGTGATGAACAGAAATCATGTTTACATTAGTGATTTTTTTTTCATAAAATGTTGCAAATAATTTTTATTTTGTTATAAATGTCTAGCCTTTGCTGAGTTAAAATGTTGGCAGTGGCAGGTAAAAAATATGTAAGCAAGGCAGAGAAGTAAGCAGCAGTGCTCTGGAGTAGAGATTAATTAAAATTACTTAAATCACAGACTTGGAATGGGCACTTCAGCTCTTTAAGAGATCTGCTGCTTTGGCACATCTGAAATGGGCCCACCTGCCTAGTGCAATCGAGGTCACTGAAACGCTCTGAAAATGCATTTTCACTTACAGAGTGCCATTGGGACTATATGGTGCAGTTAAGCTCTGAGGATGGAATACCATAGGCTGAGCTCCAGTGGGAGACAACATATTCAGGAACTTGTAAAAGTTTCTGTGCAATTCCATCTGCTATGAGCAAATGCAAGTCATATAAAACACAAGTTTGCAGCTTCTCTGCCTCTAACACTTATCCAAAGCCATTGCAGTGTTGTGAACAAAAACACTCTCACTGGAGCAAGCAGACTGAAGTTTTGGGTATGTGAAGGTTTTTATGTGAAATGTAGGAAAGGTTACTTTCTGCACGTGTTCAGAGCACAATTTTCTGATGTATATTTTCCAAAACACAGGGAAAATCTTTGGAAATTTGGATACCATTTAAGATATGAATGGAAAGTTCTTGCTCTCTCTCTCTCTCTCTCTTTCTCTCTCTCTCTCTTTCTGTCCCAGATCGTGCTTATAACATATTTTTTTTCAGTTTTGAATACTTTAAGTCAGTTTTCTACAATTTTTTTTTAACATATACAAGGAATCATCTCACTTAGAATTTTGAAAATTTTTATGCTGGCAGCTTTCAGTATCTATGCAATATTGATTAGAGAGGAAAGAAATTCACAGCCCATATGTTGTATTCTGCAAACTAAATTGATCCTTTGCCACTTCACCTCCATATTATGTATTCACAATGGGCAAATATTACCTATGTGCTCCTGCCAGAGTAACAATTTTTAAATTATTAAAGGAGTATAAAGTTTAGGTTTTCAATACTACATTCAGCATGGATGTATCACCGATATGGAAAGGACCCTGCTTCTCTTGTCTTTGAATACAATGAGAGATTTACAAATTGCCATATTTTTGCAGTCTGGTAAATTAATCCAACTGCCAGCAACTGGCTGCAAGTGTTTTCATTGCTAATGGGTGGTAGAATGTACTAGTGTAGTGAGCAGGGTGGGCTAATCTTTGCTTCTATACTCCAAGTGGACAGAGTTAGGAGATGGAATGGTCCCTTTTTCAGGTGAGCATCTTATTTCAGATGAGTAACCAACTAATCCCCATTAATTTCATCATTTGCAATTACATGAGCTTGCTCTAGGAACTGCCACTTCTGTGTATGTGTCTGCCTTTCTGTCAAACTTTAGGGAAGAGAATACAGAATTGGCTCTACTCAAAAAGCAAAACCAAATTTATTCACAGTCAGAAACCTTAGTCAGCTCTTCAGCTGATGCCAGACATCAGAAACCCATTAAACCAATGGGATGCTTATAAAAAGAGAGTTTAGGAATGTTATTTTTAAAAGTAGTTCAAAATTAGAAGCTGAGGGACACTAGTCTTCTAGAAATTGCAAATTACCAGCAAGTCCATGTCATGATTGATCCTTACTAACCTTAGATTTGCTTAAAATAATGAGAAGCATATTTATATAGAAGACTAAATAGCAACTTTGGGCAAGATAAAGAAATTTCACAGAGGAAATAAAAAGCTTGCATAGACAGTTAAACAGCTAGACATTAACATGCTTAACTTCATACACTATCTAAATAATGCTACAACAGCAAAGAATGCAAATAGAATTGGAGCTTGCAGGTCATTGAACACTTCAAATTTCTCCATTCCCATTTCAGCACAAAGTGCTAAAATCCTTTGTACTGAAGCACAGCTAGAATTCCCAGTGCTTGTTGATACTGAAAATATTTATCTTAATCATGGTGGTTTAATAAATAACTGGCAGCACATCAAAGCAAACAAAATACTGGATGCTTTATTCAGGACTTCTGAAAAGATAATTTTTTAATGCAACTCTTGCATTTTCTTAGAATTTTTATTTATGAATGATCATTTGGTTCTTCCATATTTGCATTAGAGAAAATAAAAATAAGTGAAATAAAGAGGATACAGGTAAAGCCTGTAGAGATTTTTATAGAGTGCAGGAAAGTCACACAAAGGAAACAAGAAACTATTGCAAGAGTACCACACACAGGCAGATGAAAATAAATCTGTAGAAACAGCAATAGTCATTATGCACTTGGCTGATTGTGACCCATTCTGTTGTTTTGGAAATGGATCCAATGTATTTGTTCCACTAGGGAGTTTTCTGTTTGTGAATACATAAAATTAAAATGTTTCCAAAAGTATCTAGAATTTTTTTTTTCAGTCATACATGTTGGCATTATTTTGAACAGTTGTGCTTTATCTCTGAACCAATTTTCACATTTTGCTGCCAACTATTATTGCTCTTGTCTCCCATGGTTCTGTTGAACTCTCATCTTCCACCTAACCTTTCCTTTATGGCTTACATCTCTAGTACAACTTGTCATTGATTTTTGTACTTTATCTTTACAATATCCAACTCTTTTTGACTTTCGACCCACTTTGGTTTTTTTGCTTTATTTTTTTCTACCAGGAGAGGAAAAAGCCAGCATGTGGATTTGTCAGTAATTAGAATTTTATCTCTTCATCCAACCCAAGCAGAAATACCATAAGATGTACCATACTTTTATGCAGCAATAATATTTACTGATAAGAATAGTCCCATTGACTTTCTGGTGAAGATGAGGGAACATTAACATAAATGAAGATTGCAATGTCAGAATCTGACTTGGATGAGAATCTCCAGTGTTTACAAGACTGCCTCGTGCATCAAAAACTCCTCCTTTGTGGGGAAAAAGAATGCAAATCTGTTCTTTATTATTGCACACAAATAACACAATGTCCATGCTATATCTTATTTTCATTTATTTTTGCAGATTCAAAGCAAGAAATAAAGCACAAATCAAAGATATTAATCTGATTTTCTTTTTCTTATTTGATAATATTCCACATTTAGGTTACTCACGATAACCTTTTATTGAGAATTAGTTAAACTTCGTATTTTCTTTGCTCAGTAGGAATCACCAAAGAATCCATAAAAAAATATATTTTGAGTGATTCACATGCCAGATAGTCTTTTAGGGGACTAATGAATTTAAAGTAAATTAGGAGGGGGTTTGGGAGGACTCCCCCAAGACTTCTGTGTGGATGGTGCAGCATAGTAGAAAGATGAAAGCATTCAAATTTCAAATGAAGCACCACAGGTAGAGAGACTGTGCATGAATTTTAAATATGTATTCCTTATGATGGTGTACTAATTAAATATTTTTTAAGTGCATTGGGTTTATTACAGGACACAGCTGAATACGAATATCTATACAGTGAGTTAGGAACAGAGATTGCATAAGCAATGGCTCCTGCTGTCCAAGGGTTTTCATGACAGCACATTGAATCCAGCTTGAAATTCAACTACAGAAGTACAGTGAGAATGATGTTGCTGAGTTTGAGGAGCTCAGGAACATCAGAGGTGATGCATTTCTGTCTAATGATCTGAATTACAGGCTTTCACAGTTCCAGTGTCTCCTGGGTTCTGTTAACATCACAAGTTTTGCACTGACAAAAGACGTTCATATTGGCTCTCCTGATACAAAAGGAGCACAGAGCAAAGGAATACAGCAGTGATAGACTACAGCTGGATATACATCTACAGAAGAAAAGGCATGAAAAAACACAAACTCAATCCGTGTCAGCCTCCAACAGGTTGAGAAACAACCTGCTCTGGGATGCTTCCACAGAAGATGGTTGTACTGCAAAAGTTAAAATTAAACTGAAATAAAAGGCAGAAGTAACAAGTACAGTCTCTTACCTTGCTCAGCAGAAGAAAAGGTAATATCATATGACAGTAACCAATTATAACTGTGCAATAAATCTGGTCTGTATGCCCAAAAAGGAGCACAGAGGCCAGTGGGGGAGCCCAAATAATGCCTTGGCCTGGCTTCTCCCAGAAATGTCACAAAATCCATCAAGCCATCAAGGGACTATCTCCACAGACCCAGACAGGAGAACAAGGAGAGGGGGGAACTCAAATTGAGGTCTCAGAGGAAATAACACACTGTCAAGGCCCTTCCCAGGGCTGTTACAGGACAGTTGCTGTCTCGTTGCCCAGAGATGAAACCCATCACCAGACGTAAACATCAGAGTAACATTTGGACTGAAGGGGTATTGCTCAGAGGCATGGGACATGTTATGTGCTGCAGGGGAAGAACACTTGGGGAGTGCACAAGATTTATTGCAGGAAGTTAAGGGTGGAAGTCAAGGTGGGAAAAGACAGGAATCAAGGTGGCTTGAGGAGGAAGAACTGTGGGAAACTAAAGAGGGAAGAAGGGGCTGTTGCATGTAAATAATTTGCTGTTTAGTAAACCTGTTTGTCCATGCCTTGCATCTGATCTGCACAGACTTTGCTGTTTTGTTACTAAGTTCCTTTCTACTCTTTCCCAGATGAGGGACTCTCATGTGCCTCTGTGATTGCAGGCAGACACAGGCCGGAGGTGGAAGCAGCTGCCAAGAGCCCAGGGGAGGATGGCAATGCCAGAAACTGGAGTGGGACCTCTGGTCTCAGGGACACAGATGTCCATGGTGCCAACCACTGGAGCTAGTGTGTAAACTGAGTGTGTGAGTGCCAGCAAAGATCAAACCAGGTGAGCCACCAACTCAGTGTGGTGATCTGAGAGCTTGGGTGTCTCTATGAGAAAGATAGGGATGGGTTCTGGGGTGGTTATTGGGGATCAGGGGAGTTTCAAATGGTTCTTTGTGTACGTGTGCATCTGTGAGGGCATTTGTACCAGCAGCTAGAGCATGTGGCCTCAGGAGTTTGTGTGCCCAGGTGCTGGCTACAGGACAGACTGGGAGTGTAAGCCCAGCTGGGAGAGAAGGGGTTTATGCACACATACATACTCTCAGTGACAGATCTTCCTGCTCAGCAGAGAGGGAAGCAGAATGAGGCCATTGCTTTCTGTGCTCCCTGTGTGTAAGTGCTCTGTGTCTCTCTCTGTATTGATCTGTGCAGACCACTGTAGATTTAAATGCAGTGTAGACATGTTTGTGCCTGTTCCTGGTGTGCATAGGGATTATATGCTCAGTCTCACTACTGATGAACCTGGGGACATGAAGTTGTGACAGTTTCATCTCTCTTGAGCTGCCAGATTTGTCCTTAATCTACTAACAGAAATATATTGAGCAAATATTCTTTTCCCTTTTACCTAGGGAAGGAAGAGTAGAACTGGAAATGATTAAATATCACTTGAACAAATACAAGAAGGAAGAAAGTCAGTAAAGAACAAAAAATTACATCTTATTTATTTATAAAATGTAGTGACAGTGATGTGGCTTCCTAGAAATTCTGTATTGATTGAGTTTATAACAGATTTTTGTACTGCAATAATCCCTTTCCCCTCATCTGGCTGGCTCGGTCATAGTAAGGTGATAAACATAATCTTTCATTCAGGTGGTTTTAGCTGCTTGAAGAAGTTCTGCTGGAGATTTGCCTATCCAACTTCTGGTGATGTTTTTTACCAGGTTGTCCACAAACAGCTCCTCCTCTTTTCATTCTTTTTCTTGGCAAATTTGTTTGCTATGACTTTTGCTTCAGTCACACTGCCAAACCTTTCCAGCTTCTCTCTTTTCACTGCTGCTAGCAGAGGCTCATGGGATCCAATTACCGCAGATCCTGCTTTCCAGTAATAGAGCTGTTAGTTCTGTGCACTGTACATGGTATCTATTGAATTCTGCAGAGACATCTGAATTCAAAGGCTTGAATTCTTCATTCTGTTACTGCTGTTTGAGTTTCACCTGTTTCACACTGTTCATGCTCTTGAGAACACAATATTTCTAAGAAGCTCCTTTTTTCCTTCTCTTGGATCTACTAAAGTTGTTCTTGTCTTTCCAGGTTGTATTTTGGACTGTGAGCACTGCTAGCATGAGGGCAATTCTTTGGATTTCTGTTTCAAGTTTCCTGTCTTTCATGGTAGTAGTACCAAGGTACTTGAATAAGTCCCTCCATTCAACTTTCTTGCTTTTGATATTTATTTCTTTTTCAGAGTCAGTAATCTTCATTGTCATTACACTGCTATTTTTTGTCCTGATCTCCATACCACATCATTGCTGTGCTGCCTAGCTTTGCCATTGCTTTTCCATGCACTGGTCCCATTCCTCCTATCAAATCTACATCATCTTCAAAGGATAGATTACCTGTATTATTACTACCTCTAACTGATAGCACTCCTTCAAAGTTTTCAGAGTCCTTTGACAAGGAAACTATTGAAGAGATGTGGCAGTAGGAGACATCACTTTCTTACACCAGTATATGGAACTACTTACTCAGTGTGTTGCCTTTAAGGACTTTATCCCTGCACTATAATAAAGGATTTCAATGGTTGTCACTGTTCTTTTGCTAATGTTGAGTGTCTTCATCACAGTCTATAGTATTCATTGCCATGAATGATCAAATGATCTATTGAAGCCTGTGAAGTCACAGTGTAGTTCTATTTCATATTCTCAGTATTTTTTGTTCAATTTCTTAAGGTGAATCTATTGTAATTGGCGTCATTCTAAAACTTCCTTCTTCCTCCTCAGGTAATGTCTTTGGCAGATCAGGCAGACATAGAACATATTCTCAAGGCCTCTTTTCAGCAAATAATGCCCTGACAGCATTATGATATGTGGGAAGCTTGTGAATTGCAATAATGGCAGTATTTCCCTTACTTTTTTTGTAAATGCATAGCTTTTCCTGACAGAGATTTTCCCAAGTAATTTCCTTGATAAGTCTAAGGATGGAAAAAATCCATTCTGAGTCTTGTTCAGTTCCTATTGATGTTAAGTCAAAATGTACTTCATAGTTACACAAAATCTTGCACCAGTCCCACAACCTGCCTGAAACTGCTTTGGCTTCCTTTTTGGAAGGCATACATTTTTGTCCTAAAATATAAATACACTTCTTCATTGTTAAGTTGATGGCAAATTTTTTTTCTTCCTCCTTTCTATATCCTGTTGTGTGTGTATCTGTATGATTTTAACTTTTGGTACTGCTCCTTATCCTGAGCAGCTTTCCTGTGGTTCTCTTTTTCCTACAAGTATCTGAACTAGCCATCTTACTGCTGTTAAATTTATCATCCTAAATGATTTGTTCATATTCAATTTCCTAGGAGAAGTGCTTAATTTTTTTTTTGGTAGAATTTAATGTATTGATATTTTTTCCAGTAACATGCTTGGCAATCTCATCTTGGTCAGGACCTTATCCATGGACTTTACATGACATCTTAATGAGTAGCTTATCCTGGCTCACTTTTGCTCTTCAAGAGTAGAGGTAATAAAGCCTATGGTCATAAATAGATGACTACCTAAGAATCAAGTCTTCAGAGTACCATTTTTCATCCAGTGATGCTAGTCCTTTTGTTAGCAAGGCAAAACAATGTGGAGCTGAGATCAAAGCAGCATGCTGCTTTGCAGAAGCATAACCCTAATTTCTTTCTTGTAAAGTCTTGCAGAGCTTCCAAAGGACTCAGGTTCTGTAACTCTCCACATAAATGATTACTGACTTTCATAAAGTGAAAAATTTTAGTAATTTCTTTCTATTTCAAGGTGAAGTATCAAGAACTTCCCTCTTGATAGAAGAGATTTTGTTTACAGCAAGAGCAGTCATTCACTGGAATACCCTTCCCAGTGGCATCACTGGAGGTTTTCAAGATGTGATTGGATAGGATGCTAGATAATGTCAACTCGGTTCCCTTTCCCATCAAAGGTTGGACCAGGTGATCGTCTGAGGTCCCTTCAAACTTGGGCTGTTCTATAATTCTATAATTCTAATATAACAAGAATAGAAAAATTGATTCATTTTACAGCAGTTAATTACTGAAGAATCCTGATGCTTTAATTTTATTTAGAAAGAAATAGCTTTTTCCAAATTAAAAGCTGCCCAAGATGTGAGGACTCACCTGTTTTATGTACGTTAATTATGAATATTAACTTGATGACCTTTAGGTTACATGAAGTTTCCATGGGATCCAAATAAGAGGTATTGCCCCTATAAACTTTCAGGATAAGGTTCTGTAGATTTTTTTCTTGCCTTGAACCAGTGATTTCAAGTTACCTTAGACATCTCCAGTCGCCTTCCTTGCCTCTGAATAAGGATCAAGGAAATTGAAAGGTTAATGTGGAGCAGCACAGCTGGGTGTTAGAGATACATCCCACGTGAGCAACAAGTTGTTTTGTTTTTTGGTAAGTAAATACAAATGTTTGTGGTTTTTAGTAATTTAATTGTAAGTCTTTTAAATGAGGTAGGAAACTTGAATCCTGTGAAGGTTTCTAAAATTTATTTTAACTGCCATAGTTCAATAACAAAATTATTATTCTGGGTATTTTATGATTTACATAAATTACAAATGACTTAGCGGTCATTTGTAATGACCTCTAAGAAAAAGTATGAATTATGTACCTATTCAGACACCTAAGAGTAGGTACAGAACAGTTTTGTCATCTTCCAGGTTTATATTTAATAATTGAATTTTTAAACTTCACACATGTGTACGTTTTTTTAAGACATAATGTAATAAAACTTATTTTTTCCATTGAGCACAATGGTGGCTTTTTAGCCCTGTTATGTTTCTGCAGAAATGCAAACTGCCAACACAGATGGAAAAATCTTATTGGATAAGTAAACTGTACTACAGGTATAATACTGTATAAAAACTAACCTTATATCCAGACTATTTTAATCAGATTTTTATTGGTTAAAATTTAAAATAAAGCCAGCAGTTGTGATAAATGGTAATGTTTTGTTTCTTTGCTAGAGCATAATTTGGTTGGAAATGCAGTACAATAAACTATAATAATAGAATAACTATGATTATATGGCAGTAATTGCTGAAAAATACCTGTTGCAAATGAGGTTAGGCAGAATGAAGTATGCATGATGGGAATGGAAGGAAAATAGCATATACAGCAAAAATAGAATTTGGGAAACACAAATCAAAGAGTATTTTTGGGATCTCAAATCCTCCAAGTGTGTACACTATGTACCCTCTTACTGACAAGTACTGAGTAGGTATCATCTTCTAATTTTAACAAGAAAATTTTAAACTATGTTCAATTAAATGTAGGATGTTCTGCAATAATTGTTGTGAGACCAGTAAGGAAAAACTAACAGAAGTGATCAGAACTAATTGGGCTTTGTGCAGTCTTAATTTTATGTGGCAGTTGAGAAACATGAATCCTGAGGAGTAGTGTAAATTTAAATTGCAGACTATTACCACTAATGCAGTGTGATATTATGGATCCATTTGTTAATTTCTTTTATTGTTAGATCTAATCTCACAAGGCCATTGACATAACAATTAGAAATACAAGTTCCTGTTCTTTTGCATGGCTCATGAAAAATAATTTTATGTCTTTAAGAAAAAGTGAGCAAGGGCAACGTGTGATGTGTAATTGATTAGTGTGAGATGGGCAAAATGGCTGTCTCCAAAGATGTTTCTAGCCAAGCTCCACTCAGAATGCCCTTTCATTCTAAGTAAAATAAACAAGTTTGCATTTTTTGGGATGCTCTATTTGTTGTCCAGTAAAACCTTATAGCTTCTGGGCTTTTATACAACAAGGATTTATAGTATCTATTCTCCCTGTGTGAAGTCCCAAGATAATGGTAATAGATGGCTAGTTTTGCCAATAAATCCCTCAGGGCACAGACAGAAATGTGTGTCTCAGATGAGTTGTTCAGAACTAAATCCACATCCCAAATGGAACATAGTGCTTAGGCTTAAGAGACTTATCTCTGAAAATGTAAAGGTGTTTTTCTTCCCACTCCTAATAAAGGCAAACTATGGCAAAACCAAAACCCATGGCTCCTGAGAACTCATGTATCTACTAATCAAGAGTTGGAGGCCCACTTTCTTGAAAGTAATCTAGAGTAATTTGTGAGATCCAAAAATCTGTCCCTTGAGGACTTTGCTTCTTCAGTTCAAAAGGCTGGAAGTTCATGTGTGTGAAAGACAGCAGATTGCCAGGACTACTAGCCAAAATGTCAGGAGTTTTTCATTGTCTGAGAGCATGGAAATGCATCTAAGTAATAAAGGAAGTGGTGAATGGAAGACAGGAAGAGAAGACAGAAAAGCAAATTGAGGGAAGTGGGACAATGAAGTTATTGGTCTTTACCTGGACTTTCATTAGAGCCCACAGAGAAAAGAGAAAGAAGCTGACACAAACTGTCACGACTATTTCAGATTGGATAAAAATTCAAACCATTCTTATCTTCAGGATATACATATGGCTTACAGGCTGTACAGGTGTTGGCATGTTCTGCAGATTTGTTTTCTTTCATTCAGCATGGCATTGCTGACCTATATTCAGCTTGCTAACAGATATAACTCAAAATTTTTCTCTGAAGAATTGGTTCCTCCCTCTTTAATTATGCAGCAGATTATTCCTGTTTGACAGCTCTATTTTCCCTAATAAATATCATTCTTTTCTGACTGTAACTTCAGTTTTTTCAAGATTGTTTTGAATTTTGATTCAAAGCATCTTGTACACTTTCATTGCCCTTAGTGATCCATAGTTCCCTCATTCTTCTTGCCTTTTCTCAGGCTTTTGTTGTTTCTGGTTTTCCTGCATGTAATCCTCTGCACATATTTTCCCATCAGTGTGCCTTGGACTACCACAAATAATTATTTAATTTTTCTGAACTTAGATTCTTTGTATTCTGCTGATCTGAGAGGACATAATTAAATCCTTAGGCCTTAAACTCATTTTACTAGTTGGATTCCTGAAATGGTTGCAAACACTGTTAGAAAATAAATTTTACAACCCTTTATAGATCTGAACAAAAATCTGAAACAGAGATTCTAAGATTTTGCTTAAATAAAGATTTATCTGGATTTTTATTACTTGTATAGCTAGTAAGTCAATACTGGTAACTTTTAATTGAAAACCAGTTTTGAAATCACAACTTCAAGCACTGATATTGCAAACATTACGTCTAAGAGATCAGCTGACATGGGTAGAGACAAAAAACAATGTCTTTAATAAACTTCTTTTGGGACAGCATCAGACCAACCAAACTCCAAACTACCCTTTTTTTAACCCAGCTTTTCAGTTCTTCAAACTAAGAAAGGAAATTTGCCTAAATTCTAGGTTTCGTTTAGCAAAATAAAGAGTAATTGCAGCCCAGCTACTCATATCTAGACCACTGCCTGTACAGCTAGGTCAGTTTAGCACACAGTGTCTGTGGAGATAACACATTTACATATGGTGTGTCCAGCAACATAGTAGATTTTTTTTGGTCATGACATATCTTACAAAATGTAGTTATAACAGTTGATTAATTATCCATACTATTAGCTTTGTTGAAATTACATTATTGTTATTCCAACATATGGCAACTACACAGGCAATGGAAGCAGGGACAGATATCTTGGGAAGAGTCTATGGACACTCTTCAGCTGTGTAGGGTTGGGGCTAGAAAGACCATGGCACAGCTGAAACACAACTTTGCAGGGATGAAAATAATAATAATTTCTACAGGCATATTAGCCAAAATATGAAAGCCAAAGAAAGCATACCCCAGCTGATGAGAAATAAATTCAATAAAAGAGGAGAAGGCTGAGATATTTCATCATTTTTTTGCCTCAGTCTTCACAGGTAACATCTCTTCCCACACTTCTTGAGTAGACAGACTGAGATAGGGGATGGGAGAGCAAAGCTTCCCACTCCAAGTGACAATCAGGTTCATGACCACCTGAGGAACCTGAACAAAATAATCCTATGCAACCTGATGGGATACATCCCAAACTCCTGAGGGAATTGGTTGATGTAGCTGCCAAGACACTCAAAACTCATTATATGAGTTTCATGATATTCAAAAACTCATCACATGAAGTGAAGTCCCAGGTGACTGGAAAAAAGTTAAATATTGCACCCATTTTTAAAAGGGTAGGAAGAAAGACCCTGAGAATACTGACCTGTCAGCTTCATCTCTGTGCCTGGGAAGATCATGGAACAGATTCACCTAGAAGCTGGGCTAAGGCACATGAAGGACAGGGAGGTGATTTGGGACAGCCAGTATGCTTTCACCAAGGGCAAGTCCTGCCTGACCAGCACAGGAGCCTTCCGTGATGGAGTGACCATATCAGTGGACAAGGGAAGAGCTCTCAGTCTCATTTATCTGGAATTCTGTAAGGCCTTTGACATGATTCTCCACTACATCCTTCTCTCTAAATCATACATCTATGGATTCTTATGCATGGGCTAATTAGTGGAAGAGGAATCTGTTGGATGTTCCTATCCAGAGAGTAGAGGTCAACAGCTCATTGTCCAGAGAAAGAAGAGTGGTGAGTGGTGTCTCTTAGATGTTTGTACTGAGACAGGTACTGTTTAATCTCTTCATCAGTACTTCCAGTACTTAAAGAGGTCATTTAAAAATAGGAAGGACCCAAACTATGGCCTGTTGGTATAGAACAAGGGTAAAAGACTTTAAACTGGAAGAGAAGAGGACTAGGTTAGATATTAGGAAGAATATCTCCACTATTTGGGTGTGAGACACTGTACAGGTTGCCCAGAGAGGCTATGGATATCCCATCCCTGGAAGTGTTCAAGGCCAGGCTGGATGAGACCCTGAAAAAAGATGATCCAGGGGAAGATGTCCCTGCCCATGGTACAGGTTTAGAACTAGCTGATCTTCAAGGTTCCTTTCAACCCAAACCATTCCATGATTCTACACTAATTGCAGGGCTTTGGGAGGACGTCTTCTGTGCCAGCTGGACCCTTCTACCCTCTCTATTCAAACACTTCCAGAGAAGAGCCAATTTTGCTGAACATATCTGTGTACTATTTTTGCTATGCTTAAGCAAAATTTTTTGCCTTAATATGTTTCAACCAAATGTATGCTTCTAATTTCTTTAAGAGCAAATTATAGATTCAGAGTATTAAGGGAAATTATGCATTTCAGATGACAGAAACAGCTGAGAATATTCTTAGAATTTGTAAAGAAAAATGAAAGTACTGCAAGTCAGAGCAGGGCCTTAAAAATTTATCTAAATTCTCCCCGAGGAAGAGTCTACCTATTTTTCCACTGAGTATATAAGAAGCCTAGTAGATTAGCCTGCTGTCTCAGGCACTTAAGTTAGTTGCCTAAATTTAAGTTGTGTGGAGGCTGTTCTTTCCCCATTCCCACAACATTTATAATTAATCAACTGAAAAGCAGCTCATGAGCAATTCACAGTAGGAAGAGATCAATTCTCAGGGGAAGGTGTCTGCAATCAGTAATCTAGACTGCTCTAACTAAATTTGTGGAATAAATTCTACACAATGAATTTTTCAACTTGCTTTTCAACTAGTTTAATTCCTTTAAGCTCTGAAGTAATTTGTTGGCATCAATACTTTCAGTTAGCTGAACAATGGTCCACAGTTTCTGCTAAACTCTTAAATCCTCATAGTTTGAACAGTTGAATCATCTCTAGCAACAGCATTTTTGCTCAAAAGTTAAAAAAATAAAGTTAAAAGTGAAAGTGCTGCTATTTCTGTATTATTACATATCAGCTCCAGTTCTCCACTGTGACTTAAACACTCCAAAAGTAATATCTTCTACAGGTTTAGAATAAAACAAATACTGTACTGTAAATAAAAGTTAATAGAACCATAATATCTTGGAAGAAAACAAGGAAGCATTACATTTCATTATGTCTCCCTTCCTTAGAAGTCTGAGTGTTCCTGAAGCAGTTATCATTAATCTTAATACAATATGGTGCAAATGCCAGAAATATTACACAATCATGCAAAATGTTAGTAAAATTCAGTTACCTGCAGTGTTCTCTGCCATCTGTGGTAAAATCCTTGAGAAATATAAAGAGATATATAATAATACAGCAGTGTCAGGACTGGCTCAACAGCTTCTTATATTTTGTTTGGTTTGTTTGGGTTTTTTTAACTTGTTTTAATCTTCAGAAATGTCAATATCAAGCAGCAGAATGCAAAATTTTATGTTTACCTCATAAGGAAAATGAAAGGAAGTCTTGATACCTTATAGGCTCACTTTATATTCCAATTACAGTCTTTCTATTAATAAATTATTTAAATGTCCAACTCATGTGATGATAAGGCATTTCATTAAAATGATCTTAATTATTTCTCAAAAGAAATAATCTTTTGAGTCCAAAATCAGTCAAACATATGCTTTCATTCTCTTAAAAAATTAAGGGATCCTTTTGGTCTAAAATTTACAGGAAAGAAGTGAAACAACTGCATTTACTTTGACAGACTTTGGGTCACATCTACAGAAATTTAAAATGAGCAAGTTATAGAAACCATTTTAAAAGTTTTAGAACTCCTGTCTGGCCCTTAAGGCCTTTCTTTGCTGCAGCTTATGAAACTTCTAAAAGGGTAAACTTCCAAAGCAATCTGTAGGAACTACACACAAACCCCCTTTATTTATGATCAAACTCTATGTGATTATTTTTCATGCATAACTCTTAAAATTCATCCCAAAGTGTCTTGATTGTATTGAATCATCAAAGAGCATGGAAACAGAATTGAACTTACAAAGCTATTTGAAACTTAGGCTTTTGTAATAAAAATGTTAAAAAAACCTCCTGGGTTACATATTATACAGCAGAAAACTTAGGAAATAATCAAAGAGTTTGTAACTTATCTTCATAATCTTCATCCAACAATGTAGTTGCACTCAAATTTTTCCAGAAAGGACTATTCAGCCACTAGACAAAAGAACTTCTGAAGAATTTAACACATTTAGTAGGAAAAAAAAAAAGTCACTAATCCATTTGAAACAGATTCCTAGTGGCAAAATAAGAAAGAAAAGCCTTTTGCTTTTCAGGGTATGATAGCAAAGAATTGTAGTCTAGTTTGTCTAATTACCATCCTTCCGATTGTATGTGAAAACCAGGTCTTCAATCTGAATAATATGCGTAGTGTGTACTTTTAAGTACAGTTTCTTTTTAAATTTTACTTTGTTTGAATGACTGTAAAGAACAGGTCCTATATGTCATCCATATGCTCCTCAGAACAAAAATATTTCAAGAGTATTAAAAGCCGTACCAGTTTAAACTTAAAGATCTAAAAGTATAGTAGTTCCTGTAGATTGCAATTAATGCTTGTGAAAGTCATTTTGCTTTATCTCTCTACAGTTTTTCTCCTATATTTATTTTGATAGAAAATATAGATGTCAACAGACCTCGGGTGAAACGATGATAAATTTTCTATTTCATGCCAAGAAAATAGGTCTCTTCTTTCCCCAGCTGGCAGAGTTGGAAGAAATTTTCAGGGAAAAGGATTCTTCTCAGTTACTTGTAAAGGAAGATTAAAGTTGATATGATATTGAAGATTGAGGTTTCTTTAGAATTCTCTACTGTTTAGATTTTGGTACAATTCTAATTTCAGTAAGTTTGCATCAAATTATTATAAATACACATGTACTTTTGAGGAGTGCATTAGAATTAAACATTTTTTATTAAATAATTCATTATGAGCCCCAAAAAGTAGAAATCATATTCTTCAACCTCTGACTCCCACTTTTAAATTCTTTACTAAAGAAATACAGTTGTCAGAATCAGTCTCTGAGAGAAGTTTTCATAGAAAAAGGAATTCTGTTAAAAGAAGCAGAGCATTTTGCCTTTTCATCACTTAGATCTGTTGGATTACAGCTTCCTGCTTTGAGAAAGAACAGGGCATTGAAATGCATTATAAAAACAGAGTACACACTTCACCTTGTCTCCAATGATTTACTTTTACAACATTCTTCTCCAGGTGTTCTGTAGAGAATTGCATCTTACAGATATGGAGAACATTGAACAGCAAGCATTTGCTAGGACACCTCTGCTGACAAATAGGAGACAAAGCTGCATATATATGGATGTTTTTGATTCAGAGCAGAAGAGGAGCAGCAAATATTTTCTAAAAAACTTCTTCATTAGCTACTTTTATGTTACCATGGTCTTCAGCTAAAAAGCAGTGGAATTACTTGAAAAAAAGTTTTGGTTTTTTTTTTCTGTTTAATTCAATTTTTGTTCCTATATTTTTAGGTGTCATGATGATTCTAAACTCCTAGACATAAAAAAAACCAGACTGAAACATGGAGATTTCTGAGTAATGAGCCAAACAAATGACTGAAAAGACTGAGTTTGTGTAAAGCAACTTGAACCCATCTTTGATTAGCTTTAAAAGCAAAAAGGAATGCAAACAGTTATTCAGGCAACAAGTAACAGCTCACCAGAAAGGGAAGATAAAGATTTTAAAAAACCAACAAGGTTGGATGTTTTTCCCACAACCAAAAAAGCAACAAACCTGTAAGAAATGAATTCTGCCTGAGCAAGTGACAGATAGAACCTGGGTTTGTGAGTTTTCCCCATGGGGCTCATGGAGAAGAAGAAATGAAGACTGGGCATGGACTTGGAAAACAGAAGTAAGTCCAGACAGGAATACCAAGATAAATGGAAAAGAGAATGCAGCATAAAAATCTGATGGCCTGCATTTACTGAATAGCAGAAGCTGAATGGCAAATCAGCAAACCAAAAAAAAAGAATGACTGTAAGAAAACGGCAGGAGGATTAAGAGTTAGTTTAGGGACAGCTATGCTGCAGTGGGCAGTAAGGAGGAATAGCATGCTGAAGGAGAAGATAGGATGGCAGAAGAGAGAAGCTGATGGTCCCATAAGAGAAGAAGTAATGGAGATAGCTTTGAGAAATTGCCCAAGTATAAACAAAGGCATTACACAGAAGAGAAGGCAGGATAGTTAACAGACAGGAGAAATAACTCAGAATAGAGCTTTAAGATGAGAGGCAGTGTTTTTGTGACTTGAGAGTCCTTGATGCAGACTAACAAATCTGCCACTATAATAGATCCCAAGGAAAGTCAGCATAAAATCTGCCAGGAATAAACATGCACACTGGGAGGTCAGGGATGACAGGAATCTTCAAAAATACAGGGAGAAATATCTAGATGTTGATCACTTTCCATGCTGGGACACAGCCTATATTTCAAATGGAACAGATCAAGGGGAGTGCTCCAAACTAGCTACTGAGATGCACAACTGCCCCAGGTGATATCCAACAGAATTGTTCCAGCTACTGGGCAAGGAATTTAGAAATGGTCTTTCTCCTCTAGGACTGCTTCTCAGAGATAGGTTACAACAAACTCATCAGATATTGAAAATAATTCATTGCACTAAGTGCAAGAATATATTTTGTAATGTAAAAATATACCCTATAGTGCATGCTATGCAACATAAACATATACTCTGGTGAGATAAGATATTGGTGCCACTCATTAGACATTATTAATGGTAATGGGAAAGAAGAGAACTACAATGAGAACAGTAAAATATGTAAAGACAGACTCAAAAGGAAATTTCAAAAATATGTAAGAGAATATCAGGTTCTGAGTAGACAATGAAGCACTGATCAACACTCATTTAATATCTTCATTATTACCCTTGCAAAGAAAAGTGCAAAGGTATTTCACTTGCTGACACAAAATTGGCAACCCTGTGAGTATGGGAAAGATCAGATTCTTGTAATGTAAGGACTCCCTGACACTAAGGAATGGAGTACAGATATGGATGAAATTCAACTGCAGAAAGTAAAGGTCATTCATGCAGGGACCAATAATGAGAATTTCTTCTATAATCTAGGAGCTTCTCAGTTGGAAACAATAAAGAAGGAAAAGCAGCTGGATCTATTAATCAGTCACGGAATATCTATGAGCCACCAATGCCATGCAAGCATGAAAAAGTGAATGTGATTCCAGGTTACATAACAGAAGGTTAAAGGCCATTCCTCAAAGAGCCGTGGTGTCATTCCCATTGTTTTAATGGTAATACACCAGCAAGCAGTAGATTAAAGAACAGACACAGACATCTTCTAAATTAAATAACCAATGGACTCATACCCTGGAAAGTTATTAAGTGATGGCAGTTTAGCAAAAGCATTATAGAATTTTTCATCTACTATTATGCACTAAAACCAGGTATTAAAATCAGGGACTGGTCCCTGTTATTTTGGTGTGATGCAATTGCACAAAATAATACAGGTTCAGCCACAAGACAACTTGCAATTATAGGTTTAATTATGCAAACACTTAGATCCATTAATAATTGCATATTGAGGTACTTTTCTTTTAATACCGCAGATTCAAAATTATTGGTTTAATAGATCTCCATTTAGTAATCAAAGGAGGACCTTTAGAGTAGTAATGGCAGTTGACAAGTCATATTCAAATCAATATGCCAAGTGATATATGTGATAATGGAAATCACCTAATAAGAAAGTCCAGTAAACATAAAGCTGTTTAAAACTCATCCATTTACTCTTCTATTTATTGACTTTGTTAATCTTTTATGCAGCACAATCATTAAGAGAGGTCTTATATTACTAACCATTGCAGGTTACCTGTACTGTAGGTAGTCATTCTCATGAACATTGTAAGTCCCTTCTAACTCTGCATATTTTAACATGCAATAACTTGTGTGGATGAATAGTATGTGACCTACTAACAGAGCAGCAAACTTAATTGTCAAAAGAGTGAGTAGCATAATTTGCAATTTAGTACTTTTTTCTAAAAGTATGCATTGAGATACTACACATTTTTTCCATGTGCAGCATCAGTTTTCTGGTAGTGATATGTGATGACCCTGATCTTTTTGCAGTTATGCAGTGGTCAAGAACTTGGCTTCCTGAGGATTTTCCTTTGCAGCATAAGATTTATTATGTATTCTTCTTTCACTTAGATTGACCTGGTTTTATTTTATAATTATTAGAAGAATATTTCTTGCAACTTTTTTCTAACAGGAAGAAAGGAAGTGAAGAAAGCAATCAGTAGGAAGTCAGTATGAATTATCTATTTCATTTAAAATCTATTTCTCATAAGGATTATATATAAATTATATGAATATTTATCATAAGAAAACTGCAGAAAAGATGGATGGAGAATTTATTGCAATGGGATAAAAAAGATGAGGATTTCTAAGTGCACTCAAATACAGAAATAAAACAAGAAATAAACAACAAATTCTTTATATACTTTGCATTTTCTCATCGTATAGAAAACACTCTCTCCTTCAGTTAGGCTTTTGTAATTTAATTTCTTTACACTACCAGGTTTCATGCTACAAGCTTTAAACTTCTTGAAATGCAGATTTCTATAATATTTCAGACTGCATGGATATACTATTTAACATTTCCTCATTATTTAAAGACAGTACGGGTACAATGGACTTATGGATACAGAATAAAATAGTATGTAGCAGGCCAATAAAGTTTATTTTTTGGTTTTGGAGTTGTAGGGTTTTTATATTTTCTTGTCACATCGAAGAGACTATACTAGACAATCACTTAAATTTGACAGATTAACTACTCTTCAAACAAGCAAACAGTTACTAGCAAAATTGTGTGAATTAACTTATCAGTCCAGAATTTTTTCTTGTTGATATCTGCTTCCAAAAACTCAAGGATTTATCAGTAATGTCTAAACCAAGAGGACAAGAAGAACTTTTAGACCAAGCCAAAACATGCCAGTACCTTCAACAAAAAGAATCAGTTGAAAAGCATACTTTACCTTAAAATTACTAAACAGTCAGATTCCTTATATCAAAGGACATTTAAACAAGTAGAAGTATGAGCTAGAAGTGGCATCTTCTCCTTATGGTGTTAATTCATAAATTTTTAGGAAACAAGTACCTTTCAACAATGCAAGAGTGGCAAATACAAAATAAATAAAACATACTGCTAGTATTCTTACCTAAACTTCTCTCACATTTATGTGGTTGACCTTCCTTGCTTATAGAAACACAATAAATTAAAAATTGAAAATATTTGACAAAATTATGTGAGAATTGATACAATATGAATGAAGCTAACAAATACCTATCATGGCAGGCAATTTACCTCTGTTCTGCTATAAATTATACATTTGGGAGATTGAGTAGAACAGATATTTGATAACTCTGAGCACAATAGGTCACAGTAAGTTCTTAGCAACCCCTAAAGTCAGGCATTTTTCTGGAAAAAGCAAAGCAAGATCCATGGAGACAGAAGCTGTTGAAGCAAGCAAGCACAATATAAACAGAGGAGGCATGCACACGTATAAGTGGGTAGCTGTTACCATTTCAGGTATTGTTAACATGCCATATGAAATATGAAATATAAAACCAAATGAAAATTACTGGAGACAGCTCAAATGTGTACACTTGCCTTCTTATAACCAGCTGATATATTGCAGGAAAATATGCATTGAAAGCTTGGTTTTGGAAGAATAATGGTTACATCCAGTGGCCATATAAGGTAGACCCAGTATAAATTCCCTCAGAATCTCTGAAAGGGAGCATATGTTTCAAACCTTACATTTTTGAAGACAATACAACAAGCTAATTCAGGTGAAACAATTTCTAATTATGTCTGATCAACACATTTTTTCTGGTTTTGTCATAATTTTAGCTTACTGAAATTGTTTTTAGCTTACTGAAATTATTTTAGGTGCCACTAAAGCTTTAAACTTTATAACTTTTTCCAACTCCCTGAAAGGAGGTTGTAGCAAGGTGAATGTTTGTCCCTTCTCCCAGGTAACAAGTAACAGGACCAGAAGAAATGACTTTAAATTGTGCCAGGGGAGGCTTAGATTGGATGTTAGGAAAGAATTTTTCACTGGAAGGGTGGTCAGACATTGATTGGCTGCCCAGGTAAGTGGTGATATGACATTCCTGGAATTGTTCAAAAGATTTGTGGGTGTGACACATGTGGTATAGTGGTGAGGAAGGTGGTGCTGGGTTAGTGGTTGGACTCAATGATCTTAGATGTATTCTCCAACCTTAATGATTCTGAGATTTTAAAGAACATACAATTTAAAACATACAATTCAAAATGACCTAGTTTTAATTGACTTCCAAAACAGTGGGTAAATTGTCTTCTGCTTTTTCCTTATTGGCCCAGATGTCTGCCTGCTGTTGCATGGAAGAACCAGACAGTGATGTAACAGAGGCCCAGAGTAGTGTTGATAGAGGATTGGCTAATATGGGTCCCTCGGTGAGTATATACTATGTCACAAAATATGTATTTTAAAAAAGTTAATCCTTGTGTGGTTTGAGATATGGTATAAGTGAGAGCAACTTGGGCTAAAAAAGCTTTGCCTTCTCAGTCCCTGACTTTTATCAATGTCACATATTTGGATTTTCCCATGTTATATAAAAAATGTGAGTGCAGAATCCTCTACTTGCAGTCTGATGACATGTATGTGCACTTTTTTTCAAGAGTGCCCCCAGAAATTTGGAGTTTGCTTCAAGAAGACAGTTGATGCAAAACAGAACTAGAGAAACACAGGATGACAATCTTATTCTAAGGTGTGCAAAGTAACACTTGAGAAGCATCACCTGGCCTGAGGAACAGGCCTATTTGCTCCAGGGAGGGGATGACTACAGACCCATTGCAGTTTGGAGCAGTTCCATTCCCAACACCTCCTCCCCTCTTTTCCCAGACAGCATCAGAGAGGCTGCTGGAGAATCCACATTCATGGTCAGTAGGTGTTCTTCACAGAGGTCCCAGAATATGCCCCTTGCCTTAACTATTCTGTTCATCCTCATAAAACAACAGGCTAATTCTAAAATACAGGTTTCTTCAGAGATAACATACTCAAGAAGTTGTCACTGCTTCAGATTCTTCGCAAGGAAAAAAAACCTTAGTGATAAAAACTTCAAATTCTGAATAAAATTGCTGTGGTGATTCTGAAAATTATAAAATAACACTGATTACAACACTCTGACATAAAAGAACATAAATCTAATAACTCTTGGAGACACTTTTCTCTGAACACACAAATTTGTTGTTTAACTTTGGTGAAACCTGTTGGGCAATGAGGCATCAAACACTTGCAGCCTTTAATGCCACAGAGTAATGTGTTGAAAGTTCATGGCAACTGGTATAAAAACTATGGCAGAGGTGTAATTTTTCAGAACTTGACAAATAATAGACATACATGGACAAGAAGTTCTCTTAATTAAAAAGTATGCAGAACTCATTTCATTTATTAAAAAATGAACTTCATAAATTTAGGGCTCAGAAAGACACAAAACCAAACTATTAAATTATTTGTCTGTAAGGACATTGAGGGTATTATATCAGTACAAAATCAATGATTCTTTGCCAAGAGGCACTAGGACACAAAGGAATGAACTTAAGATACAACATGGGAACATGGGGGAAAAAAGCTATAAGGAGAAAGTATTCTACCATGAGAATAGTCAAACAGTGACTCTAAAAGGCTGTAGAATCTCCATCCTTAGGGATATGCAGAATTTGACTGGAAATCACCATGAGCAACCTTATCCTTTTGGAACAGGAGGCTGGATTAGATGACCTCTGGAGGTCCTTTGCAACCTATGTTATTCTATGGTTCAAAGATTTAATTTTCTTCTTTGATGTGTAACCTGATAGGTTTTACTGGAAGGGGAAAGCCATAGCACTGCAATACCTCAGCTTGAGTTAAGCTCTTCTCATGTCACTAAACATCTAGGAAGTTACAGCTTTTAATTAATTGCTGAAATACAGAACTTGTAGAAATAAAAACTGAATAAATTAAAAGGCAGTTAAGTCACAAGTTTGGTAGTTTTCAATACTTCCTGTAAGACTGTTAACCAAGTAAATACTACACCTCTCCATTATCTGTGCTGCATGATAGCACTAAAATACAGGAACCTTCTGACTTGGAAAGGTTCTTGTATTTAGGAGCAATCTTGTAACAAGCCTTTGGTTGCTTTCGCCAGATTAATTGTTCTCAGTATTTGACAAACTTCTTAAAACATACAGAATAAAACTACCTACCCAATTATTGATTCTTCAAGACCAATGGTTGTTTAACTGATTTGGAAGCTGACCCAAGAAGGATGGTGTCTGGGATCTCTTTGTGGAAACACTCCTTTAGCATAAGCAAATATGTTTTAGTGCTACTGTTATCAAAGGAAGGACAGCCCTGTAGCCTGTACCTTCCAACCCCGCTGTGCCTCTTATTGTAGGGATTGGAGAAATTAATTCAGGAACCTTTCTCTTGTTCCCAGCTCTCATTTCATGTGGAAGCTCTGCTTCAGGGTTTCATAAATCTCTCCTACATCACAATAGCACAGGCTGGAGTCCTACAGGGCAGTTGCCATTATCCATGGACAGCAAATAAATGGAAATAATCAAAATTTGTAGGCCACCACTTACAGGAGGAGCAGTAACTTATCAAGTATAAAATATATGTGACTGAATTCAATTGCTGTTATAATATCATCATGAAACATTGAAACAGAAAAGTTGCTTTTGAAAATGTGATATGGTCTTTTACGCATGGAAATTTATTTAAATGACTGTCTGAAATATGAGAGGGGTTTTTTTTTATTATCTGCTTTTCCTTTATAGCTCGTTTTCACAGTTCTAAATTTTCTTGGGGCTCATTTTAGCTTCCCATGGTTTACATACACTTTAACTTTCACTTTAAGAAGCAGTCTGAATATCTAAAAAACTTCTTTGTTAATTTATTACATAATTGAGTAAATTATGAAGAATTTATTCACTTTCCCGGCAGAATTTCATCCAATCAATGTAATTAGCATCTAATATTTTGCAAATGAAGTTGACATCCTGTAACCTGGCCTCTTGCTGATCATGCAGTACTGTTACTTTCAAGTTTTCTAATTTCTAATTTCTATACACCGTCTTGTTATCTCATCTTCTTTTTCTTTATGCTGGTCTGAAACTATTTGAACACTATACTGCTCACTGGCCCATTACTTGAACAGTTTCCTACAAAAGAAACCATTTTTTTTACTGAAAGAGGGTCAGCCTTGTCACCAGCAGCTTCTTCCTGTGAGGCAGGATGCTCATTGATGCTCTCATTTTGTTCGGGATGTGGTTTTAAAGCCATTCTGTCAGCTTGCACTTTGCAGTGGACTGACTTGATACAGAAGTTAATTGCATTGACATTAACCTGCTTTAGCAAGCCTAAAGTATCAATAAATCATTTCTTTAGTCAATGCACTTTTCCTGCAGCTTCATTGATATACTTCACCTGAACTGATAAATAGGGTGAAAAAGATCTCTTCCTTCTAATATACTTTGCATGCTTAAGAATACCTTTCTAAAGAAAAAATGTAATGTTAATATATATGAATACATAGGAATATGTCAGTCAGATTACTTAGCTTTCCTATTCTTATTCCTTTTATAAGATTCAGTTTTAGGAAGACATTGCATTTAGGGAACACAGTTTTACTTGTTATATAGTCTGACTGATGAGTCCAACTACAAATGCATAGTAAAACTTCTCTAAATAACCCCAAAATTCCTCTGAAGAGAATGATCTTTTTTCTTTCCTTCCTCTCCTTTCACCCCCAGATCTGTCTTTACAAGTACCTTATGAACACATGCTGAGTGCCAAGTGCACTCTCATTGCATACAGGCAGTCCAGAGCAAAAGTGCTTCCACTACTGAGAATAAACTATCTGCTGTAATGTACCTCTTCACCTGAACCCTCACGTCAGTGCAGCATAACATTGTTTGCCATCAGTAAACTCATGAGCAAAATTTACTGTAAAATTTTAATTACATCTTCTTCTTTGTTACTAACACAGAGACAAAAAGCTGACATAAGTAACCTGTCAAGTAAAGATTTTATACCTATTCATAAGAATCTGTAAATGTAATCACATATAATACTTGTCAAACTTTAAGATGTGGTTGAGAGAAAAATAAAACCAACAAAAAATATGTTATATATTGTGCATACATGTGCATATGGCTTTAACTGCTGGACATGAAAAGTTGGCTTTGGGAGACATGGAGATTTCTGCATATCTGAATGAAATGAGAACTTTGAGGATTTTTTTAAAAAACAGATAGAAAAAATATTGTTTCAAAGATTATTTTTCTGATGCTGTCAAAATACCCTGGGGCCACTAGATAATAGGAAGTTGTATCGTTAATCTCAGTCAGATTTTTGAAAGAGTCAATGCAATGAACTTCCACTTAATATTGTTCCCATAATAAGAATGAATGGTATTTTGTATGCAATGACAAGGAGAAAAGAAAATCAATTTTGTGGTTTTAACCTTAATCAGCATGCTTGCATATGGCAAGCTCTCACTGTCTACTTTGTGAATACATGAATCCATGGGTTTATGGGTGTGTATCTACAGAGAGAAGAAAAAAAGAAAAATTATTGAAATAAATTTGTGAACACAGCACTTGAGTTCACTGAGTAAATGTTGACTTTTCAAGTAAAAATAAACCCCTAATCATTTCCCTGCTCCTCATTTGGCTTGTGACTTAATCAGTTTTTTCAAGATGGTTTGCTACTGGAGACGAAAGCTGTGGCAATCTCATCCTGCAAGCAAAAGAAGAGGAACATAATTTTCATCTCATAGGTTCTAACAATCCATGTGGTTACTGGCTTTTAATATGTAAGGAATAGATTTGAGTATGGTGGCAAGAATGGGGAATAATAGCATATCTAACAAAGCAGAAATTTTTCAACTTGCAACCAGAAGGGTTTAATACTTTTAGTCAAAGGCCATTTTAATGCAGCTAGCATACTGATTTGAAAAGATCACCCTAAACTGCTTGAATTTAAGGTATGATAACCTTTAAAGGAAAAATGAATCAATTTTCCAAGTACAGAAGACAGAAAGTTCAACTGATAAGAATCACTTGTCAAAACTAATAAAATAGGACCATATCTAATATTAGTTTTTTGCACTGCATTTAGCATTTAACATTTTAAATGGTGCCTTAGTGAAGAAGTAACATTATTTGTGGTGCATGCTTTATGTGCAAATGGAAACTAGAAATATTAATTCTTTTCATACCAAGCCCAAGGAAAGAGAAGCAGCATGAGCAAAATCAAAACTTTCAGCAAGGTTCAAGTACACACTTCATTCAAGGAAGATTTATTGGTTTCACTGGGATGTAATTCATTACTATTCATTAGACCCTTAAAAAGTTGGGTACCTAACTTAAGGGGCATTATAAGATCACTATGTAGTCAAAGTATTAGTAATTTCCTGAAAGCAACTTATCTCATTCTTTTTTTTTCTTTAAATAAATCTCTGAAGTAGGAAGGATTAAACAGTCACTCTCTCCATAGATAGCAAAGGCAGTGAATATCAGTATCTTATCCCTACACCATATGTCTCCTTACAACAGTATTTTTTTCAGTCTGAGATGCATGCTCAAATTCACAAACTGAGATTAATGTGGCTCTGCTCTGTGAAACCATTTTTGTATCATCTGTGACAAAATTACTTGGATATTCATTGTATGAATGCATTATGAAAGTGTAACAGCAGAAGGCTCAAAAAATAAGAAAGAGAAAGATAAAGCACAAGAAGAAATTTTTTGATAAACATTTCAGGGTGATTAAAATGGTATGACAGTGTTCTTTTCAGACAAGTTCCTATCATCTCACAGAGCCAAGTTTCTAATCTCACTGTACTCTTCTAGGGAAACAGCACATCAGCGTTTAACAGTAAGATAGATGCAGTTCCCAAGGGATAAAAAGGCTGCTGTTGAGAAGCAGTAGAGACTGATGGAATGAAACAGAGGTGAGAATTATAGAATGGTACAATTAAAAAAGCATTTTGATTAGAAAAGACATTTAAGATCAAGTCCAACCATTTACCCAACACTGCCAAGTCACACATCTAAACCATCTCCAAGTAGGTAGGAACAGTCAAAATTATAGGCTTTTTGCCATTTTAAATCTCATTTTGAATGTCAAAGAAAATGACTCTCTAATAAATAATTACTAAAAAAGGCACTTCCCCCTAGGCTGTGGACTTCTATTCCACGGATGTTACCAAGTATGATGGATTTACTGTACCAAAATGAGTACCACAGGGCAAACTATGTCATCCTTACTTGTTCCTCATACCAAGGGTATCATTTTCTTTACAGAATGGAGATGCATGCAATAACAGTGTAAACCATTCTTACTGATTCACTGGACAAGGAAGATTTAATAAAATGAAAAAAAAAAGGGAGTAAAAAAAGTAATTTCTAAAGTGAGTATGAGAAGTTTCTTAATACGCAGCTCAGATGAAAACTAGGTTCTGATGGGCTCCTGCTTGCCACCTATCTTGTAGCAAAAACTTTCCCCTTTTGCAGTCATCTCTGAAGCTTCCTGTTCCCCAATAAGGATTCTTATTCCTGCACTGGAAAGAAAGACTAACAGTCACCAAATTTACTTGAAAGCTGTTGTCTCACAGGCAGGCAAATGCAGTAAAAATATAGGATGTAGACAACTACTTTGATTATGCCCACTGTTGGGATGAGATCAGATTATAATGGTTTATTTACACTCAGTTTTATTGCTACCAGTAAATTATATTGTCATTTAAGAAGATTTTCCAGTTACTATAGTCATAGCTGGTTGTAGGCCAGGCCTCCCGAGGGTCAATGTTTCTTAGTCAGATGTACTGGATAAGCATCACCAAAGCACAGGGCATGGACATTAGCAGCCCTGTGAAAGGACCTGGGGCTTTCTTACCTTTCTTACTTTGCCTTTAAGGCCTGAGGTGTTATGCCTGGGTATTCATACTCAGAGTGTAGACTGGAGAGAAATTAGTTCTGCAGTAGTTCCACGAGTGCATGCTGATGACTTTTGTGAGGTAACAACAAACTGGAATCAATGGAGTTCAGCTTTTAACAGAATAATAATGGCAGAAGTGGCTCGTACAACTATTCACCATTCAAGCAAAAGATTAGATCATCATGTGTCAAGATTTTTAAAGCAGAGCAGTAGCTCAGCCATGCATCTAAGTAGATGAATGGGACTGCATGTAGTAAAAAATTATAGCCTTTTTGTTTTATAGATATTTGTGGGGGATAGAATGAATAAACTGATTTGTTCAATTTATTGAACTTACATAATATTCACATTCTTTTAAAGAAATACGTGTTGGAAGGGAAATAAGCTGTGGCTTCCCAGATGAATTTCCTCTCTTCATTTTTCTACATTGGTCTATTTCTAATAATTGGCATGCACTGAGATTACATCAGTCTGCTTAATCTAAGTACCTAAAACAAGGCAGAGACGAACTCTCTCTAGAGGCCTTCAAAGATACCTACTTTTCACCATCTTCGATACACAGAAGTTAGGCACTGCTATTTACTCCCAGTAAAATAGGTGTGAACAAAGGTATCTGTACTATAGAGATTAGATCCCTCTCTTGGCTATAAGGAAAAGCACACATTTTCTTTTCTCCTTTGTTTTTTTTTGTTTGTTTTGCTGTTTTGTTGTTGCTGTTGTTGGTTTAGTTTGTTTGTTTGTTTGTTTTTTGTTTTTTGTGAAATACAATATTTAAAAATATTCTACTATATAGCATAGATATCTGACTATGGGCATTGACTTGGGGTGACTGAACACAGAAATGGGCTGCACAGAGAGGTTGTGGAGTGTCCATCCTTGGACATATACAAAGCTTACTGGGACATGGACCTGTGCCATTTTCTACAGATGACCCTGTGTTGAGCAGGAGAGTTTGACTAAATGATGTCCAGAGGTGCCTGTTGATTTCAGCTGTTCTGTTGATGCTGAATTGATTTTGCCTTTTACATATTCTCTGTATTCTTTATATTTACATTTGTAGCTCTGTGTCCTATTATAGTATTTGTAGCTAGCATTTTACCTACTCTACTAGGCAGAAAGAGAAAATAAATTCCCCAGGAGTTCCAAGCTAGGGGTCCATTGTTACATTCTCTGGGAAGCCAAGGTTGAAACCAGCTCTCCAACACAATTTCAGAAACAAAATTTAGTTACTATCTAAGGGGAATGGTGGGGGGGGATTAAGAAAGGGTTGGACTAGGGAGGAATCACCTCATTAATCGTGTTTCTAATTGGCGACTCTTGTCATTTATGCTAATTTACTAGACACATAAAAATGGCATGTGCTCTATGTTATGTGTGCATCTTCAGGCACTTTACACCTAGCAAGTTGTGTAATAAAGGTAACCCCTTTTTATCACCTAACTGTGATGGCTCGTGATTTTAGGATCAGCAAAAAGGCAGTGATCACTGTGATTCTGGGACTTTGCATTCCTCCTGGGTCATCTGGCTGGGCTTCCACCTCTTGCATGTGTTTTTTTCATGCATGACTTGAACCAGGAGCAATTTGTTCACCGTGCATGTGTCCTGTCACAGTGACTCGATTTCCTGCTCATTGGAATGGGCCATTCTTGAGGCTGGAGGAGATAAAGTTTCAAACCAACCATCTGGAACTCCCCTCTCTGGTGTTGTTTCCCATGGTATTCTTGCAAGCACAGCCCTAGCAGGTCACAGTTCACTCTCCTGAACTCCAAGGTTGGAATACTGCTGTTTGCCTTCATCCTTCCTCTCAGTATCCTGATTTTCCCCTCTCATGGCCCCTGCAGCCAACAGCCAAAATCTTCAACCAGTTCTCCATTGCTTTTAAGGATCAGGTCCAGCAGAGCATGTCCCTTCATCAACAACACTGTCATCCATGTCATGAATTTATCACACCCATGCTCATACTTGGATTTTTTGTGAACTACGCTGTTGGCCTTCCAGCAGATATTAGATACTTCATGACAAATTTCCTACAGAATTGAGCAAAAGGAATCATGTCTCTTGGTCTGCAATTTTGGGCTTTCTTATAAGGCCTTGAACTTGGGTAATACAGAATATATTGCAATTTTTTTTACAGCCACAGTTTCAACAGTGCAACTTACCTTGTGTATTGCAGTACTGGTTTAGTTGTCTTGTTGAGTTTTTGTATCTCTGTCACAAATTTTAGGATCTTTATTTCTGCAGAAAGGGAAGTGAATCTATTCCACTTAAAATCACATTCCCCCACAAGTTACTTAGCAAGAAACTATAAGATTAACAAAATAAAATTCATTTTGAGCTTGAATGTTAACCAAACAGGCACCTTTATGGTCTATGAATTATTTAAGAAGCATAGCGTGATAAAAAAATGTAGCAAGCAATGTGCAGAAAGTCCACCTTTCACAACTTAATATTAAATCAAATTTGTGTTAATCTAACTGAAGATCATTCCTTTAATTTTGCTTTTTAAAAAGACAATGGCCACCACCTGTTCAAGAAAAAAAGAAAAACATCATTTCAGCTTCAGAATACATTTAGTCAACGAATAATACAATGAGAAATTTTTGAATGCTTCAAGAAATCTAGTAGACTAACCTAAGAAATAAATTAAATACAAACAAAACTTGAAGAACAAGAAGAAAATCTATCAATTGTTTTCTAACATAGACTTTCCCTTTTCCTGTTATTTACCAAAATAATGTAAATAACAAAATATGAAAAAAAAAAAGTGAATGTGTAGTTGAATGCAAATGTCCTCAAGAGTGTAAGAGTATATTAAGCTCCATTCAGACAAAGATTCACCCACTAAGTGAATGCTCCAGACACGAAATTCATGCTGAGATTCTTCTCATAAATATATGGTAGTCCTATATAGACATAAAAAGGCCCTTGGTCTACTCAAGTGTGGAAAAAAGTGAAAGGCCACAAAAAGTAATTTGTGCACATCTGTACATTACTTATGGCTTTTAACACGCTCTACAACAATTAACAAGTGAAGGTACCATTCTCATAATTCCATATTATCTGACAAATGGTCACACTTCCTGGTATACATCATTGCCTCAGGTTTTCTGCAGAAACTGGCAGGTATGTCTAATCTGTGCTAAGTTGTACTGAGCTGATATTTTCCAAGAATTTTTGTGACTCTAAGAGCTAGATAAGCTTGATTGTAAAAGAAGTGAAATCATGGAAGAAAGAAAGATGTTTGAATTGGAAAGACTGGTATGAAGAAACTGAAAGCTTTTTTTGGCTATTCACAACATTTTAGTCTTAAAGTTTAATGTGAAAGTCTTCAGAAGTGATAGGGAGGGATGATGTGGTCTCATTTGTTGAGGGTTTTTCAGGCTTCTGAGTGAAAGCTATAGAAGAAATGGTGCAAAGTGCTGGAAGGATTCCTTCCTCATGGCCTTCTGGTAATGCTGGATGCATGAATTGGAATGGAGGATGAGACAAGTGACCAGAACTGGTGTCAGGAATATATTGGCTACACTGGATGAACACCTCTGCTTTTGACATCCCATATAGGTCTAAAACCAAAACTATATGTTAAACATCAGCTTCCCATCATGAATTACTGTTCTATGAGTTCAAATAATTCATATATCCAGGACAAATAGGCAGTAATGCCATGCTGCATACAGAGAAGATCTGGAAAATTTCCCCAGAAGATTCTGAAATCAGAAAGACTTTCTACTTCAGAAATAGGAATTTTAGATATGACAACATCAGCTCTCCAACCTAGTAGGGAGATAAAAAGATCCTTTCTAATCATACAAGCAAAGCAAACCAAAATTGAGGCTTTATACTGCCTTGCTTAACACCAAGAAGCCAAATTTTAAGTGCAGCAGTGATTTACAACTCTCACACACATAAGTTATTAGACTAACTCCTGAGCAAGAGCAGTGTGTTTCAGCATACTAATAGGAAACTTGACCTTGACTAGATGCCTGCTGTGAATAAGGAGGATAAAGAAAAAGAGCGGAACAAAGCTATAATCTAATGTGACTGTTTAAGTACTTAGTTATAACTTATATTAGTGGCAAATATTCTTGCATATGAGCAACAGCTAAGATTATTCTTGGAATATTTGTGAGATACAACATAATCAAGTAATATTTGTTATGCAATAATATGAACTGGGCCATATTTCATGTTTTGGGTGGAATTATTCTGATCTAATGTTGTTGGGTGTCTGCAGTACAGACATGTTCACCTGCACAAGTCACCCTAAGATTCTTGAATGGTATGACAACTCTTACTGTTGATGATTTGGGACTCATGTGTTGCTAGCTTCAGAGTAGATTCCCACATTATGTTACATTTAGACTGTGATAGACTAATTGACCATAACTGCAATAAAGTGTTCATTTTAAGGTGGTGGTGATAGCTTCCCAGCAATACTTTTCAGATAGTCAAAATTTCACATCCTCTATTCTGTATACTCAACAAAAATGTATCTGCTGGAACACAAAAGAAAAGCAGTCACCTTGATCCAGAAGGCTGCAGAAAGACAGCTGTGATTACCTGGTCTTGGAGATGACTTATAGTCAAGTCAAATTTAAACACTCAAACAAATACTTAGGTGTCTGACCACACTATGAGTGCCTTCTTTGTCTTTCCCTAAGATACCATATGGACCACAGATCAACTCAACTAGGACTGTTGTGGTTTAAGATTGTGTACTTTAAAGCCACCACTCCTTTTTTTTTTTTTT
>JAHXMQ010000028.1:60669107-60735592 GCA_020466415.1 Ammodramus savannarum pratensis
ATGGGGGCACTGGCATTGTGCCAGTGTCAAACCATGACAGCAGGTATAATTTTGTAGGCTGCTCAAGAGAAAGTTTCCTGTGTTCCACATACCAGGCCTTTCTTAGATTCATAAGGTTAATAGCACAGGTATATCAAGGTTTATTTGGTATTTGTGGAACTGTGCATATGAATAAGGATTGCTCTTTGATTTCACCTTCCTTCCTTTGACCTAAAACCATGTTGGTGACTTCCTTGGAGATACACAGATTTACACCAGCAGAGGTGTAAAACCATGGTATTGTTACCTCTTGCAAAAGTACAAAGAAGCTTTCAAAAGGAAACTATTTGGAGCTGAACTTTGTTTGCCATTAATCGCTGTGCATTCAAGAAAATGCCACATTATTCTCTGGAAGGTTTGCTGTTGGTAAGCCATCGCTTAGCAGTTAATGTCATAGGAAATTACTTCTTTCATTATCTGTATGTGCTTCTAGTGATTTATTCACAGTCAATAGTTCTGATGATCCCTTCCACACTTTTATTTACTTCAGTTACTCTGTTGAATTTTCTTTTTTTAGGGGCATGCATATATCAGTTTCTTGTTAAATCATGACTGGAAGAAGCAATGCCATTTTTTGTTTACTAGGCTTTTCCATTTGTACCAGCTGCTATGAGACAGAGAAGAAATCCTGCTTATAAGTTCTCCAATTATGCTTCATTATTTTATAACATTTTCAACAGCTGGATGCTTAATTACATGCACTACAGAGCAGAAGTATTTTCTCTCTTTTGGCAAGTGTGCAGCTGCAAATCTTGTGACTTTAGCATGCTATCTAGAACACATTAATCATCTTTCTAAAGATTCCTATCAGCAGCAGCAATGGAAAATAACTGAGAATGAGTTATGCAACGAGTAAATGATCAATTGCATATGTACTTTGAATATTTTAATTTGCAGCTAAAGTACTTGAGAGCACCTAATACTATGAATGAAATAACTTAGCAACTATTGCTTGTTGAATGTTTATCATTGCAACTATTTTAATAATAGAATTTGAATTATAAATTTTACAGGAACCAGACTCAGACACTCCATCTAAAGGAAAAAAATATGTTTGTAGAATAGGCATTTTAAGTTTGTAGGACCTGAAAGAGGTATTCAAAAAAGGCTTCTATTTGCTTTGATTAATTTTTTGCGCTTCATTTCAATGTAGGCCCACACTCATGAAAACATAAATAAATTGCTATAAATTTAAGTTCTGATGAATAAAATTAGTATCTTTTCAAAGTATTGAAGACCACTTTATTCTTAAGAAATGTATGAAACCTCAAAAAAATCTGAAAGACAAAGTACTTGTTAGTTTTAAAGTCTGTTATATCAGCTCCATGTAATCTACACAGCTTTCTTCTGTAACCCAAGGGGACAGGTTAAGGAAGTGTTAGAGGGTGACCCATGTTGTTTATTTGACCAAAAAGGGCCCTATAACAAAGCTGGAGAGGGACTTTTGACAAGGGCATATACTGATACAACAAGGGGGAATGGCCTCCAACTTAAAAAGGGTGGGTTTAGATTGCATGTTAGAAAAAAATCCTTGGCTGTGAGGGTGGTGAGACATTGGAACAGATTGTCCAGAGAAGCTGTGGATGCCCCAGTCCAGGAAGTGTTCAAGGATGGAGTTTTGAGCAATGTGGTGTGGTAGAGTTTGTCCTTGCCCATGGCAGGGGGTTGGATCTAGATGATCTTTAAAGTCCTTTCCATCTCAGGATATTCCGTGATTCTATGATTCTGTGATTTTCTTTGCTCTTGTAGTTGGACAGGAAAATCCCTGCTCAGCAGAGCACCACAAACACAGTTTGTCAGCTGGCACCCTGGGCTGATTATCACTATTTGGGCTACATATGCCATTCTATAAAAATTGCACAGCTTTTAAATCACACAGGGGAGTTGCATAAAAGTAATTACTTGTCAGGATGGAGGACGGCGTGAAGCCTGAGACCTGGAGCAGCTGCAGAAATTCAAAGATCTCTTTATTCACCTATTTTGCCAGGTAAGAATATACATTGTTTGGAAGTTTGAATCTGTAACCCTGTCTGAGTTGGGAATATGGTTACCCAAAGCAGAGTCCTTTGATGAAACTGTTTCATGTAGCTAACTTTTTTTTTTTCATTTAAAAAGAAGGTCAGTAATTTGGGGGGAGTACACTGAGAGAAAGAAAAGGACAAGATTTTTGTGAGTGACTACAAGATGGGATGATAAATCTCAGTTTAGTATCTTTGGTTTGGTCTCATAATTCCCTACTTCTCAAAACAAACTGGACCTAAAACTACTTTGCTGACATCTGCCTCTCTGATTTTCAAAATTGGAAATATCACTACAGTAAAAGGTGATTAATTGATCCTTGAAAGTGGATATGCTAGTCTACTAACAGTAAAACTACAGAAAAATGTATTTTTATGTATTTAGAAATTTCCAGATGTTAAAGATGACACAAAACAGAAGACACACAGAGTGAAAAAGAATAACTGCTGCAAGAAAGGGATAAAAAAATTTTCTGATTAAGACAAATATTTTCTGCATATTGATTATCCTCAAACTACTTCTAGCACTGATTATTGACTAGTTCTGTAAAGAAGTTGTGAAAAGCAACATAAATAAGAAAGCAGTGGAAACATGTTTTATGGGCAGAAAATAAACAAAAACAAAAAAATTACCTTGTCTGACTTAGAACAGCCCCTTGTGACTGCACTTCCAGCCATGAGAGCCATACGTTCCCTGACATCTCAGCCTGCCCCAGTGACTGCATCCTTCCCATGCTTACACACCAGCTTAGTCATTTCCTAAAAGTCTTCAACACTACAGAGTCTGTGATAATAGAAGCTGTATCCTACCCCTCAGTACCATTCTTATCCAACTAGGTTGTCACTGCTTACTAAAAGTGCTTTTCACAACCACATATTTCCTCTTGTTCTAGTCAAATTTAGGTACATTTCAACCTATATTCTGGGCTTCATAACTGACTCAGTTCTAGCTGGGGTCTCTGACTTTCTCTTGTTACACTTGGATTGCTTATTGGGGAGTGGACTTGATTCTATATTTTCACAGTCCCTGCCCTAAATCCTTTATGGTATGAATAACACAAAGTGAATTTGGTTGATATCTTAAATAAAGGGATACGGACAAGGTAAGCTTATTCATTTCAATAGTACAGATGACCAGACACAATATGAGCAATTTTGGGAATATTTACCCATATATTCAACTTTATCCACTACCCAGCTGATAAAAAAGAAACTGCTGCTGTGGTGTTACCAACAAGCTGTCATTCCTTAGAGTCCATTGCAGTAGCTCAAAAATAGTTTTCATGAGTATGCAGGGAATTTTGGCTGCTAAGCAGTAATCACTCAAGCTTGTTAAAAACATGAACATTTTGCATCATGTCTCTTCAAACTCAATGCATAGAAAACAATCTTCTTCAAGACTAGAAGTAGAGCTTTAACCAAACTCACACATTCTACAGTCTAATAAAATCGAATATAAGATTAATAATATATCACATATCACTTAATGTGGACATTAACATTTTTTCATCATGTTATGATTGATTTAGGGTGAGGTGCTAACAGAGTGTTGCTAGGATGAAGAATTTTATTCTTATTTTCATTTCCAGGGACACTGTATTTTAATCAGATAAATATGATCTTTTCAAGAGATATACAGACAATGAGGGAAGGCAAGCAGGTGGCAAAAGCCATGAGATACTCATTTGGCTACTGAGTTAATTTTCTGGAGAAATAAGCCATATCATGAAGTTTAATTCCCTTGTCTATTACAAATGATCCTTTAATACATATGAATATAGTATGAAGATACTTGCCTGACTGCCCCCATGCAAATTTAAACATATTATTTTAATTATATAGAAAATTTGTGGCAGAGATAATTTTGGAGAAAGTCATAGCATAGTGTTACAATGCAGCAATTACATTTCAAAGGGAACCTTTCACTGTCAGTAAGAGTGTTAATCAATAATTAAAATATGAGGATGAGTAATGCAATAAGCCAAATTAGTTTCATAGCTGGTTACTAATATTGATGACTCAATTACAGGTGAAAAGTGAAAGCATTTTTAAAATGTTTTTGAATATGCTTTCAGCACTTAATTTTTAATGTATTATGAATTTAAAACATTATTTTAGAGAAGAATATATATGAAAGAGTTGTTTTAACTAGAAGAGGATTTTAATTGCTATGATTCATTTTTGTTTCTACTCCAAAGATTTTTTTAAATATACTCAGAGATCATCATCTGTAGATTGTAAGAGTGGCAATAAGGCTAGATTTCACCAAAGGCAACTAATAATTTGAAAAATCAGATCACAGCTTTCCACCAGAGTCACATTTCATGTTCTGACAGTGAAAATATAAAATGATGAATGCAGAGTTGCAAGTAACAATACAAAGACAGCCTGTCATGTTGGAAAGTGCAGGGTATCAAAGCCTCCTGGCATCACTGTAGTTCATTTGTGTCTTTCATGGGGTAGACAGTGTTGAACCAGCACCCTAATTGCTAAAAAGTATGCAGCAGTATGAAACAACTGCCAGGATTTCAGTGTTACAAATATCAGTCTTCAAGGAATTTTGCAACAGACTCACTCAGAAAAAAAAAGTCAGAACATGCTGATTAAAAAAGAAACAACAAAAAAAGTCCCCACATAGGCATTCCTAGATTTTATTAAGGAATACATGCACAGTGTAGTAGAGCTATTCTGATTTATGATTCTGAAAATACCTTAGTGGAATGCACTGGTGGAGCAGAAATGCATGAAAACCAAATGGTATTGCATTAAACTTCACGGAAAAGAGTGCACATTGTTCATCTAAAAGCACAATGATTGAATAAAGCTTCCTCTGAGATTAAACTTCTTCAAAATTTAAAATGGGAAACTTTGGATGTGAGGTGTCATAGGTAGCATTAAAAAAATTAGGAATCTAAAATCAATTGGAGTCATGTTCCTTCCATGTGTGTTACCTTCTTAGCAAGATCAGACAGCTAACTCAGATCTTAGTGCATTTGCTTCCACACCTGATGGGACTACTTGGAAAACAGAAAAAGGTAATTTTAGGAATGAAAAAGGATTCACAATGAAAGTACGGAAATAATTTATACTGACTTACTTTCTAAGAAGGAATTCCAAATCACCTAGAAGGCTGATGCTGACCATTGGAAAACTTGTTTCAATGTGCCATGCTCTGAAATTTTTCCTTTAGTTTGGGACTAACCTCATAATCTAATAACCTCAATAACATTTTCCTGTTGTTTTAGAGGAGACAGCATCTCTCAGTAACCTTAGGAAGGTGGCCAACAGGCCAGGGCTCATTAACCCCATCCAGGCAGGATCATGGGGGCTCCTTCCACCACATTCCATGGAAGAGGATTGCCCTGGCAGGTGAGGAAGATGTACTCTGGGCCCTTACTCAAACACCAGAAATGTGATTTGGTCACTTCAGGGCAGCAGCAGCTTGTCAGCAAAGCTGGGAGAGAACAGTGGGATGGAGCTGCACTACACCACAGAGTCCGGCTTCCTCCCAGTGCATGCATAATTCTGCTGCTGCTGTACAGCCTCACAGCTTGTATGTGACTTCCTAAAAAGTTATGCTTTATGACCCTGTGTTGGCTTTTTGGGGCTTTTTCTTGGTTCTTGCAATACCTTTTGGACTCTTTAGAATTGTAGGATTGATATATAGAATTTAGTGTGAAGGAAGATTATTAAAATAAAGAGCACCATTATGGATATATAAAACTCTGTTCATAACTTATTAGGCTTAATAAAGTTATTCTCATCACTAACATATTCTTAATACCACACAGTCTCCAGGGATTAAAAGAAAATCTGTTCTTCCATGGAACAGAGGCAGTAATAGAATTTAAGATATGACAAAAATATGCAGTAGTTTTAAGTAGATGGAATAATGCTGAATTATGGATGTATTTAAGTATTGAATACTTAATAGTGGTTAGTGCCTTCAATCAAAGGCACCAAATAATAGAAAAGATTAACAATTTACACATTCTGAACACTCTATGTATAACCAGCAGACAATTTCATGCACTGATTTTAGGATATATGCCAGATGTGTTATATGTTTCAGCTGTTGAAAAAAAAGAGGAAAATGACTGAGAATAAATGACAGCATGCTTTACAATGTCAGCACCTATGCAATGGATACAGAACTATCACATGGCAAAGGGATCCATACAGCACCAGTATTACACCTTAGTGAGAAACTGGACCCTTGCTCTTCAGGTTTGCTCAACAGCTCAGACTACTGAAAATGCTGAACTATGGAAATGTGGGCATCTTAGGCAAGATAGCTTTTTTCATCTTACAACTGATCAATTGTTAAATGATGTTGGACTGCTGGGGAAAAAGTACTTTGACTTTCCATTGCACAACAGAATTTAGGCCTTTCCATTTCCCAATGTACTATGTATGACACATAGTGGCAGAGATTAAATTCATTATGTGGAAAAAAGCATCAAAAGACATTGAGTTTTAATAAAGCATAAGTAAGGAATAAAACTAAGTATGGTGGTATCAATTGTATGAATGAGCAGTGGCTACTTTATTCATCAACAAAGGAGCAGGCTCAGGGAAATCCGAGGCTTATTTCCTATCTATATAGTTGATTTCAGGTGCTTCATAGATACTCTGGAAATCATCTCTGGTGGCCAGTTTAGTATTTTCTGACTAATTTTATTTGTTTGGGATCTCAAACTCTGAACAGGATGTTCTGACATTGCAGAGGATATAATTGCAATAGTATTGTGTAGAAATTAAATAAATCCTGTTGCAGTCTAAAATAAAAAACCACAGCTGAGGCCTCAGTCACCCTAATCTCTCCCTGAAGCAAGTAGAAAGACACATGCATCTCTATAAGGTGAATAAACCCATGGAGGATCTAATTCTAATTCTAATTAGTCACCTTGGAGGAAAACAATTCATAAATTCCAGTAGAGTTAAGATAATTTTGTGCTGTTCCAGTTTCTTCAATGAAAAAAAATGGAACAGACATACACATGCAGAATTTGTGGAAATTCTAGATTCAATGCTACTTATCAGAACTGTAGGCATATTTCTGGGCAAGTGACAAATTGTGAGCTGCATAAACAGTAAACTAGTCAGCTCATAATTTTCTTCATTTACATAAGTGAATGCAACATTTATTTACCAATCTCTATATCTGTGATTGGAAAATTATTAGCAAATAAATTTAAAATTATTTTTCATTTCAGATATGATAATTTTCCTGTGGTTTTGATAGCTGTTTAAATAACTCCCATTTTAACACTGTAAGAATCATAGTTTATAGAAAAACATGTTACATGCAAAACATGCATTTTGTTCTGCTTGGAAAGTAATTGTCAAATTTTGTCCTGGATGACATTTTCACATATTTGCTCCAGGTTAAATGTACCATTGCCACATTAAAATCTGAACACATTTCACAGCAAAGTACCTATTTCTGTCAACAAAAATCAGCTTCTCTGTTTGAAGAAGACACCAAGCCACCTGGAAAATGTCAAAAAAACATTTTATCTGGTACTGTTAGCCTGATTTTTGTGTTTGCAGTACTGATTTCTGTGAGTTTACAATGCTGGTTGCAGTGCTGCTTTCTACATAATTGCTATTTTGGCTATTAATCATGAATTTAACTCTTCCTAGATAAATTTTGTTGTCAGTCTGTACTGGCAGTGTACTGTCTTGTGTTGAAATATTTTAATATTCTTTTTAGGCATAAAATTAAAAGTAGAAGACAGACTTTCACAAGGAAAAAAAGAGAAGATTAAAGTCTCTCCATAAGATATTCCTCAATTACTATTTCCCTTGCTAGCATTAGGTTCCTATACTTGCACAAAAATGAAATACAGGATTTGATGCAAAGGTCATTCAACTATTAAAAAGTTCTGTATGATAAACAACAGACCTGTTCACTTGTTTTTGGAAATAGAAGCCAATGCCTTTAGTAACTATGTGAATGTAAAATTTTGAGAATTCTATTTACTTCCTCATAATATCTGCGATTTCAAGGAATAGAAAAGCTCAAGCAAAATTGTCAAGGAACATCTATATTCTTCTATGAACTTAAATTAGCAGTAAAATTATAAGTAGTATACAATTAGATCCTGTACAACATGAAAAAGTAAACTTTACCTGTTCTGTCTTCCTAACAGTGAAATACATCTGGCTTTTAAATAGTCTCCCCGAAGAAGTTGTTAAAACTTTGTGCATTCATCTAAAGAAGAACTGATACATTGAGTACACAGTCAAGAGAGTAGCTGAATCATCTGTTGCATCTGATCCATCTCAAATACCCAAAGAAAGCACCAAAGTGGGCTTAGGCTTGATAGGGGTAATGCAAGATGTAAGGCAGACACTCAGCATTAGATCTGGTGAGAGATATTGAACACAACAAGAATTTTAGGAGTCTCAGCCCACAGATGAACACTCAACATACTGTCAAGTGCTTAGGAGGGTTGTAGAATGAGAGAGAATAGGGAGAGAAAATTGTTCCACCAAGGAAGGTGATTTTCATGACTAGCACCTGCAGTTGTTTGGTCAAAGAGCTGAGACAGCTCATTGCTGTCCTTTATAAGCAGGGCAGAAAAAAGGAAGGCAGTGCTATGGTTCACATCTAATATACCTGCTTAAATAAGCAGGGCACCAAGCCAAATGGGGGAGAAAAGCTCTTGTATTTTCTGGCCATTGTGCTTGCTACTGAAGAGTGAGATCTGTTAGGTACTTCAGAACAGGAAATTTCTGAAATAACATGGTCTGATCCTGAGGAACGGAGGCAGGAGTCAGACACTTCAGGATTCATGCTAGAACACTTATAAGCAGATGGAGAAAGAAAATAATAAGTCATATGAGTAGGGCATATCAAATTTTAAGCACAGTTCACATTAAGTGTTTTAATTCTGACAATCCCCAAGACTCTGAAGTATATCCTGTTTCTTTCCACACACATCCCAACAATATAAAGATGACAAATAGCAGGAGTTCCAGCCTTTGCAGCTGTATCATTCACTTCTAACATGATAACAAAACCTTTTTCGTGGTTATTTGCATTAGTCATACTGATCAAAATTGTGTCAGTGGTAAGCTGAAAATGATGAAATGGAGACTGGAACTTCCCTGTGAAACTTCTGGGTGAACTTCTTGGAGTCAGTTTGCTGGTGAGATTTTAAAGGATTTGGGGTTCTACAGTTTACTGTGTCTGTAATCTGGGCTCAAAGACTGCAGCTGGGCAGTGGAGGGGAAGGCTGGCTCATTACTCCAGCTGTTTTTATTTGGGTCAGGTTAAAACACTTCACAAAAAGTGGTGGGAGAGTGGATTGCGCTTTCCCAACAAACACCTGTGTATGCTCAGCTTGGAGACCCATCTGCAGGGATGTAGCAGGGTGCCCACAGTTCATGTGGGCAATGGGAGATTCCTGTGAAGAGCAGAGAGCTCAGCTCTGCAGGGAACATGTTCTCACCCCAGCACAGCTGGAAAGGGTCTCTCCCAGGGAAACATAAATGTTTTTGGAAGAATTTAAACTGATGATTTGTCAGTACTGAGGAAAACAAGCCTTGTAAGAACACGAGAGCTATGGAGAACTCTTTTACAGAGAACTTTATTTTGTCTAATTTTGAAGGAATTGATGTTTTCATGATTAAAACTGTTTTTCTTTTCTTGCTCATATATATTTCTGTTAAAGTATAGACTACTTTTGAATACTGGAAACCATTGGTATCATCTAGTGCTAAGATAATGAGATTCATTCCCCCTAATTAAATAGTGTTCAGCCAAACTAGGATTCCTCTGTACTTACTAAAAAGAAGTAAGCACTTCTTAAAGGTCATCTCATAATAAGACTTAAGGATAAGTAAAATTAATTGCCCTATAGAGGAATTCTAGAATGACCAGTTTTCACTCAATAGCTAACTCCTAGTCTCTAAAATTGGGTGCTATGACTCCTTCCCTTCTAGTCAGTTCTAGTCCTAGTTCTAGCAATATTTTATATATGCATAAATGTAATACCTATACTTTTGAGGATGGTACTTGATACTGTCTATGAGTTATGTCAGCAGTAATTATCAGACTAGTGATATCTTTTAAAGGAGAACCAAATCTTTGCCTATTCAGTTGCACTCATTTTTTTGAGGATGATCCTTTCATTTGTAATACAAACTGTCATCTTTTATTAGGAACTATTAAAACTATTGCAGTTTTGCAAAAATTGAATATCCTATAGTAGGAAGCAAAGTTCATGCAGCAAGGCTAAACCTTGTGTGACTCTAGTGCAGGAGACATTAAATTCAAACTAAATTAAGTTAATAATTTCTAAGGTTGCAAGCAAGAATTTGTGGTATTATCTATGTATTGAAAATGCTTATTCAGCCTTAATGCAAGAAAAGGTATCAAACAATCTTGATGAACACTTTAAGCAGAACAGCAAGTTTAAAAAATCTCCATCAGAATTATATGTCTTAACAGAACTTCTCTGATCTCTCAGCCATGCAAAGATATAATAAAGTTCATGAGTAAAGTAAAGCTAATTTTTTTTGCATTATTAAATTTACATGTCATAGAATAAGGTACACTTACAAAGTGACTGTATTTACTGTGTGCATATTATCCCCCAAAAACTCTGGCATTCATAAAAATCTATGAGCTGCAGACATTTCTTTCCTAAATGATTTCTCCTACCAAAGGCACACATGAGGCCCTTTCCCAGAGCAATCAGTAACATATCACTGTGGCTCTGAAATCAGGGCCATGAATTCAACCACAGAGATAAAAACTAAAGGAGGGGCTACAAAAACTAGACAAACAATCCACTAGATAAACAAAGAGAGGAATTACCTTGGCATATGTGAATCATGAAAGTCTAAAAGACTGTGAATTCAAAAGAAACATCCAGAATGAATGCAAATGAAACCTTATGTTGCCACTGTCCACTTATGAAAATTAACTCCTAGAGTATAGGAAGAAAGAAATTTCACTGCAGAGGTGAGAAATATGACAGGGGCATGCACTGTTTGCATATTTGATAAGAGAATGGAAGCCCCTACAGACTGACAAGAATAACAACCTTTCATTCAATGGAGCCTCAGAAGGATTTGAAGCTGTCATGTTGCTGAATGAAAAACTAGTGATGTATGCCTTATAAGTAATGGGGAAAAATACAGAAGTAGTCATGGAAGAAAGATTGCTATGAAAACCTGGTAAATATTAATATATACAGAGTCATCACAATTATCCAAATCACTAGCCAGAAAAGCTCTCAATTACTAAATATAAAATATGTTCTCTGAAGCAAGAAGAGCCAACCAAAAAACAGGCAAAGGATCTGAATATAAGGGCAAGACATGATGCAAATGCCTCAGAGGTGGGCTTTGGTGTCCTTCATTCCTGAGCAGTGAAGAATTTTTTACACAGCAAAAAAGCAAGTTGTTCTGTAAAATCCATGTCAGTCATTAGAATAAGAAAATATGGACTGTTGATGGGAAGTTCCCTTTACCTGCTGTTACTTGAGTTTGCTCTTGTAATCACTGGGTTGATCACCAGATCTCATCAAAGATCACATCAAAAGTTATCCAGGTCTGAGGAAGTCTAGTTCTACAAAACAATTAATAAAAACTTGTTTTTTTTCTAATGCTTATTGCGGTGTGACATTGAAATCTGATTTTGTTTTTCAGAATGAAATATTGGACTATATGGGGTAAAAATCACTTAACACTGTGTATTGCAGAGTGCTAAAAGATTAGTCATCAAGCACAGATGAAGAGTAGAAGACATGATGGAAGATCATATAAGTAAAGACATCAACTAAGCATAGGAATTAAAGTTATTTTGTATCAATAGTTGAGCCCTGTGGACACAAATGAGAATGTCTGTAGGTTCACATATGGACAAAGATCCTATAGAACCCAAGTATGACAGAGTCATTAAAAAATAAAGAAAAAACATGACAGAGGCATTAAAATTATGTAGGTCCCTTAAGCCACCTTGATCCAAGACTAAGTTTATTTGAGTACAGCAAGGAGGATTTTGCTGACAGGCTAAACTCCATTTCAAAACTGATAGGATGCATAATACAGTACATCAATTAGCACTCTGTTAATGCATTTTAAATGTCAACTTACATGCAGTGCCAGTGCAGAATGAATAAATCTCAGAAAGCAATCCATCAGACATTGGTTCTGAACAACAACAATCTTGCTAGAGGGGCAACTTCCTTTTCTGGCCACTGGTTGTAAGGAAGGCTCCAGATCCACCCCTGTCTTTCCCAATCTCTTCTTCCAGTCACATAAAACCCAGAGAGTGTGCAGGTCTACTCACATGTTGTGTGAGTTCTGAAACAACCACCAGTTTTACAAAACACTGACCATTTCAGCCGATTTACTTTCCCATTGCTATTAGCTCTGCCTCTAAAGATCATGTTTTCCAGCTGGGTATCCAATACCTTGCTTGTATTTAGGTACTTTTGGTGACTGTAAATCAGTGATCAAAACCCAGAGTATGTTTTTTTGTTTGGGGCCATAAGCAAAGCACATCTGGTCTGGTTTAAACCCATTGCTAACCAACATATCTCAGACAATGTATTAATTAAATCCTGAAAGATTATTGTGTGTCTTTCTGAATATTCCCTTCTTTTTTCTTCACAACTCAGAAAGAATTAATGGAAAGGAAAACGTCACAGTTCTAATAAGAATGGGGGAAAAAAAGGGAAAAGGCAGCAGCCACCTTGAAAGTCATCCATCACACCTTCTAAAGTGTCATAAGTCCTTTGAGCAATTTTTTCCCTGTGTCAGTTTACAGGCAGTGGCTCAGAGACCATTAGGGCTGGAAGAAAAGTAGCAAGCTGTCTGTCTTATTCACAATTGAAGAAAAAGTGAAGACGGAACAATAAGGATGACAGAAAGACTGAAAATAGACACCTAGTTAAATAAAAAATATGAAGTATCAGTGAAAAATGTTCTTAAATAATCAAATGTATCTAGATCTTGTCAAATAGAAAATTATATTGCACTGGAAACAGCTAAAAACACGGATGCCTTTCTAGTATTCCTCTTCAAGATTCCAGAGAGACTCTGATCTTAAAGTCAAAACCTCCTGAAGGTACCTGGGACAGTAAGAAAACCTCTTAACTACCTTTTATCTTCAGCATAATGAAGTAGTCCAGACACACATTTTGAAACAATTCTGGAAGTAGAATAAAAGCATTATGATAACAAAGAGCTCCAGAACTGCTGGATGACAGATAATTTACATGACATAATTTGAACTCCTAAAGAACAAAAGGAGACAGCACTTACTAAAGTTGTTCTCTAGTAGACAAAACTTATTCAACTGTAGTACCTTTATTGAAGTGTATAATTAGGAAACAATTAATCTTTCTACTTAGTTTAACAGTGCAAGCCTAAATAGATCAGAATTAGCTACAGTTGAGTAAACACTACAGTGATCTAAGTTATAGAAAATCTTAGGCTTATAATAAAATGTTTATAACAAGGAACTCAAGACAGAGAAAACAGTACTCAGAATTTAAGACAAATTTATATTATAAATAAGCTTTCTAAATATAAACCAAGTGCTTTCTGATAAGTGAACTGGGGAGAAACAATTCTCTCATCTGTTTGTAGCATTTCAGGCAACAACTCTGACCTTTTTTTCTATGTTTGAAAATGTCAAAGCCACAACATGAGATTTAATTAATTAATTAATTAATTGAACCTTGTTTAGCAGCAAACTACAGTCAAGCAAAGCCTTCATTAAAGGATTACAGAAAATCTGATACCCTTTGCTAAATTCCCTGGACTCTTCTGGGAGAGGTAAAAAGGTTAAAATTATTGCAAACAAAGAAGGAGCAAAGAAAGTCCTTAGAGTACTATATTTGTATTGTTTGAACTTACTTATCCACTTGAAACTGCATTTCTAGATTTTACTTCTTTTTATTTTCAAAATCTCCTTTCATTTAAAATATTTTTAAATAAGGCTACATAAAAATAACCTTTCAAATTAATGATGCAAAACATCATATACTGATTTGTCCAGCTGAAAGTGTTAACTCTGCAGGATATTTTTGGAATATATCTATGATTTATAACAGGTGTGTTTGCAGTCTTCTCTGTCTTTCTGAGCTTGAATGAGCAAAAACCAAAGCAAACATTCTCTGAGCTTCTGCATTTCCTCTGGTGCCTTATAAAAATAAGATAATTTACTCATTTAACCTTGCTTTGAATTAAAACTGCAACAGAGCTTAAACCATAGTAAGTTTTCTATAAACTTATTCTGAGTTTAAGCTCCAGGGTTTTTCAAGGAACATAATATTAGATTTAAACCTGACCTACTATTTAATCACATTACCTCAGATCATTGTTATTATTTTTTATTGGAATAAGTGTGAAATACTAACGCTGACTTATATCTAAGTGCAATTTTTATAAAGTAACATGCTATTGATTCCTGAAAACAAAACATTGAGGTGCTGGTGTTAGAGCACTTAACAAAATGGCCTCAGTGAAAGATGGGGATGACTCTCCAAATCCTGCATAAAATCTTGGGTTATTCTTGTTGTGCAGTCAGAAATATCACTGAGCTACCTAAATGGCATTTCAGGCCATTTCCTAAATGCAGATTCATTCAGTGAAACAATTCTTCTACCTCCTCACATCCTGCTTCTCAAAAAATAGCCATGGAAAACATTGCTAACAACTGAGGAGCTGCTGTAGCTCAGGGATTATTGGAATTAGATATTAGAATCAGGGAATTAGCAGGATGATGGTGTGGCTCTTCACAAGGAGCGGTCCCTCGGTCTAGCCCTGCAGCTGAGTCTTCCCCAAGTGTGTCTTGAAGATGAGAACTCTCTGGGTGGATGTGTCAAGCTCAAATATGCATCAGCAAGAGGGCAGAAGCCCATTTGTACATCAGATCAGTCCCAGTCTTCTTTCTGTGTGCTCCTAAGCATGTGCAGCAAATACCCCAAAGTTTCACAGGAAGTTGCAAAAAAGGAGGAAAGGGATTGATGACACATGACAGATTGAAAAAAGAAGAAATGGCTTAGGTTTGGTTCTGTGCTGGAGCACAAAATTAATTGCAACAATAGAAGTATTCTTTTTCTCCTAAATTTGTCTCTTTTACTGACTTCTTCATTAATAAATGTACTTGTTTCCAGAAGAAGTTTTCTTTGCATTCTTCGTACCTGATTTTCCTAATACAGATTTAAGAATTAGCCTAAATGCCCTTAAAACCACTGATTTTTGTAGGGCTTACAGACCATCAAACAACATCTATCTAAGGATAAACACAGAGTTGAAAAGTGTAAGCAGTTAATATGCTCTATGATGCAAAACCCCAGCAGTACAAAGCTGCATAAATTTCTTTAAATAATGAGAAAATCCTAAGTTTAGCAGGAAATTTTTTAACAGAAGTAATACTGTGGTACAAAATGTTTGAAATCATCAGGGATTTCTTAGGATTTTTATTGTTTATATATAGCAGCCACCATAATGCTTTTTTCACTCTGCAGTATTATCCATCAGGCTTTTTTTCTTCTCATAGTGTCTGCTTTGCATATTCTAAAGCTTGGCCCCACTCCTACCCACTTTAGGTCAATAGGAGTTTAATGACTGCCTTGGATAACAGGATCAAGCCCATAATGGCTGTCAAGCTAACAAAAACGTTCAATGCCTTTAAGTGAAATAGATGACCTTCTAACTCACCCTCATGAAGAATGAAGCTGCTACTCTGATATACATACCATACATGCCCATATATTGTATTACCTTACAATTTTGCTCTATGTGGTATCCATCATCTGTCACATTATGCTATTTTAAGTAGGCAACCTTGCAATCAATAGCATTAAACATCTTTCTTAGGAGGAAGTGCATTACACAATAAATCACAGTCAAGCTGACAGAAGGGATGTTTAACCCTCCCTGCCTGAGATACCTCTGGACAAAGTTTTCAAACTGAAGCCATGAGTTAGGCAGAGTAGCACAAAACTCAGATGATCCTGTTTTCAGGAATACTTAGCAATGACAGCCTTTGCTGAGCTCAGTGAAGATTGTGAGCTGCATGTTTAGCACCTGACAGCCCTGAAAAGCAGCTGCCCAAGTACAATTTAGGTCCCTAACCTTAGGTACTCAGGTTGAATCATTTTGATCTTTTTGCTGTGGTGGCATAATTCAAGTGATTACCATACATTGACATATACTAAATTAATCTACCTTTCAGCTATCATGCACTTAAGTAGACAGCTCTATATATCACTTGTTTAATAATCCATATAGTTTTGTCCTTTCATTAGTAGTTAACTGCATGTGTTGGACAATAAATTGGAAGAGGGATAGCATACCTTATAGAGAATATGGCAGATAAATTTTAAGATGGCAAGTGATGTGTCAGCAATATCTAGTTCACTATGTGAAGCTATCAAATAATTTAGGGAAGTTCCTGAAGAGGTGGCTTTATCTTTGTATTTTGTAACCTTCAGAACTGGTATTCTTACTATTTTATTGTCATATAATAATTCCTCCATAATTCCAGTTTAACAGTATTTACTTTCTTTGTTTCTCTTCTCCCCACCTTACTCCCTCAGTGATTCTGAGCACTCAGCACCAACAAATGTTAAAAAGAATAACACAACCACTCCTAATTCAGGTAGTAAAAGAGGCTGAGAAGGAAAATATTCAAAAGTAGTCATTCCTTCAAAGTTCCAACAATAGCAGAAGCTCCAGAAGATCAGAAAAGTATGAGCCAATATTTCCCTTTTTAGTAAGAATTTTATATGACAAAGTGTCTTTGAAGGTAGTTATAAAAAGAGAATAAAAGAGAAGTATAAAAGGATGAGAATTATTTCTTCTGTAGTTTCCACAGCTAAAAAAGTATGTAAGTTTGTCATGAGGACAGTTTAGGTTGTTCCATAACATGTGGAGAAAAACAGTAAATTAATGCAGAGAATGAAAGTTGATGTGAATAGAGGACACCATTTTCTTGCCCATTATTTTAAAAATATGCTGAACATTTGAGAAGCAAATGTTACCTCAGACAGGTATCCTTGCTGTACTTACCTACTGTAAAATAACCTTTCAGTTCAAACACTTTCTCACGTGTTGAAATCTGCCACAGTAATAATTTCTTTATTTTATTCTAGTCCTATGCACGAGCCCTCAAAATCCACCATCATTCCATACATATTTTTAATCAAGACTGGGATTATTCAAGCTGAAGAGTGAATATTAAATGATTGCTTCTCTTGCCTCACACTTTTGACTCAAAAATTACCCTGCCTTCTGTGCTACACTGATTTTTTTATAATACTTTTAAGATGCATCTGGTATGGCTGTTAAATACTTTAGAAATAGGCAGAGTCTCAGTAAAATCCATATCCTGCCCAACTATATTCACTCTGCAGGTTCTGGAGCCCTCACTGGGTGTACAGCTTCCAAAAGCTTCTTGCCTTAGCCTCTGTTAAGGGATGAAGAAATGCAGCTCACACTTGAAATCTGCAGTAATTGCATGAAAACTTGTTTTAATTTTCACTTTTTGCCATGATGAATATCCAGTGAAGGAGCGGTGATCTGGACAAGGGAATCAAGTGTACCTCAGTCAGTTTGCAGATGACAACAAGCTGGGTGGGAATGTTGATTTGCTGGAAGGCAGGAGGACTCTGCAGAGGGATCTGGACAGGCTGGATTGGTGAGTGGAGGCCAGCAGCCTGGGGTTAAACAAGGCCAAGTGCCTGGTCCTGCACTCCTTCAATAACAATCCCCTGCAGCACTACGGGCTGGGTCACAGTGGTTGGAAAGTGACCCAGCAGAAAAGGACCTGGGGGCACTGGTCAACAGCAGATGAACAAAAGCCAGAGTGTGCCCAGGTGTCCAAGAAGGCCAGTGGCTTCCTGGCCTGTCTCAGAAAAATGTGAGCAGCAGGACCAGGGAGGTGCAGCCCCCGGTACTCTGCACTGGTGAGGACACATCCCAAATCTTGTGCTCAGTTTTGGGGATCTCATGACATCTCTCCAGATATTGAGATGCTGGAGACAAGGGCAACAGAGCTGGTGAAGGGTCTCGAGCTCAAGTCTTGTGAGGAAGAGACTGATGGAGCTGGGGTTGTTCAGCCTGGAGAAAAGGAGGCTCAGGGAGACCTTATTATCTCTTTAACTGCCTGAAAGGAATTTGTAGCCAAGTGGGGGTGATATTTTCTCCCAAGTAACAAACAGTAGGACAAGAGGAAATGGCCTCAAGTTAGGATATTAGAATACATTTTTTCACTAAAAGGGCTGTCCAGCTCTGGAACAGGGTGCTCCAGGAAATGGTAGATTAACCATTCCTGAAGTTATTTAAAAGACATTTAGATGTGGCTAAGAGGCATTTAGTGGTGGACTTGGCAGTGCTATGTTAATAGTTGAACTCAGTCATCTTACCAGTGTTTTCTAACCTAAAAGATTATATGATTGTGTGAAAGACTAGGCAGTGATGTGATGCAATTTTCAAACCTCAAGCAGTTGTGACATGCATAGCTAGACCAAGTTCTTTACTGCTACAAAATCACCAGTTGCAGACGTGGGAGGTGCACATCTGCCTTCTACCTATCCTTGCCTACCCTGGGGCAGGTGCCAGTGACAAGAACCACTGAACAGGAAAGCAGCTGTGGATCCTATATGTGATACACTGGTATCCAATGTCCAAAACTGTCCAGCAGGGAAGGGTGACCATGTCACTTGGACCTGCTCTCAGACCACTTTCACTGTGATTTCTGAATACCTGAAAACAAACATGGACTAGCAGGGAGAATAGTGCTGCTCAGCTGAAGAATCTGCAGAGAAACATCTTTTATAATGTGGATACCAATTTTCAGCTTGATATTCACAGTGAGTGCAGGGCTGCAACCAGGATATGAAAGCTGTCAAATCCCAACCAGTTCAAATCCTTTTCAGCTTGGTTTGACATGGACCTATCCACCAAGAGCCTCTGAGGTGTACAGGCCCAAAGAAAAGCTTCATGTCCCTCCTTTTTATATTTTTATATATGTCACAGTGAGCTCCACATGCAGAGCTCCCCAAGGCCTCAATGGTGACAGGTGAAATACATTTACCTTTGCCTTTTGTTTGCCCTACCCAGCCAGCTCAATCATGGAGAAGGTAAAGGTGAATCAAAGAAAGTTTTTTCATAACTCTGTAAAAATAAAACCAATTTACAGGCTATTCAGAAAATTTGCATCTAGATTCCTTTCCTAAAGAAACAGGCAGGTGGGTAATTCTGTGGATGAACAAAGAAAAAATATTCTTGTTGATGTTACAAATATAGGACTATAAAGTATTTCATATGCTGTAATGAGGGAAAAAGTGATAAGCCCATATCTGTCAGACTAAAGATTTGTTCCTTTTTTCCTGCTGAGATGGTTAATTTCTTGCAGCCTTTCTTATTTACATTTTAAATAATGAAACACCCATGAGTACCAGGCACTTTTCCACTACTGCTCTGTGCAAAAAGAATATTAATAGCATTATTAATAAAGCTGGGAAGACTGCAATAAATGTCTCTGTGCTTAAAACAAAGGAGCATCTTGAAGAACTCAGCAGATTTTCTGTTTTATGCAGGTTTGATAAGACAAGTACAATTAAAATGTTCTCTGTTAGTAGATTAGAAATGCCAATATATGTAACAGAAACTGCCTGAAGTGTAAGCACATTTGTTCAAAGATATTGCATTCCCAGTTGGTTATCAAATACTTGCTTCATTTCCTGGCCCTCAATTCCCATCTCAGTTAAACTGCTGCAAATCAGGATGGAGAAAATGCCCCTGTGGTCTTCATCAGTACAAGTCTTATGGGGCTAGAAAAGAAAAGATCTATGCAGAACCCAGGTCCCTGGTGCTAGAAGCTGCACCCCTAAGGCTGTGGATTGATTTTTTTCCTCTGGACAGCTGCAGGCCATGTTGATCCCACAGTATCTGTGAAAATATGCTCACGTGATCCAGTTCTAATTGATGACAGGCATAATACATATGCTACACAGTGGATTGGGCATACATTGCAGGGCTGAGGAGTTGTGGAAACAACTGGAACAGTGGTAATGTATTCTGACAGCTTCATTGGGGTGGGGGAGTTGTCAGAGTGTTTCAAATACTGCAGGTTGCCATCAGGAAAATAGCTAAAAGGACATATTAAATTCATGCTTCACAGTCTATGCATAACATTTCATATCTTTCCACAGTGCTAGAGGACTTATTAGCTCAGGACATCAAAAGTAATTTATTTCACCTTATATGTGTTCTGTATTTTGACTCATGAGAAAAAAAACAAACAAACAAAATTTAAAAGCCTGAATGGCAGCAGGAAATGGTCCAGAAAGAGTTTCAGATTTTAGGTCTAACTGGATGCTTAGGATGGATAAGGCTTGATGCAGGACAGGGATATCTATCCTCATTATCACATGTTTGGAAGAAATCAAATAAAAAAGGTAGGAAAACAGAAAAATTATAATAATGAGTGCAGTCCAGCTGTATAGTATCAAAGGAAGAAGAGATGAAGGAGGGGGAAAAGGGAGTGATGCTGCTTTCCTGCCTGAAGAAGAAAACCTATTTTGTAGGAAAGGCATGCATCTTTCTGGCTCACCCTGATAGCTGCAAATTGCCTTACAAGTTGCTGACTTTTCCTATTCACTTATTTTCTTTCTTTTCATCTTATTTTTTGTTATCAGGGTATCTTAAATTCAGCTATTAAGATTTTTACTCTGAATTTGAGACTGAATTAGACACCACCAAGCCTGAATACTACAAAATTACTGGAGTCTTATTTATATTGTGCTATCTTCTCAGTAACAGCTTTTAAGTCTTGTGGTGCAGAGTGTATCACAGTTTTAGATAAATTACTGCAAATATATAATTTAACAAGATCTCTGTATCAGCGTTTTCATCACACACATATCTATATGAAGCACACAGTAGAAACATGAGGAAAAAGAGAAAATGTGGCCTATGATCTATTACTGCACTCTACGGATGCTCTCACAGCTGCTCTGCAGATTCTAACTTCAAAGACAGATTCAGTCTTTTCTCTTTTCCTTCTCTGAACAGTACAACTGCTGCACAAATCCCTTGTGCATTCAAGCCCTAGGGCTAAAAGTGTTGGTTTTGTCTGGGGTAGTTTAATTTCCTCACAGTTATTAGTATGAGGCTGTCCTTTGGACAAGAAGTTGGGAGGGGACACAGCCAAAACAGCCAACCCCAACTGACTCAAGGGATGTTCCAGACCATATAACATCACTCTCAGCATATAAAACTGGGGAAAGAAGGAGGAAGGATGATGTTGCTTGTCCTCTCAAGTCATGATTGCATGAGATGAAACCCTGCTTTCCCAGGGATGGCTGAGCACCTGCCTGCCCAAGGGAAGCCATGAATGAATTACTTGTTTTGCTTTCCCTTTGTGCATTACTTTTGCTTCCCCTATTAAACTGTCTTTAGCTCAACCTACGAGTTTCCTCATTTTTATCCTTTTAATTCTCTCCCCCTTCCCACTATGGGGGATTGAGTAAATGGCTGTATGAGGCTTAGTTGCTGACTGGGGTTAAGCCCTGACACTTATAAAAGCAGATAAAGACTCAGAAATGCTCAAGAGAGAATACACCACTGACCCCTCTCATCATTTCTGCAGAGCAGTCTGTGAGTTGCAGTTATTTGTTGAAATAAATGTTTCTCAATGTTTAGTTTGTCAAAGACATTCACAAAACACCCTGGCAGAATCCATATAAGAATGAAGACCCCTTCAACACTGTCTTAAATTCTGCAGTAAGAACTAACTGTTTAACAGTGTGTGTCAAAGGCCAAAATCCTTTGAAGGAGCATATGATGGAAGAGCTTGAGCCTCTCTAAGTCACGGGATCTGGTTGGTGTTGCAGTCTCCACCTTGTGCTGTGTGTTGACCATACTGTTACCTTTGCTGGCACTCAGTTGATACACAATTCCTACCAGGACACTTCATGCTAACACATAATACAGATGGTTGATAATCCACTGAAAAAAAGAGGTCTGAAGGGGGGTCGCTCTAAAGTAAGCCCTATCCCTGCTTAGTGCCTTAGCCATTACTAAGCTAGAGTCAATTTCTTTGTTTTCATCCAGATACCCCAGCTGCAGAACCAGCTGAGAGTATCCCAAAGCCTGGTAAGGAAGCCATTGGTTCAAGACAGGGCATCAAACATCCCAGAACCCCAAAGGGGAGTAAAGTCTAACACTCAGCCTTGCCTCTGCAGGGGCAAATGCCTCGTTCCAGTTCTGACTCTTCCCTAACAAGTACTCTTCCTATGAAACTGAATAGATTTAGCAGGAGAAAATAAGATACACCAACAAATACAGGAGATGGAGGAATTTGAGAGTCTGTTAAGGTTCAGGAGACTGCAATAAAGTTCTCATACCAAATCAAACATAGTGGTGCCAAAGTGGGACCATGAGGTCCCAAAGCCACCTATAACCCAAACAATTGCTACTCTACCATTCAGCCTTAGGAAAATTTCCTCCTGCATAGTTTCACTGCCAATCCAGAGCTAAAAATCAGCATCCTTATTGATCTGGCCTTGGAGCAGAGCAGGCTGTTTGCTCCAGAGAACAAGGTCTGCATGACACTATCTGTGTACTCTTCTCAGTTCCTCATGAGATAGTTCAAATGAAAGAATAAACATTTGTGGGAGATTAAAGGCTTTGGATGAGATAGTCAATAAATCCAGGAAGGAGAAAAGTAGCACTTTCAATAACCATCAGGATTCCCAGTCAACTCAAAATGTCATGAAATGGTACTCAAAAAAACAAAGGTATGTTATCAGCTTCTGAACATGTGCTGTGCCCTAAGCACTGACAGACTGTACCCCAGAGGCCAGGGCATTCAGTGTGCAACACTTTCTGAGATTATTTCATGGGCAACATATGAACATGTCCTGGGGGAAAAGAAAATGTGGAAGCACAAGTATTTCTGACAGCACTTTAGGGCCATCCAGGTGAATGATAATGTATAAAAAGGGGGCGGTTTTAGCCTACAATAAAAAATGCAGTACACAGCTGAATGAGGGATATTGCTAAAAACAGCAAGAACCTCTGAAGTTTTCACAGATCAATATAACAAAAAACACCTAGGTGGGCTGAAATTTCAAGTGGGAACTGGAATGTTGTGTTCCTGCAGATGACTGAAGGAAGAAGTCTGAAAGATAAGCTACATATGGCTACATTTATAGTTAAAGTTGTCAATCAGGCTGGGTTAAAATACATGTAAAGATGGTAAATTGCTTTCAGAAATGCCTGAGAGTCCACTGCATATTTAACAGGTCATCTGATTAAGGACTGAAGGCATAACTTTCTCCCCTAAATCTCTACATACAATTCAATTCAATGAAATAGTAAGATGCACAAGTCATCTGCAAATATTAACTGTCCAAACTGGTACGACATTCAACAGATTACATCTGTAAGTGACAGAATAAACATGCAGAATAACAGTGGGCTAAAGGAAGGCCCTGACAACACTCTGAATGCAGAGAAGAAAAAGAATAAAGTGTTTTAGGGATTGCTGCTTGCTGTTCAATGTAAACATTGGACTGCTGAATACCTTTTACAGAAGATGTAGACTTCATCACACTGAGCACAAAGAGTCACAGAGGAAGCATAAAATCAATAACACAGAGAAATATCTCCAAAGTGCAAGAAAGTCTCTTGGACTCTTACAGTTTTCCTAATGACTTCATGTGAAGCAGCCTACAGCACTTTTCCAGGGAAGTGGGCACAGCACCAAGCCTGACTGAGTTCAAGAAGGTAAATGGATGGGATTCTTGGGGTCGTCCTGTGCAGGGCCAGGAGCTGGACTTGATGATCCTGGTGAGGCCTTGTCAACTCAGAATATTTTGTGATTCTACAGAATTTCTTCCTACACACTCAATGAAGAAGAATGCATGACTAGGTTCAGCATTCATGGACACAGTTGCTGCTTTTAGAAGTGTTTCATGCATGTAAATATGTGACATGGCAAGTTTATGTGTGTGTCTGTGTCTATGCACAGAAACATAGGCTGGAAGAGAGCCTCTTTCCTTTCAGCATGGTGAAAATATGAGCATGACTAGATACAGATTAAATTCTAAGTAGCACAAAATCTTCTGGGCAGTTAGTTAAATGTCTCTTACTGTGTTGTCATGACTAAACTACAAAGCTCTGAAAGCATAACTACCCCTGCTAACTTATTTTAATCTAGATGTTCACAATGCTTCTTCAAGCAGTCAAAATGCAGTAATAGGTGCCAGAGAAAGTCCATTAAATAACACTAGAACCTGTATGTATTCAAAGTTAATAATCTATCTCATCAAAGAAGAAAATATGTCAGATATAATACAGTGTGACAGAGAAAGAGTTTTGCAGTAGTAAGTCTTTAAAAAAAGATGTCGTTTTTTATAAGATAAGAATTAAATAAGTACATTATAAAATATAACAATGCATTGTTATGATCATATAATCTGACTTCTCATATACCAAATACCATCAAACCTGACCCAGTCACAAAGTCCATGTCTTCCCAACTTGCAGTGTAGCTGCCTGAGAGACTTCAAGCTAGAATTATAAAAAAACAGGAACAAAATTCCTTAGTATTATTTATACTTATTCCCCTGTTTCTGATTAGCTATGGCATCCTACTATTCTTTTTTTCAATGGATCTATTGAGTCTGAGTTCTCCTCTTTGTACAAGTACTTCTTGACCTTGGCACAGATAAAATCAAATTCATCTAAGCTCTTCTTGAGAGCAGGTTTTCTCAGACTGATCTGTTCTTACAGGTTTTTCCTAATTCTGTCCAAGATCTCAATTTCCCTTTGAAGTGTTTCAGTGGTTTTTGGGTTTCATTTATACCAGAAAGGTGGGCATGACACCTTCTTATATCCTACAAGATTTTCCCTGCTTTGTAATCGAAAGGCCATGAGCATTTTTAACTGCTGTGGCATGCTGAGAATTCATTATCAAAAGAGAAAGCAGCATTTTTACAGAAGGCTGTGCAGGAAGATGCACGATCAAGAGTAGGAGGAGCTGACATGTGTTGCTTTTTCTGATACCGTGTGCTAATGTCCTCCATTTCCCCATTTCATAGCCATCGTTTTCAAACCCTGTAATCTCAAACATTTGGAAAAGTGTACTAAGTGCATGCAATTTGGAAAATGGCAGGAGCTTTTCTAATGCAAGGCTGTAACTCGGTGTCATGATCAAGAGGGGTTTGTGTTCCTCCCCAATGGTCATATACTTTTGCATCTGGATTACTTGGAACATTCCCTTTTCCATACTTTCATGCAACTGCATCAGATTTAATGCTTCCATTGGAAATGTTGTTTCCCTTATACTGGTGCACAATTTCATCCAAACAAATAGTCTGGTTTTCTGAAATATCTCTTACATCAAGATACTTTTTAACGATACCAGCAACTTCCTGAGACATTTTCTCCTTTTTACTTTTCTGTTCTTCTTTTCTGCAATTGCTAGTATCTCTTTTAACGTGTTGTTTCTTTTCTTCAGTGTTACCTCTCTTTACTTTAGCTTTTTCTTTAAACACTTATGTTTTCAAATTAACTTTGATCTCTGTGTGTGGGTTGGCCTGGATAATACTGCTTTTTATCTCTGTTGTATGTCTGCACCTTTTTCTCCATTAATCTTCCAAACCTATAAATTATTGCAGAACATATTTCTATTTTCCCCTCACTAGTTCTGCAGCAGAAAATTCACACTGACTTTTGACTTACTACTTTAAGTTGTCCCAGACTTTTATCATGCTCAGCTTCTTGAGAAAGGCTGATAATATCTTAGGGCTATATTTTGAACTCAGAGAAATACCTGTAACTTCAAGTATCTTCAGTGGAAATCTGTAGACATCTTTCAGAGATGAGTTTGACCTTCCATCCACAAACTAAGTTAAAATATCTTCCACTGCACGGAATATGTTCTCTCCACTGTCATATCTATATCTATATCTATATCTATATCTATATCTATATCTATATCATCTATATCTATATCTATATCTATCTATCTATGTCATCTATATCTACATCATTTTTATCTATATAATCTGTATCTGTGATTATTAATATCTATTCTCAATTATGTCCTTTCTCATTTTTGGTGCATGGGGAACCACATCTTTTTGCAAGTTAGCCTAGGAAAAAGCAGAACCATTCCATTAAAATATAAAAATGAAGGCAAAATCTCTTTTGGACTCTCTAGAAATACAAATAAAATGTAAATAAAATTCACAATAATGCTTCTCTCTTGGAATTTTAAAGATATGCATGAATTTTGGAATAGTGAAAACATAAAAAAGTTGAAATCTTCAGCTTGGACTCCATTGGGAAGCAGAAGAATTGCCCATACTTCTGATCATTTTTGATACATTAGAATATCCTTCTCATCCACAACCCCTCCAGTGATTTAAGGTGGGAGAAATATATTTTGGGTATCCATAGAGCATTCTGTGTTACAATATCAGAGGGAACCCCCCACTGCAGTGCTCACATTGAGCATTGACCTGTGCACAATTTCAAACCCCTACCAGATAGATACTTACATATGTTTGATTTGCTTGTCCTCAGCTGCATGTTATACTCTTCATTAAAACAGATGTCAAATGACATTTCTAAAAGGAATGGGAGATCGCTCTTTTTCTGAGGGGCAGTGCATGTGTTCAGGTGCAGAACACAAGGAGAAGCCAGCCATCAGCCCCCAGAGGCAGTGCCCAGAGTCCTCACCAGGACCAGAAGGCACAGAGCAGAGTTTGAGGCAACACAGAAAGTTTCTGAGTCAGCTGAATATAAGTGTAAATGCAAAGGCTTGCAGTAAGAAAAGGAAAATTTTTATAAGACACTTTTATTGCCAGTCACTTTGAGATTGTGTTACTTAGAAATCTACTTAAGTTTGTATTTCTAGTACAACCAAGCTTTGGTGGCTTAAAGGCTTTTGTTTGGGAGCTCACTAGAAGGAAATATATAAGTGGATATTCTTCAAAGTTCAATGCCCCTGCTGGAAAATTTTTGTTTTTGTGATTCTGCACATTTTATTAGTGTGTGACTACATGTGAAGGAGGAGCTCCATGCCTTTCCAGCAAGCTGAAAAAGCCAAGTTAAAGACAATTTAGGGTCTTGGGTCCCTGTGCATTGAGGCATGATTAATGCAGCATGCAGGCTTGCAGCTCCCTCACTGCACAAGCACAGGTGCCGGCAGTGGCCCACATTCATTTTGTCTCACTGATCTGAGGTCTCTGTCTCTCCTGATGTCTGTAAGAGTTTCTGCTTTGGGATGAGCAGCCTCCAGTGCTTGAGATTAAGGTCTATCTCCATTAACTTCTCCAGGGTAAAAACAGATTCAGTAAAAACATTCAGTTTGGGACCTGCATTGTTCAAGAGCTCTCCAAACAACAATAAGATTATTTTTCACAATTGTCTCCTTTCAGATGTGTCCATAATATTAAATTGTTTTTTCTTGGAGAGAAAAACATTGTTTTATATTAATTGTGACCATAAAAAAGGGGAAGGCACTACAATGTGAGAATGAATTCACACACAAACATACTTTGAAAATAAAAGAGCTAAATTACACTTTATTGCATGAGCTAGTTAGCTTAGTACAGTGCAGTTTTTACAACAATGATATATCGAATTAATACAAATTTTCACAGGCTTGAATGAACTCTGTGCTGAATCAGGGAGGTAATTTTTACTGTTTTCTGAAAGTAACTGAACTGGTGGTCTCTTCATCAAGCAGACAAATAATATTCTCCTGATTGTTTCACACAATTAAGGGATATGCCATACATAACCAAATTTTTTCATTGGCATAAGGATAATTTTACCCCATGTTCTCTATATTCTGAGACAGCTTGAATACAGATGGCTCAAGATAAAACCCACATTTGAAGAATAACCTCTAAGCTAGTTTGTTCTAACAATCACCACTTAATCTCCAAATCCACTTACTTTTGGGGATGATATAAAAAACTGTTTATCAAATGCCATGGTTCAAGATTATTTCTCTTCACAGTGGCCTTCAGTGTTCAGGATATCCCTTTCTCTCAATGGCAGAGTGAACATGCTTAGAACAGCCTCAGTCTTCATGATGTCAGATAAAATTTAGTTCAATTCAATTATGCTCTGGGATTAAGGAAAAACCAAAATGAATGCTAACCGTTAAAAAATCCTTTAAATTGTTAGATTATTATTGCTTTGTTGACATCTTTAATAAATCACACAGAATATTTATATTTTTTATTCATAGTGGAAACTACTGAAGTTAGGTTAAAAGTTCTGGGTTGGTATTTTCCTAAAATTCTGTATTAGATAAACAAAGCATAATCACCCTTTCCCTATGTCAAACCTGACCACATGAATAGATATTGTACAGGGAAAATACTATTGTCCTGGCTATACTTCTTTCTACAGTAACATTGCCTAAAAGTAAAATTGATAGCATTTAAATTTAAAAACAAAAGGTAGATTAATCATAGTTTGAATAGAACATGAGCTCCTTTGAATTTTTTACCACAGTTGCTCAACACTTGTAAATCAGCCCTTGATTTTTGAAATGTTTATTGCTCCCTCCAACATAGCCACAGGCTCAAAAGAGTTGTTTTTAATAACAACAGTAATAATTTCAACACAGTCCCCTTGTTTTTCTCAATGCTTTGTTTACTTTTGAACTCAAAAGAGAAAAACAATTAATTTAAAATAATTTTTTTCCTACTTGGATAACACTTTTATTATTGTAGGAAGAAATGATCCTCAAACAATACCATTTTGGTATTGAGTCCACCAGAAAACTCTTTTGGCCACTTGCTTTCTTGATTTTTGTCCATGAAGACTTCAAAATCAATTTAAAGGAACAAATATGTATCCATGCTCAATTGCTAGGGATCAGATTATATTCACATTTACAGACTACATATTATTCTGTAGGCATGGACCCTCTATGTCCATGACGTGCATCAAGTGGCACACACAGCGGCACAGAATTTTTTAACTCAGAATATTTAAGACCTCACCACAAGATGCTCCCCTTATGTGGACCATATCTTCTCATCTGCTTAACACACCCTGTGTGATGGCCACCTTCTCATGCAGGTCTCTGGACAATATTTATCAGGTATCACTGGAGCATATTGCCTGCTGCCCTTTAAGAGTATCTGAGGTTCAGAGAGCCTTGGCATGATGTGGCTCATCCTTTGGAAATGGGTTCAAGTGAGATGGAAAGGCTTTGTCAGCATATAGCAAAACCCCAGGATGCTGGCTCCAACAGTAACCACAGATAGATATGAACAGAGAATGTGAGAAATTAAAAGCCAGTAGCACTTCTCAAAAAAGAGTTTTTCTCACCTCCAACAAAAGGAACATTATAAGGCAAAGGTGATTATATCTAATAACTTTTGACAGATTTTTTTGCCAATGTGTCCAGTTTTGCTCTTGAAAGACATTAACTTTCACAAGATGTAGCAAGGCATTTCACAGACTACTTACTTGCTATTTGAAGAATGCCTGACTTTTACTTACTTTGGACCTACTGTTTTCCAACTTAATTTCATTCCTCCAAGCCCTTGTATCAAAAGAAACTTTGGTCAGTGAGTAACCACCTTTTCAATGTCACTCTTCATCGTACAGCCTTCCAACTAATCTTCCTCACTCATCTTTTTCCCATCTAGAAGAATCTATGTTTATTTAGTTCCTACTCATGCAGAAGGTGTTACACTCTGGAGAAATCAACTCTGTATCACCAGCAGAAAATGAAGGATATCTTTGCTGGGGTTGTTTCCCCGCATCTCATCACCACAGCCCTGAGGAGTTTCCTTTTTCCTGAGGGCCAGAGGAGCAGTTCCCACATGTGTGAGTCCTACTGGGTCCAGGGCAGTCAGGAGAGCAGTGCAGTATCACTGAGTGTCACACAGGGTCTGCAGTGGTGATGCATCCCACAGCCAGTCACCAGGGAGGGGACCTGGGACCAAGGAGCTGTTGTTGAGTGGTGAGTGACTGTCCCAGCTCTATGTCCCTTGAGCAGGGGTGGTAAGGTGTAATAGAATTAAGATAAAGTGGCTCCAGAGCTTGTCTCAGCCTCTTAGTGCTGTGCTCTTGCAGTGTTTATCACCTGTTCATTAAAGGCCGTTCCCCTGCATGATCTCTGTCATTCAGGGAAGTGTCATGAGCTCCTTTTCATGGCCTATTGAGGTGTTATTTCTGGTGGATTTTCTCAGGTAGGAAGAGTGAGACATGGTGCACCCTGTGGAAGGAGTTATTCTCTGTGCCCTAACCACAGTTTCCTGAATTTTCCAATAAGATCTACTTGAACAGTTCAAGAATAAACAGAGATCAAACTAGTAAGTCTGTAGTGCGGACATTCAGGATCAGAGCCCTGCAGAAAAATAGAAAGAAAAACAAGATGACAGTGAGGATGAGCCAGCCTTATTTCCAAAGGCTTCAGAAAGAGAAAATCAGATAGACTGGCAGTTACCTGACCTTTAAGCCAAGTACTTGTGTGTGGCAAGAGGAACTGCCTTCTAAGACCAAAAAGACATTGACTTCTCGAGTGCCCTCACAAGCTCCCTGGATTTTCCTGGGGAAATGACCAGCTGTCAGTGGCCATATCTGTGTAGTTACATTTTACATTTACACCTTAATTTTGTCTACCTTCTATTCTGCTTTTATTCCCTCTGCCTTTTGTCACCTTCAAGTTTTCAGAACCAGAATAGAAGACCGGAAACAGTGATAAACACTGTTAATTGCCCATGCAGGCTCATGGGCACACAGAAAACATAAATCTATTAGCTGACTAAAACACTGTAAGAGGTCATTTTATAATTTTTCTAGTGCTATTGCTCTTGTTAAATGATTTGTCTGTATGGATTTTTACTGGAAGAGGTTTCCCTACAGTTGTCAAGAATTAAATTTTAAAATGGTTGTACAGGAAGGAACCATCCATTAGATGTTGCCAAACAGGGATGCTTCATTGGCTGCTTCAAAGCCAGTTACTGTCAAGTACTTTTGATGAAGAGACCTATGATTGCAAAACAGAAATTAAGAGACTGAATGGCCCTGACAGCCTTTTTGCACCGAAGTTGCTTGTTTAAAGCAAGTTCCAGTCAAGAATAATTGAACTCAGCTCAAATTAGTGTTGCTCCTTAGCTCTGTGAAATGAGGTAGATGATCACAGCCCGTTTCCCATTAGCCCAACTGTCTCCTCTGCTAAAACCACCTGCACAATTGAAACTAATTGGTGCCCTCAACAGCAGTATCAACAGAGAGGATAAAATTAAATAGTAATGGATTATGAACTATATCCTCCCTCTAAAGACATGAGACCTTTAGATAGTGGCAAGCTTGCCTGGTTGGAGCTTGGAGTGGGGCTGAATTTACACCAGTGGGCTGCCAGTCAAGATCCAGTCACAAGCAGAAATGCAAGTCTATGCACAAATGAACATTAATAAGGATATATTTATTCAGCTGGAATATAGGCAGGCCTAGAGCAGGGGAAAACACATCCTACTCTATTTGAATTGGAAGGATCAAAGTGATATGAGCCCCAGAGCTATCAAGAGGCCATCAGACACAAATCTCATGAGAATCTCCTAAACTCCCTTTACTCCAGGGACTCATCAGTGCAGCAATAAAAAGCAAATGGCATTGAGTCATATAACAGCACATTTGCAGCAGGCTGAGAGTATTTGTGCTAGGTACAGTGCTGCTGATGGTAAGAGCAGCCTCTGACCAACAACTGGGCTGTTTTCTCCCATCAGTGGGAGCCAGACCACTGAGGCCTGATGCAGCTCTGACAAAAACAGCTCCTCTTCTAAGCTGGCCAGTTGGATTCATCTTGCTCTCTGCTGTGCTGCTTCTCAGAGGGCAGTGTGTAAGAAAGGCATGAGCATGTCATTCAGGGACTGCATCTTAAGGAATTTTTTTGTAGACTCATAAAAACATGCTTTTTTGTAGACTCATAAAATGGCTTTTTCAGATCCATGAGTACTTGTGCTTCGCTGTTACTCTTTTTAATATGGCAGTTTATACTTTGAATTTCTATAGGGTGCTTTTTTTCTAGGACTGTGAAATGATTAAAAGACACCACCAAAGACAACTTCATACTGCAGCTGGAAGAGAAGCAAAACTTTTCTGCTCGTGTAGCTGTTTTCCCTTCTCTACAGGCCAGTTTGGAGTTCAGATCATCAGCTCCTGAGTCAGAACTGAATGCCAGGTATCCTTCCCTACACTCCAACGAACATTAAACATTTGCTCTATCCTTATTTGATGCCTCAGAGGGGTTGATGCTCTGACACAGCAGAGAGAATCATTTACTGTATTGTTCTGCCTACAGATATGACAGTTCAAAGCATTATACTTTGTGCTTCTTCAGATTTTCCTGTGTTTGTTCAACAGAGAATTGCTACTCACTGACAACCTCGGTTCAAAAACATAAAATATCTGAAACACAGCTGGAGTGATATCTGTCAATGCATCGACATGCACAAGCCATAATATTGTTCAAAATAAATTGTAAAAAGCAGCTTCTGGTTTCAGATAATGACTCCACAACACAAAGTTTTCTCTCAGAGCATTGGTCTAAGATACATCAGACATGTGGTGCTCTCTTGGGTGCACACAAAGGCCAGATTTCTCAGTAGTGATTAGAGTGCGCAGCTGCTCCTGATGTGTCTCTTACAGTCAAATTTTCAGATTATTTATTTAGCAAACTGATCTGCTTTGAAAGTCCAGCCCTGGATACAAATGATAAATTGATTTTAAGCCCCTGTTCTTTTTTATAAAAAGGAAAAGTCAAAGGTCAACAGTAAATTGCTTTGCATTAAAAAAAAAAAAAAAAAACAAAGAGCAAAAAAACTGAACTTCTGAAGAGGTGATGCATTAAAACTTTCCCTCAAATAAACTTTCCCTCAAATGTACTCCCTGATTATACTAGGATAGAAAAATTCTTAAACTTGTGAGTTTTAATGCATAATTCTCCCCCGAACTTTCATGCATTTTAAAAAAATTTGTGTAGGAAAAAGGAATCACCAAAACTACAAAAAAAAAAAAAAAATTTAAAAAATGCCTAGGTTTGCACATGACAAATCCCCCACATGGATTGAAAGAGAATGTCAAAAAAAAAAATTCAAAGTGAATGTGTAAAACATATTCCATCTTCGACTGAATGCTCATGCATCTTTATTTTCTCAGACCTTAATATGATTTTCTTTTCAGCTGGCAGTTTCTTTTATCTGTCCTGGAGTAAATGTAAATGGCTCTGCTGATTGTTTAGGCACTGGCAAAGAGCTGAACAATGGCATCAGCAGGGCAGGTGTGAGTCAGCTGTGGCAAGGCTCCTGCTATTCTGAGTCTTGCATAAGGAACATGAGGAACTACTGCTGGTTTACCTCTCAAAGGCATCAAAGATACAGTCTGCAAGCAATAACAACTTTCTTGCAGCTCTCCGTTCATTCCTGAAGCAGCACAGAAAAAGAAAGGAAAAGTATTATAGATCCACCATTCTCTTCTTTCTTGAACTGCTTTATAGTGTAAAATCCCCCTTCTACCATGGTTATGAAACTAATTCTCCCCAATCAACAGATCTGTGTTTTCAGTCTAATCAGATCAGAATGGATGTCAGGATAGGTTACATCTACTGATATTTTCATTTTAAAGATAAAAATACTTCTGGACAGGCACATTTATACTAGCAGTGCAAAAATTTATTTTTACAAAGCTCCCACATTCTTGTTTGCATCTCACAACAGAACATGAGCCAAAAGGAAATGTTATCTAGTACTAAAACAGAGAAAACTGTTGAAAGCAAATGCATTTAATTGAAAAGTAGCTTTATTTGGGATCTTTCTGGATCATACATCACTTTGCAACTATATTTGCAGACTTTGTGAACATTATAACCAAAGAACAAAATCTAATTATGCAATCCTGAGCATCCTGAGATTCATGTTTAATGAATATAATAGCATTATTCAAATCTATCCTTCACTTTGATTAAATTCCCTTTTTAAGAAAAACGCATTGAAATACAACTGTTCTTTTAAAGAATTCAAGAGATGGTGTAGCAAAAAAGAAAAAATCCTGATCAACTGTTTCAATTCAAAGAGCACACAGTAAAACCATTAGAAGATAGAGCTACATGTCTTTAGAATACATAGCAATAAATAAATTAAATCACCCAGAACAAATAGCACCAGCTGCTCCACAGACAAATATAGAAACTTGGAAATATAAAGGATAAAGTACTTCAACCTAAAATAAAATAAACAGTAAGAGGCAGTGAAATGTTGTCTTAGTCTCAAAAGCCGTATGTTACCCATTTATTTTGTACTGAGTCCATTTATTTTTCTCTCGTGCTCTTCCCTCTGTGCACTCAGTGCATACTAAACAGTGTAACATGAACTATGCCAAACTTGATGGTGCCTAGGCTTACCTGTGACTTTGGAGACAAGGGTCATTTTCAGGTTTGGAAAATTCCCTCTCCTTTCCCTCTCCTGCCATCAGCATCTGCAATGTCATTTGTGAGCTGGCTTTGCACCCACTTTATTGACCATTCTCATGGTAAAAGGAAGAAAGCTGAAAGATAATTAGATTTTGAGTCTGGGTGAGTAATTTTAAGAGCTTTGCTAGTCTGACTCCAGGATATATTTTGTGTCAACCTCAGCTTTGTTCATTCAGTATAAAAGGCTGCATGCAACAGGACAGGGAGGTTCAGCTTCACAGGGTTATGGAAGGGTAAGGGGGTGACATCCTCAGAGCTTAATTATGTCAGCCTTAATTTGAGTTTCATCATCATAAGTGTAAGTTAACATGTTTAAAGTTGACAAAACTGATCTTTCAGTAAGCAAAAGCAATGAATTGCTTTAAAAGATGCTGGCTAAATGAAATTGATAGGAATAAAATCATTTATACTAGGAAATGTACACTTCAACATAAAACCAAACCAAAACAAAGTTCCTCATCTTCTCAAAACTACTGTGAAAATAATAGATTTCCAATTTTGTTACAAATAAAGGAATTATTTTTACAAAATACACACAGATTTTTTCTATGAACTGTTAGTTATCATGAAACCCCGAGGGTTAACATATCTTCTTTGCATCTGCAATGAATAGAAGGTAAAAGAGCAGGAAATCAACAAGCTTGGCATAGGAGATGGTTACCCACAAAAGCAGTGTTTTTCTGAGAAACTTGGTGTTGTGTGCAAAGTGTTGCAGCTCATCTGAGTTTGACCACAGCACCCAGATGCCACATCCTCAGACACTGAGACAGTTTAAGGAAGGCAACTATTAAATGGCACTCAGAGGTGGAACAACTTGGATATCCTTTCAGTTTAACTGATACAAATGCTCTGACAGTGCTGCAATGCTGTCACAGCTCTGAGAAGGTAGAAAAAAAAGAAGCATCTTATTGAAGGATCAATTTCCTCCCTGCAGCTTCTTCCTTTCCTTCCTCTGAGCTGGACTGAGTGTTTCGTGTACAAGCTGCTCACTACTGAATCCCCCTCAATCCCCTTTTATTCATTATGTACATTTATGTCTCAAATATTTTTTCCCATTCCTCAAAGCTTTCATTTTTTTTCTGTACTTATTAACTGTTATGAGATCTTCAGTCTTCTCTCAATAGATTTTCAAACCTTGCAAGCATCTCTACATACTCTAGACCTTTTGTGTCATTTTCATCTCAGTTCTCTCAGGTCATTTGGTAACAAAAATACCTGATTCACCTCTGTAAAATTTAGCTATGGAAAAGTTCAGCTGTCCAAATTGGTCACCACTAAGTCAATCTGTAAAAAAGGCATATCTAAAGGGTAATGTGTCTCCTCTTAAGACAGGCAGCTCTTTTGTTGTCAATTAATTTCTAGACATGTAAAATCAGGCCTGTATTTTGCCAGATCCAGCCTGTCACCCTTTTTGTCCTCTGTATTTGCAATTCTATTTATAAAATGGGATTTAAAACCCTCTATAGAGAAAGATAAATGCAAAAATATTTACTCCATTTACTTGGAGTATTTTTATGATGCACTTCTTTTGTATAAATAGCTCAGATTTCATTGCCTTGTTTTGCTTCAATATCAGATTACAAATTCATGTCTAATTTGCTGTCCTCTCTCTTCCCTAAGGTCTCTTTTAGCTTTACTGCTCTTTCCATCCCACTTAGTATATGTTTTCCAGTTTATTTTCTCCTGCATGCTTTAATTCTCATTTCTGCCATCTGAAACTCTTTTTACTGTATTGGAACCCTCAGGCTTTTTTTTACTTTTCTCCGTTATATCCCTTACAATACAGTTCATGTCCTTGAAAACAAATTAAAAGAACTGCATATCTCAATCCTCTGTCCAAACTAGATTGTTTCCTAATCAAGAAGCTATATAGGTCTGGCAAACTACTCAAATATTGTTGTTGGAAAGTGAAGTTTTGATGGGAATTGTGATCAAAACCTGTTTTACTGAAATTCATCACTTATATCACAGGCAAGCTGAGCAGGGCAAAGCATTTCTGACCACTTCTAATTCTAATTTATTTTTCAGCAGCAGACTGGTTTATTTGCTGTAATATGCTAAAATTTTCAGTGACAGCTGGAATGTGGGTTTAGACAGCCTTTGCACTGTAAAGTTCATTTCTGCAACAGGGAATAGGAGGAGTTGTTTTCCCTCACCCTGAAGAAGAAAATCTTAAGCCAGAACAATGAAGAAGATCAGATTTAAGAAAATCTAAAGGGGGAAAAACGGAGGTAATCATAGCAGATTCTCTTAATAAAGAATATACATAAGTTGATAATCTTTGCCTGCCATTTTGGAGTCCTTTGACAAATCTGAAGAAAAAAGGTCAGAATTATTTCATATTGCATTCACAATTTCATGTTTTTTAATGGGTGAACATTATGAAAAACAACAGGAATGTGATGAATTATAATTTTATCATTCTATAACCACAATGCATAAGACACAGAGATGAGAACTGGAAACTGTGGTATTGGCATTGGCAGTGCTGCTGACTAGCTGTGGGCCTCAGATGAGCAGACTGTGGGTGGTATTTACTACACTGCCTGCAGTATTTCAAAACAGGGGGAGAACTGACTTTATTCAAGAGTGCATTTTGTTGGCTTTTAGGTTTGAAGCTCAAAACACTGCTAAAGGCAGGTGTCATAAGCAAGTGCTATGCAAATCTCTTTTCAGTTTTGTCATTAGACTTCACAAGCGGGCTTCCATGGGATCCTTTTTCTTAAGAGTAAAGTTTTAACCACTGATAAATACTGACTCCAGTGTACCCTCTTTTCTTCCCTCCTACATCAGAATCAAGGGCAAAGCTTCCATTTCAGGCGTCTCCTTCCACCTATATAGTGATATAGTGAAGTATGGAGTACCAATGCAAAAAGAAAGATGATCAAGAAGAAAAACTTCTGTAAGAAAATGGTTACAGAATGATAAAATTAAGGAATGCATATTACTTCTAAGAAATGGAATTCAAACTTTCTATTTAAAATAAATAAGATTATGACCTCATTCTAGAACAAAGGATGAGAGAAATTAGCCATTTCACAGAGTCCAGTTTTCCAAATTTCAGGTAGACACGCCACAGCTGTCTGCTTTGAAAGAAGTCTGAAAACATGTATACCATGCAGCAAAGGATAAAAAATCTTCCCAATGCTCCTTCAGAAAGCCAAGCCTGAACTATGCCCTCGGTAAAAGAGAGAATCTTGCTAATACTACAGGTCCCTGTGCTTTAGTTGCTAAATAAAAATCAGAGAGAGTCCTAAGATAGACACAGACTGCAGGACTGCTGCTAATTTAAATTCAGGAAAGAATTTTCTCTTAAGCTCATACCTGGCAACTGCCAGCTTTACACTGCTTGTGTGAAAAGAGCACAGCACAGACCCCTAAGGATGTAAAGCCATTAAAGGTACAATTTCACCCCATCTATGTCTACTTGCTCACCTCCAAGGCTTCAGAGGACAGTGAATGCAGACTGTAAGAAAGCCAAATACAGACCAAGATAGGAAACGGATGGCTTCTTTCCAACCAGTGCTGAATAGAAACTCAGCAACATGGGCATGATTTTCTGGCAGTAGCATTCCTTTGGGAATAGTAACACAGCACGCATGTGAAAACTGTCATGGCAAACTTGTGCCCCAGGAAAAAATTACTTTCCAGGATCCTATGACAAATCTCACTACATGAAATCTCCCATTTAGTTATGTGATCCCTTTCCAAAGTATATCACATTACTTAAAAACCAGTTTAAACTACTCAGTCCCTTCCCTCTTTGTCAGACAGTTCCAGAAACAGACTTCTTGGATGGATAAGGAGCTTTCTTCCAATTTCCCCTCTAAATTTATTCATGGCAAATGTACAGTCATTTGATCTTTTGCCAAACCATCCTTTAACTTAAATAATTATACTCCTTCCTTAATATTTACCTCTGTAGTATGTCATTCATTCATTTAATTCATTCAGTTTAAAATAATCCTTATAAATGGGGAAATGTTGTAGCTATAAAATGAAAATGCACTACGATGACCTTTACTAAAATCTGGCACTAACCTGATTTTATTAAGTATCAGAAACATTATAATAGATATTAAAATGTAGTGATATTCCCACATTATGCAAATCTATCTGGACTCATTTATATTCTTTTTGTCTTTTCTTTCTACATGGTCCAGTTTCACAAATGAAGAAATTTTAATAGTAAGCCTAGATTTTTGGAGAATAATTTACATATATGCATCTGCAAATAAAAGATGAGAAAATACGTGTTCAGAAAGTTCAGTAGCTTATGTAAATGACTACCTATTTCTGCAGTCACTCTTTCAGGTAATAATTATCACAGTTGTCTGTACAAATTAGTTACTTAAAGGTACATGCATTTTGCACCCACTCAGAAGAGAAATTGAAATCTGGACTGGGCAATTAATAAGTCCACCTGAACCTGTCAATGCTATTATGTTCAGTAGACTGAATACTCAGCAGCAAACTACTAACCTTCTCCCTCATGCTTTCCTGTGGCTACTAAACCTACACTGAAATATTTTGCATTACCTGTACAGCAGGTGTTTGACCTGTGTTTTTTATATACATCTATTATCAAGTTTGCCTATAATAGTGTATATGAATAATACCAGTAAAACAGTCTGGTAAAAATTTCTGTTCCTCTCACTCAGAAGATTGTAAAACCTGGATTTTCTAAGAGTATGAATTGACAAAAAAAGGTTTAGGATTTTCTTATAAATATCATGTCCTTAAGGCAAATGTTTGGTGCGGAGTCAAAACAGAAATATGCATTGCCAAGAAATTCTGACTCCATCACAGCCTTTGTCTGTAATATTGTTCCTTGTAGTGAGAGCAGAGCCATATGTTTATTGAGACAACAAAGTTCCTTCATTAACACAGACGACCCCTAGGATGTCTTTGCAGAGTCACAGTGTGGTCAAGGTTAGAAAGAGCCTCTGTCAGTCACCTGGTGCAACCCCTGCTCGAGCAGGGCTACCAAATGCAGGGCTACCAAATGCTGTCCAGGGCAAAATCCAGACAGCTCTTTAACATCCCTAAGGATGGAGAATCCATCCTTAGTCACTCTCACATTAAAAAATGTTTCCTCTCTTTCAGTTTGTGCCCATTTTTTCTTGTCCTGACATTAGCTTGGCCCAAAAGCATCCTCTTTACAGTCTTGTGATCTGTCTGAGGAAGGGACATTTGTGACACTTTTGACTGCTGGTGAAAGGTATGATCTCCTCCACATGCAAGTTTTTGACTTTCTGCATCAGCATGATGCAGTTGTTTTCATTGTGTCAAGCAGACTATTTCTTCCTATGCAGAACTACTGCTAGACCATAAACCATACACAAAAATTAGGCCTTGCCACCTTTTAGTGCCAGAAACAGTCATAGAGGGAGAAAAAAGTGTGTTTTCAAAAGGAAGGGTTTCATATAAGGAACAAAATATTTACTTTTTAACCCATGTGATCCTCTAGCAAAGAAAATATCAATACCCTGTTCCAAGTGGTGAAATGGTTAGTGAACAACATCACAATGGTCAGGATATTGCCCTGGCATTAGCTGAGTTTTCAGCTTATACATTCCATAGTTTCTCTTCAATAATAGAGTGCCTAACATGCATTTCAGCACAGGGATTGCCCATGTAGAACTGTACTTCCAACAAAACTTTTAACAGACAGTTTTAGCCATTACTACTCGTCTACTGCAACATTATATTTTCAGTTATTAAACATCAAACTGCAGATTCACAAACATAAATACATGGTTTTAATGATCAGGTTTTGTTTGTAAATGAAACTACTCATGAAGAGACTTCTTATTTATAAAAAAACCTATTCATTTAGATAGAAATGAATATGAATTAATAAATTATGTTATTAATTAATAATTTATTGAATAAAATAAATAAAATTATTTGAATTAATAAAAAATAATTAATAGGTTGTTAAGTCCCTAACTCCCATAAGATAAAGCATTCTGAACTTAGGATGTGCTGCATAGTGGCTTAGTTACTCATGGCTTTTTTTGTTACAGCTCACAGTCCTAAGATTTTATTACAAATATTACAGCAGTTGTGCACAGGCATTCATTCATCCACATTTGGTGACATGCAAAACATTGTACAGTATGTTAAAATGTATCTATATTGACTTCCCCTCATTGCTCAGGACATGAGGCATTCAAAATTTTTCAAGATTTCTTGTGAAACACTGTTGTCCTTGAAGCTTTACCATCCTACAGGGATTTAAACCTCATTTATCTGCATTTACAGCGTTATCATGTCTGCACATAAAAGTATTGTCCTTAGCTTTCCTCAGAAATAAGTATGTAACTGATGAGATATGCGGTATCTTTATCCTGTGGAATATGCACCTCTTTATGCTGTGGAAGTCTTAAGTGCTTAATACATTTCTGTGAGTTCTGTGTAACATAATGGATCAGCTTTATTTGAACATAAAATGGCATTGTGGCTTTCTGTGTTTTACTTGAAGCACGGTAATTCTCAGCCTTTTTCAAAAATCATTATGTCTTTTCTGAAAATTCTTCTTTTCTCACTTCTCAGGCTCAGGTTCTTACTTGCTCAGTGAGAGATGGGAGGCACTTGTCAACCCACGACAGCAGCCTTGGAGGAACCCTGGCCCCATTCTGAGAGCTATTCTCTGTGAATATCTCAGGGCACATTACCAATAATCATTTGTGTAATTGCTCCAGGAGATCATATTGTTTATTATTTTTCAAAGAAAATGTCAGCTATAATCATCAAGAATATTATCAAGCTGTCATGTTTGCAACATGTTGTGAAAATAAATATTTTTTTATTACCATCACTTGGTATTTGAATCAAGTAATAATACTAACATTTTCTTTGGAATCTCCAAGGTATTTATTCTGTTTTGTTATGATTCAGATCAATTATGCTGCATATAAATTAAACTTTTAAGTATGTTGTTGCAGAGGCTATATTCCTTTTGTTTCATCTGGCAAACAAAATCTTTTTTGTTGTAGCTTGGTAATTCCATTCTTCATTTGATGCTCTCACATGGGAAGAATGCTTTTAAAACTCATCAAGTCCTGAAAATTCACAGTGGAAATACTCTTATTGCTTTTGAAGCCAAAAGAGAAAATACATCATAAAACAAACTGTCTACGCTCTGGATGCACATATTCACTCCATACTACACATATTCAAATCACAATAAGGCATCAAGGACAAAAGACAAATATCTTGATTGTAGATCATTTCCTTCATCAAATCTTATAGGAGCAAAACCTAATCAAATAAAAAAGCCTTCAGTCCATCTTCTATATTAATTCCTGTTTTCCTTGCTTTTGTCTTGTTAGCTCCAGGATGTTTCTATTCAGTGTAATTATTCTTTACACTCACCCTCTATCATACTGTTCTAGGTGCCCATAAGCACACCTTGGACAGATAATGGCTCTGCCTTTATAAGCAACATTTCAGCTTTCACATCATAAAGGAAAATTGAAATAACATTTCTGTTGAAGATTTGCAGTTGGGTCTTTATATGGTAGATTTAAATGGTAGACCAACCAAATGGTAGATGTAAATGGTAGACCAACCAAATCTCTCTCTAGCATGAGCTATCAGTGCAGCTGCTGTTTTACCAGTTCATAACTTCAATTTCCTCCTAGATATCCTCTTTGGCATGTGCCACTGGCAATGTATACTAATTCAGCTCTTAAAATCTTTTACATTGCCATGGAATGTTTGAGCAGGGATATGATGGATTCTTGTCAGATAGTTTTTCATAATTAATGTTATGTTGTTTGAGATTCCTGACAGCCTTTTGCTTTCTAACAGTCTGTCAACAAAATGTGAAATGTCTGGTGCATTGTTGTAGTGCCTTTAGTTGCCCAAGTTTTCTCATAACAAAGTTAGTAGCAAATCCAAACAAGAAAATTATGCCTCCCTCACTTCTTGTTCACAGTCTCAGTTACGATGGCTGAAGTGAGTGCTTCTCCAGCTGTTGTCAACTGCCCTTTTAGCCCTCAAAAATGCCCAGGAGCAGCTCCATCTCTGCTTCTAAATATGCCAGAACTGGCCTTAGGACTATATCACTGATTCCTTTGCATTTTTTCAGCTGAACCTGAAAGGCAATGTCTAATACTGAAATCTGAGCAACTTATGCTGTGCTATTTAAGTAATTCTTAAAGAAACCAAAACATACAACAAAACCCCCACATAAATGTAAGAGATATAACTTAAACTGGCTATAGTATAAAATCATTCATGTCTTTTTTTCTCATTAGAAGTTTCACCTGCTTATTAAAATCCTTCTCTACTTTTACATATTTTGATTCTAAGCTTCCTAATGACATTTGTAAGGCTATACATAGTGCTGCTTTGGTGTTCTCTGTGGTGATTTACCTACCATATTGCTGAAGTTCAGCTACTGTTCTGGCCCTTTAATGGAGGAAAAAAACAAAAAACAAACAAAAAAGCAGAAATATTGTCTTGAAGAGAAAGCCTGAAATACCTGCTTTTAGCTTTTTTTTTTTTTTTTTTTTTTTTTAATAAATTTCATTTTAAGTATAACTTAAAACACCAGCATGGGGCTAATTGGATGGAAAGCAGCTTGCCATAAAAGGGCCATGTGGACACCAGGTTGAACACAGATCAGGAATGTGCTCTGCATTGGACCATCTTTCACACAAGACAAGGCTCAAAGAATGGGGACTGTTCAGCCTGGAGAAGGGAAGCATCAAGGAATCTTATCAATGATACCCCTTTCAGGAGGCTGTGAAGTTCTTATTTCTATCCAGTGGGCCAGAGGAAATGGCTACAAAAATATAGAAAATTTCATCTGAACACAAGAGACTTTTTGATACGAGACTGGTCAAACATCAGAGCAGGTTGCCCAGAGATGTTTTGGAATCTCCCCACCTGCAGATATTCAAAAGATATCTGATCATGACTGTGAGAATCTTTCTGTAGCTGATCCTGCTGTAAGCACAGAGGGTCAGAGGGCTGGAGCACCTCTCCTGTGAGGACAGGCTGAGAGAGATGGGGCACTTAGGGGCAGGACAAGGGGAATGTTTATAACCTGAATGAGGGTAGATTTAGTCTATCAGGAAGAAATTCTTCACTGTGAGGATGGTGAGGCTCGTGATGCCCAGAGAAGCTGTGGATGCCCCATCCCTGGAAGTGTTCAAGGACAGGTTGGATGGTTTGAGCAACCTGGTCCCTGGGAAGGTGTTCCTGACCATGACAAGAGGTTGGAACCAGATGATCCTTAGAGTCCCTTCCAACCCAAACCATTCTGTGATTCTATATCCAGAGGTCCATTCTATAAATTTCTAGTTTATACCATGCTAAGTATAATACCCACTAAATGACTGACTCCTAATAAATACTGATTTGTTGCTTGAAACCTGAAGGCATGTTGGAGGATTTGAGGGAAGACATGGAAACTAATTTGCCTTTTTTTTTTCTTGAAAATCTTGAAACTATTAAAGAAAATTCACATTAAAGTATGTTTTAATAACAACATATTTTTCTAATTGACAGAGAGTATATGTGCCAAGTTTGAATAACTTAAAAGATTAATAAATCTGGATTAAAATCATCTGGCTTACCACCCTACATAAAGATGTGCATTGCATATATAAGACTACAACAAACACTGTGGATTTATACTTTGTAGAACTGTTTTCTCATGGGCATCTTCACATGGCTCTTTCACTTCTTCCAAGCGACTCCAGAATTGCCATTATGTACCAAATTTCCCAGTGCAAATTTATCAAGGACTTTCAAATAAGCACAAATAAGCTCCATAATAATATCATATGTCTTGTTAAACCCTCTCTAATTTGCTGCATTCAATCTAGTTTTACAAACACACTACTTTATTAGCACATTATTCATCATGTAAATATCTGCCTATGTTATTCATTGTAGTGAAATATGTCATGACATGGATTTACCTCAGAGATTTTCATTCTCATTACTTCTATATTTACCCAGTTTTTACACCTTGAATGCCATCATGTTCTGAAGACTGTCAGTGACAATGGGACAAAACACAACAGCACCAGAGGCTGGATGGGCTCTAGAAGACCTGTATCATTACTCCAATTAAATTACCTATTTTGAAATTTCACTTTTTCTTTTTTAAGGTTTCAGCAGTAAGCAATGCATCCTTTTCATCTCTTCATCTTCTCATTCACTAAGAAACACCATGGTGATATCTTCATATCTCTATATTACAATGTTTTTGCACTGCAAAGGACTATTAACTAAATTTCATAATAATCTTTTCCTAAGCACCATTAACATAATTAACAGCCTGTTAACTAAGACATTAGAGCTTCAGCATCACATAATAAATTGTAAGTCCACAGCTGGTAGGAAAGCCTTTCAGGAGAAACACTGCTCAGGAACACAACAGCTAGAACTGTGAAAATCTGTTTGTGCAGTGGTGGAAAACTTCCAGTGTCCATTAGAGAAAAACAAATGTCTGACTCAAACTGCTCCTAAAATGTGCTTCAACAAGTATCATGCTAAGGAGCTGCACTTCCACCAGCCAGAGCTCCATGAAAACTGGTTAATTATTCTTTTAAAGACTGTCTCCTTAACAGACATCGTTTTGCTACAATAGCTATTTATTGGATCATTAACTGCCCTTCAGCAACAATTATTTGATATTATGGTGAACTAGTCAGAGAAACTTTAACTAAGAAAACAAAGATTTTTCTGGTCATTAGGAAGCAGCTAAGGCAAAAGCTATCATGACCATGCATTTTGAGATATCTTGAGTAAATAATTTGCTTATAGCTAGTATCCTTTAAGTTTCCTTAGTAATTTTAAAACAAATGCACTAAGCAACTGTTCTAATTCTCATGCCAGGTTTGCCATGTAAGTCCTAAGTTTATGAATTTTAATTTCTTTCCCCTTTTTAAAACACTACCACACTGTTATAACAACATTAAAGGACCATAGCTCAAGACTCTTTCTCACATACACCAGAGCCTTTTCTTATTTGTCTGGGGAATGAGCTGCTGTTAAATTAACTCACATGGTGTGACACACTTCATTCAGCCCTTGCCACAAGAACTGTCACTGCAAAAGTTGTTGTGTCCTACTTAGGAAATCAGCACAGAAACAAGCTGCATAATGACACCCTTATGGGAACATTAATAAACTGCTGACCACTTAGACCACTTTAGAAAATCTAGGGGCTATGTGGCTGCCAAAATGATTGTTACTATGTTGTCATAATATGCTAGAGCAAAACAATCAATAGGGTTTTGAAAATCTGAGATGAGCTTCACTGTCCATCATGAGTTTTCCCATAGAATCAGATCCTAACACTACTACAAGACATGAGTTGCAGAAATTATATGTATCAAAAACCTCATAATTTGCCTTTAAGCATCCTTTACTTTTTCAGTTGTTAAAACAATCAATTCCTGTGTCAATCCAAAATGAGCTGTTTTACATGAAAACCTTCTCTGTTCCTCTCCTGAGCTGTCATGTTCCCCTGTTGTATGCCTTTCACTTTTTTATCTTGGTAAAGCAGGATAAAAAAAAAAGCAAGCAAGCAAAAAAAGAAATTACTGGATCTGCTAAGGCTTGTTTGGTTGGTTTTTTGCAGTCACTCAGTGTATGAGCAATCAAGGATGAATGCACAGAACAGCAACAAAATGAAGGTGAAAGTGCAGAAAATGCTGCTTTGCTCTTTTAGTCACTGAAATTTCTAAGACAGTCTCACTTTTGGTAACTGAACACAATCATTTTGCTACAAGTGTGGAAAGGAACAAGAGTATCTTCTGTTTCTAACTTCAACTCACGTCCCCTTGCCCATGTCCAGCACTATCACTGCTTTTGCTGTGGGCTACTTAATGCTCCACTTTACCTCCAGAAGATTTTCACCCTTTCTTTGCTCAGTAAGGAACACAGCTTTAGCTTCAAACCTGCAAGTCCCTCCTCAAGGCTCACTTCTACAACTCTTATGAACACTGCAAGTGCAGCAGCACCTGGGACAGCTGAGCAGGGACTGATCACAGCCCCCAAACACCACCAAAACAGCAAACATAACACACCCATGGAAGAAGAACACACAGCCAACAAAATACTGCAATTTATCTCACATTTGTACTCCAGAATTAACAGAAAATAACAAGAATTACAGATAAAGAGAAAACACAGTGCTGTCAGCCATCTCTTCTCAAAGGGAGTCAGCACAGCACAGCTCCCAACAGGTTGCAGAGCAAGGAGCATTACACATCATTGGGTCTTGGATTTGCTAACATCTTTAACAAAATCATTTAGATCCTATTTGTACAGCCTCAAAAACGGTTGCAACCTCACATAAACCTGCATGTTTATAATTCAAATTTCTTTGCTCTCAAAAAAAAAGGAAAGATTTTAATGCTTAAAGGCATAAAATTATCTTCTCCCATTTCTATATTTCTTAGCCTGAAAATCCCAAGTGCTTACTATACTTTCAAAAATCCTTCTCCAGGGTAGAAATGGAGGATGTGAGGGAATAAAGTGTGCAAGAAAAGAAGATTTTTCTCCTCAAAAAACCTGACACTGGATACTGAAACACCAAGGGGCAGGTCCTTCTCTCATTTACTCACAAGAACACTGCTCAGTTCAACACAAGATATTACAATGAAGTGATCTAAGGCATGTCTCCAGAGTCACAATACTAAGGAGCAAAAAATCCGTGTGAAATTTTAGAAAAAAACCTTATTTTTGTGAATTTCTTCCTCCATCTATCTTCCTGATAGGCAACTGTAAGTGTTGGAATTAATACCTGCTTCATTCCATCTCAATGGATAAAAGCCAGATTTTTGAGCCTATAATTTCAGCACAACATAATGAACACACAGTTCTCCAATATCTGCCTTGTAAATAATCACAAAAGCAGTCATTTTTTCAGATTTCCATCGCAAATATTACTGTGTCTCTTCAGTCCACCCATCTTCCCTGAAGACAAATAATTTGATATAACAGGGAAAATAATTTGAACATAAACCAGAGTTCATGCACACAGGAAAAATCACTAAGGAAACCAAATTTATGATCACTGTTCAGTGAATAAATAGCTCTTTGATACACACTATAGAAGGAAATAAATATATCTTCTAGTTTGTTAACACTTATTGCACAAGTAAATGCAACACACATAAGAAAGTTAAATCTTTACCAATAAAAAAATATGATTTGCCATTAACATTCAGAAAACCTGTCTATTGAAGTGGCATTAACACATTCTTAAATATCTTTACATATATTGATCTGTCGAAGAGTCCTCTAAATCATTATTTCTTGATCATGATTCTATGTCTACACCTTCCATTTCACTGATGCTATCTGTGGCTGAGATTGGGATCAGCTCCAGAGCAGATGACTCTCACTGAAAACAATTCCCAGCTGAAGGGAGTAATGCACAAAGACAGCGAGAGGCTCTAATGATCAAAGCCAACACACTGAGCTGCAAGTCTGAAGAGGCAGCGAGTCATGTAGGGTCTGATTTATAAAGAGTAGATGCTGACTGTGCCAAAGAGCAGAATTTCTGGGCAGGCTAGTGCCTTGAGATGACAGTGGCCGTCACTCTGCTTCCACAGGGCTGGGCTAACATGGAGCAGAATGATGAGCTCCCTCATCCCCAGAGACCACACAGCTCCCTGGCAGCAGCTTCCCTCTGCCTCAGCCCCATGCTGCTCTTCTCTGCCCCCTCTTTCCTGCAGGAGAGATATCACCTCTGCTCCAGGGGGCAATCACAGCCCCTCAATCTACTGATAAAACCCTCTCCTTGTCCTCCATGCAGAGCTGGCAGTGGCACTCATTTGGGACCACAGCTTGAACATGCACTGGTTTGGCAGTGCCTCCATCCACTCCAGGGTCTCAGAAGAACAAGTTCACTGTGTCTCCAAGAATTCATGCAGATACATGAAAATTCAGCTTTATCATAACAAAACAAACAAACAAACAAAAAAACCCTTACCAAATGTACAAAAAAAATTAATTTGCTATCTTTTATTCTTGTACAGTTTGAATATCATAAGGCAAAACTGCAGAGCTCAATTTGCTTTATCACAGCACGGCTGGGGGAGTCCAGCTAGGGTTTTTGAACATTTGGGTGTGCACATGGTAGACAAGTGGCTCGGAATTTACCACAGGGAAATTTGCTCTGATATTACTACAACAGAAAATCTGCAAGTGTGGAGGCAGTGCTGGGATGCTGCGAGAGGAAGCCGGGGGCTCTGATAGACCAGAAAGTGTGGCTGAGGGCATTATCACCCCATCTGTCTTTCTCTCACCCTTTTCTCTGCAGAGCCAGCCTTCCCGGGGCAGAGGCATGAGAGACGAACGTACCTGCTCTGGGCACGGATGGGGCTGCGGGCACGGATGGGGCTGCGGGCATGGATGGGGCTGTGGGCACGGATGGGGCTCTGGGCATGGATGGGGCCCTGGGCACGGATGGGGCTGTGGGCCCGGATGGGGCCCTGGGCACGGATGGGGCTGTGGGCATGGATGGGGCTCTGGGCACGGATGGCGCTCTGGGCACGGATGGGGCTGAGGGCATGGATGGGGCTCTGGGGGCACGGATGGGGCCTTGGGCACGGATGGGGCTCCCGGCTCTCGGAGCCGCCCCGGTACCCGCGGGCTCTCGGAGACGCCCCGGTACCCGCGGGCGCTCGGGGCCGCCCCGCAGCCGCCGCTCCCCGCGCCCCGGGCAGCCGAGAGCAGCAAGGCCTCGGAGCGCGGCTGCTCCGTCTGACACAGCCCATCTGCCAAAACCCGAGTGAGAAAGGCAGCGAGATTACACAGAACCCGTGGTGGTATTAAGGGGATGTGCAAAGTCGCGCTTTCCAAGGAAAAAAGATATGCAGTTAAGTCAGTTGCTGTGCTTCGTATTTGTGCATGGTATCTTGTGGCAGTACATTCAATTAAAGTTAAAGAAAAGGAAATAAATCTCAGCTGGAGCTCTGCCTGGATAAGTGCCCAAGCAGGAAGTAGAGTTGTATTGTCTAAACGATTTATGTTTGTGATCAATTAATAAAACAGATTTTTCTGTTGATTCTGCACTTTTAGCTGATAATTATGGAACATTTTGGGGTGAGGAGCTGCCACTCTTATTGAAATAAATTTTCCACTCTAAACAAACAGGAGGCAAAAATAACACTGTATCTTATCAAATTTTTAAGGGGAGAAGTGTTTTTAAAAATTCATTGTCTCCCATCTATTCTGAGGTTTCTTTTGGTTTTATACATATGGTTTAGAATACTTTAAAGTACACATACTTTGAAGTATTAAAAAAGTACACATACCCATTGCGACAACAGACAAAATAAATCCTTGCATAAAACAGAGTTCTGTTTGTGCACATTTTTTTAATTAAACAATAGTGGTCTGGTATGACATGGAACCTGGCATAGGCATTCTAGTTTTTCTTGAAGACTTTTGCGTAACCTTGGGCAAACCACACCATCTCTTTGTGTGTTATCTGTGAGGGTAGGGAGGCATGGAAGGTCAATATAGCCCTTCCTTCCTTACCTTACCAATATGCTGAGAGGAGAAAATATGGAGAGCAGGTTTGGCTTCACATGTGATTACAGCTACAGAAATGAACTAAAGAAGGTCAGGGTACATGCCAAGTGCTGGTCTGCAAATTTCCATCCAACAGTAACTTTCCCCAGCTGTTACCCCAAGGTAACAGGTACCCACAGTCCCTAACACTGGTTTTGGCTTTGCTGTCTCAAACACTGCCCAGGAAGGGCTCAGGGGTAGCAAGGGCAGAGGTCTCTGCAGTGGTAGCCTGGATGTGGCAGCCCTGATTTAAGGGAGAGGAGGAGCAGAGTTCCTTCTGGTTGGACACACGCCAAGCAGCACCAACTGGCCTCAGGATGGAGACCTGCCCGTGCCCGTTTTATTTACTATTATAGACATAGCCTGTGAAACTCTCTGATAAAGAGACATGGCTTCTGGTTACAGACAATATAAAATTAGATTAATGGTGAGAGTCAAGCGCACACTGTTGTTTGTCAGTTTGACCTGCAATTAGATCCACACTGACAGTTTCTTGGCTGAAGTTTTCAGGACAGAAAGAAGGTTCTGCAAATACAGACACAGCCTTTGCTGGGTTGGATTCTGCCAATGACCTGGAACCCAGCAGCACGACCTCCCTCTCTCTTGCAATGTTTGTGCTGATGCAAGGATCTCTCCTCTCAGGGTGCTGCACACTGCTGTGAGCCAGACAAGCCAGACCAACAAAAGGTCCTGCAGAGCTACAATCCAAACACGTTGGGCCAGCAAACACACAAACTGGGAAACCATGAACTTCTGCTGCAAACACCCAAGGAACAGGCCATAGGAAGAACTTCTGGTGAAAGTTACAGTTGTGTAACAAAGCACTCCCCAAGAGACCAAGAGGAAAACTAGTTTAAAAAATTCCTGATGGAAGATTGTGTCCTACTTAAATCAAAGCATTTTTGCAGGAATGTTTCTATCTGTAGGTTTTACAAAAATAGTCTACTCATTCCTTTTCGATATAGCTGAAACATTTCATTTTGAGAAAATCAGAGCAGTTTCTTTCACTGCTAGTGATAATGTGTTTTATTGCAGAGTATCTCAGAACTGACAGGCTGGGAGTTGCCTGAAGACAGCAACTGACTGTCCATTCCTCTGCTTTTTAGGTACAATCAACTTAAATAGAGCATCCCTGGCAGAGCTTTGTCTTATCTAGCCTCACAAGATTTTCTTTTTTGTGAGTTTCATCCTTTTGTGAGGATGAAAATCAATGTGTGAGCTTACCAGTCAAGAAGCTATTCCTAATATCTAATATAAATTTACCTCATAATTTTGAAACTATTCTAGAGAAAATGTCATCAAAGCATTTGGTCTTATTGAAACAAGACATTTATTAAAAAGGTCATTTTTCTATTCTCTCAACAAATTTTCAGGATGGTTTTCACAAGCTGGATCACAGTCAGATGTCAGTTTGACATTAAGGGATAATCAGAATTTACTGCAGAAGAGTCACCCTCATTTTCATTTGTGTTTCTCTTCATGATTAAATGTACAGGACTACCTCAGTGTACATCTGCAAATGTAAGGTGAGGCATTAGGGTGCTGCTTCACCTTTCTTTCAGCTGAAGAAAATCTTGGATAAGCTCTTGAGTATGACCCAGGCTGAGCATGGAAGCAAGGTCAGGAGGCACCACAAGAAAAGAAATGTTACAGAAAATTATTGAAGTATTCTTAATTCATGAAGATCTTATTACCATAGCCAAAGTAGGGGCAGTGAGAACAGCAGGGAACTCTCTGCAAATAGACCTGAATCTTGGCATGGGGAGATTTGCTATTTATGTGCCTGCAATATAGGACAAAGATGCCTTTTCCTTTTTGAGTATCTACTGGGAGTGCAGCGTTTCCCAAATTAATGAAAATCAAGAGTTAAGTTAAATGACATAATAAAATCCAGACATTGATTTTTATGTTAGGAGTCGTCTTTATGCAAAGCATAATGTATCATCTTAAATGTCACTCATACAGTAATACTATGATAATTCTATTCCTTGGTGATGGCCAAGAAAAAGTTGTTCAGGGCATTCATCAACACTGTCTCTATGTCGTTTTTTGGTCTACTATGAAACGTGACTGAAACAAATCTCAGATATTAGTTGAGAGGAAAACTGAGATATAGTTGCTCCCAAAGCTGGATCAGCTGTGTGTGCTTCATCCCTGTGCTCTTCTGTGTGCTCAGGCACAAGCCACCTCTAAAAATCAAGTAAAGGCAAACAGGGAGCTGTGAGGCCAGAATGCCAGGAAAAAAGGGGTTTCTAACTGGCATCTCTAAACAATGCTGACAGAGCACCAGGCCCACAACCAGCAGCTCCCAGAGGTGTGCAAGGAGTTTGGAAAATGTGCTTGCAATGATGTGGAGGGCACTGAGCTCATGTCCCTTTCCCAGCTCCACACCAGCTCAACCTAGGCATGGAGGAAGCAGACTCTGAGGGAAGAGTGCCATCTACTGAACCCCAGCCTTTCTCTGGGCTGCCCACAGCTCACTCAGCCTAGAAGTCCCACATGTTCCCATCTGCAGCCCCCCCAGCCCACCAGAAACAGCCTCTCCCCTCTCTGCTCTTCCTTAAATGCAATGTGAGCAGTAGAAGCACACAGAAATACCACCAAGGTACAGAAACAGAAATCAAATTTCTCTTGCATTTCCTGTTTTACAAATTAATTGCTTATTTATATAGCAAGAAAAATAACAGCTGAGAATACCTGTAATGGTTGGATTGTTCTGGTGGTGATTAACTCTGGTGTAAATGTCCACAGCTCTCAGCAGCACTGCAAAGGAATCATTCTTCATAAAGAAGAAGAAATTGATCTCTTCTAAGACTAGAAAGCCCTACATCTACTGATCAACATCCCTATTCATCAGAGCAGTAACCTGCTGCTACATTATCTGGGCCACGAGGGTGCAATGGTATTTTTCCATCCCATTATAATAAATTAGCTGTTCTGCTATTAACGTGCTTCATATTTAAGAGAGATAGTCACCAGCTCCTAAAGAATCAGAGCCAGTCCTTTACATAAACTGTCCCAGGGCTCAATTAATTGCTGCAGTGACCAAGTGTTTAAATGAAACTTTGTCTTCCAGATATGTCCCATCAACACAGAGTGAAATCAATAAGGCTCATTTCAAGCAATTTACCCACCGTCTCTATATTCCAGGCAGCACTTGCATTCATCTGGATAGTATTAGTTTATCATATGTCTCTGATGTATTTTCCTGTCAAACCTTCCTGTTCTATGCTCATACAGATGAATGAACAGTGTCAAAATAATTTCATTCTGTTTTATCTTTGCAAGAATTTCAGAGCTGTAGATGGGAGAGACGGGTAATTATCTGGGTCTGTGAGGGCCATGGAACAAGGACAGCATCCTTTCTGATTGTCACAGACATACTTTAGTTGATACTCAGCCTTCAGTCAGATCACTGAATAAGAGAAAATGATAATTTACTGTATCACCCCAACAGCCTTTATGGTCCCTTGCTCAGCCAAGGCAATTTTGCCACTAGAATGATAGAGAAAAAAAAGCATCACTACCCCATATAACAGTGAGGAATTTGGGAAAAACAGTTGTAACTTTCCTAGATATCATTTTGCTATTGTTTTTTAGTTCAGCTCATTCCTTTATTCAGCAATTACAGAATATGCAGGAGATGAGGCAGCTGAAATTATCTTTATCAATAGTTTTAATCTGAAGCAAAGGGGCATCAGGCAATGAAAGAGACAAACTGAAGTTTCTTAGCAGTCTGCTTGACTTGCAGAGATGAGACTGAAGGAGATGTCTGTTCCCAAGTGACTATTTAAGAATTAACCTTTAAAGAGGGTATTTGCTAGATTGAAAAGAAATGAGAATTCATTACTTCTAAGGATGTGGCCCAGAATTGTTCCTACTCTCTTGGCGAGGCATCGCTCCCTTAAAGAACCTTCCTTTCAGATGATTAGCTATCATTCAGTACTACCAATACACTCAGACACACATTTCCTAACAAGAGCTGTCTCCTGCCTCCAATCCAGGCATCGGAGTCTGTCCTGCAGACTTAATACAATTGCAGCTGAGCAAAAAGCTTATTTGAATTTCAACAGCCTGTGGTCACAATAAGGAACAAGCAATTTCAGGTTTCCAGGAATTTCTGGATGAGAAGCATAATACAGCTGCATAATTACAGCACACCAATATGTGAAATATGCAACTAAGTGAGTATTTTAAATAATGTTTGCAACTTAAACTGATGCATCCACTTCATATACAACTTGATTACACAGGCTTGTATCAATAAGATGGAGTGGAACAGAAAAGAAGAGAGCTGCTCCTGGCTGTAATATTGTTTCACTGCCACAGAGACACTGCCAAGAGGGTCTCCCTCCATTGCATTAATGTATGCATCCAATTACAGAGAGGCTTTTTGTTTGCTTGTTCCAGCTGTAGAACGCAATGCTATACTTGTGCTCACACTGTTGTGTTCATGCCTACTGCAGAGGATAAAGTGCTTTTGGAAAGAGATCTCAAATCCAGCTAGAAGAAAATACTGCCCTCATATCTCAAGTAAGCATCGACATTGGGCAGTTAAAGTTAGAGTAATCTAATTTTTTTTCTGTTAAATTTCAAATGAGAATCTCTACTATCTTATTTTGGACTGTTTTTCATGTTTTCTATTTTCTCTACTAGGAAAATAGATATTTATTTCTTGAACTCCTTTGCAAACACCAGTGCGCAAAGGTTTAACATTGATTTTGATCAGAATTCATTCAGTAGTAGACCCTGGTCTTACACAGAGATCGGTGCAAAAACTTTCTTGTTCTTGTAGCAAAGACAAAAACTTCTTTCAGAGGGAGATTAGCTAAATCTTCTGCTCCTTTATTTTAGAGAACTGGCTCTTTTGCACTGGGAAACAAAAGTGAATAAATGCATTACCAGGATGTTGGCTTCCCTGTAATTTTTCATGGAAGGGAGCAGCATCCCAAGTTTGTTTGATTTTCCTTGGCCTGTAATGAGATGTTTTCTAGACAAAATGTTTCACTTCACAAAAGGTATGCTTAGTTGAGAGATTTAGTGTTAAGAACCCTTCCTGTTCCTATGTTGGAGATGTGAGGTGCAGAAATTCCCAAACTCCAACAATTAAGGGCAAGAGAAGCAAGGAAACCTCATCACTTTCTTATCTAGAACTTGATCTAATGACAAAAAGCTAAAAGTGAATTGAAAGGAAACAGAAAGTCCATGCTGTGGAATGCTGGAAGTCCTTCTCTCCATTCAGTTCCCAGAAGAAAAGGAAGCTCAGCAAGTCATACTTTTCTTGACTTTCCTACAGTTCATGTGTGGAACATTTTAAAAAAGAAGATACCTTTTGCATACTGGTTGTATCAGCCCAGAACCTTTCCTGAGAATGAGATTCACTCTAGAAAAACAATCACAAAACACCCACTGTTCAGTATCTCCTAGACACAGTGGGGTGGACTGAGAAGAGCATGTCAGCTTTATTTTTAAATGTGTCCAATTTTCTTTTCTTATATATATTTTCTTAGATATTTTTATAGGATTCTTTTGACTTTTCTTGGTTAATGCCCTAATTTTAATTTATTTTATGCTCATTAGGCTACATGAGTAGTGATATAGTCACACCATGGTGTCAAGCATTTGCAAATAAATATTTATGGACTTCAAAAAAGTGAATTATGTAAGTGAATTTCAATAAATTGAGAAAATATAGCATATTCTCCACACTGTGTCATGTACATCTTCTTCAAAAAAATTCTTTTCAAGTGATGTTATGAGCTGGATAGAGCATAACACTTCCACTGGAACCATCATGTTTTAATTACATGGCAGCATATGCTCTCCAAATATTTCTAAAATGGGTAGAATTTGCAATGTGAACGCAAATCAAAATAGCTGCATGACCTGTGCAGTAGCCTTTTCTCAGAGCTGTATAGCAATCCCATTCAGAAAACATCCAAATATTCTAAAGGAGGAAAAAACCAAAAACCAAAACTAAAAACAACAAAACAAAAACCCGAAACCAACAAACAAAAACAAACAAACAAAACCAAACAAACTTTAAAAACCCATTAATTTTTACACATTATGCTGAAAGACTAGGACCCAGCATAATCAGGGCCAAACATCATCAGCCCACATTTCTCATTTCCTCATTACTCTGAAGGGACTGGGCTCCCTGCAGTCTGCATTGCATCAAGTCCCATAAGATCATCTGCTATTTTATAAGTCAAGAGGAATTTCAGCCGTCATGAATATGGATTTTAAAATAGAGGACATTTTAGAAAGAAGCCTGTACTGATTTTAACAGCAATGTTGAGATGTAATGATTGTGGGAAATATTCTGAGTAGAGCATATTTTTTAAATTAGAAAAAACAGTAAAGACTACAAAAGGTGAGGATTTTGCTATAAATATATGCATACTTCTCATACCCTCCAAAAGATAGAACAACCAGCATTTTTTAAACCAAGGCATGTGCCTGACTTCATCCTTAAAGTGTGTCTGTTTTTAGAAGGGATCTGAACACTCAGTTTTACCAACTTCAGCAAAGAAGCTGAGAATAGGCAAAGTAACCCATTGGTCTGGAAAATACAGGCCATTATACATCTTCTCTAAAAATTTAATTACATAAAAAAGATCTTAGCTAATCAAACTCAAACAGGAAGCGTGTGCAGGGTGACTCATGCCTTCCTCTGCATTGTGCTGGCAGCAAATGGAGCTGGTGGGGGCAATGCCTTGCCTGTCTCAGTGCACTGCACTCATCTGGCAGCTGTGCTGGGCTCCAGCCACTCCAGATTCTGGCAGGGGAGCAGGCAGGGTGTGCCAGGACCGCGCTTTGTACCAGCCAGAGGAAGCACTGCAGCAACAAGAGGTTGTGATTTTCCACAGGGCACAGATCCTGTCACCACCTCACTAATCTTGGTACCCTTCTAGTTTGTTTTTCCTGGCAGAAGTCAAATGCCTCATATAGCCATGCTCATTTTGACACAGGTTCTAAAAGACATACATTAGACTTGTATCTGTAATAGACTAAAAAAGGACCTTCATAATCAGATTATGTTTGCTGCGATAATCATGGTCCTCAATCATACAACTGTATATAAAATACCTAATGTTTCAAGAAGTAACATTTTTCAACATTAAATTAAACTTGCTACAATATACATTATACTTCCTGCAACTTCTCTCTATATGTCAGAAGAGTAATGCTGTATTTATAGCAAAGATGATACTCCCATTAAATCTTTCAATCAGCTAGGGACTGAGATAATTGGCAAAATTCTCTTCACTGCTATTTAGTCAGCTGGCTTTAAACCACAGTTAAACTTTACAACAGTGTTTCTCACCCACTCTAGTTTTATTTGATGTTATTATGTCTGTCAATCTTGAACAGGAAGATGCAGAGAGAATTGAGAAAGTTTTTGTTTGCCTGATCATTCAGGACCTCGTCAAGGTGGCAAGTATAAGGAATGGGGTAGGGTATCTAAGAAAGAAAATATTAGTTATGACTGACAGAAAAGCCTTCAGTTACTGTCACTGCACTATTTCCCATCTACCATTCCACCTAATAAAATACATCCCTGTGGCACAGGCACTCACAGTAAGGTCAGCTGTCTGTGGAGAAGAGTGCACCTGGAGATGCAGGACTATGAAAGGACATTGCTTGGAGAAAAGCGCTTTCAGTCCCAATCAGCTGTGCTGAGGACCAATGGCTGACAAAGGAGTGATGCAAATATTTAAAACTTGTGGTATGAGGTTTACCAGGATTTTTTGTATCTCATGCCATATTTGCAGTGCAATCCATAGCAGCGTCAGCACCTGTTTATTGGTAAATACCTTGCAGGACAAAAGGTTTGGATAGACTTTCACACCTGTAAATCATAAAAGGTACAAAAATTGGTGCATAATTTTCCAGTGTTTATTTTTATGGACTATTGGACCTCCTGAAATGCAGCTGCTTGATCAGACATTTTTAGTCTAAACATTTCTGGAAATTATGTGGGAAAGCACTCCACATTTTCACATAGCAGTGATTGTAAGAAAAAAGTATTAACTTTTTTCCTCCAAAATGATTTGCAGAATGGGAACCATCTTACCTGGTTTAGCCATCTCAAATCTAGGCATTTACTTTACTTAAGTATAGATTCACCCTATAAACCACAGAAAGACTGAGGAACCTCCAGACAGAGATTCTCCATCCTAAAGTAATTGGCAAAGATGACTAGAGCAGAGTGAGCTGATTTTCCCTATTAGGAGCACAAGTAGGAGGTAGTAGGATTTATATGCTGCTTAAGTATTTTCATAAGGTACAAATCTTCACCACAAAAACTATTAAAAGAGGCCAGCTGGAAACATTCCCACTTAATATTTTAATATGGATTTCCCCAAGAGGAAATGTTTCACCGTCACTTAAGTAATTTGAAAACTGCTTGCTTGAAAAGAAACATGAGGAGGGAAAAAAGTGATTTTGCCATGCATTCCAATAATACAATTGTTAAGTAATGGGATAAAAAGCTTGACTGCACACACAGAGAGGAGCACAGAGGCACAAAGGTAGGAGGGGGAGTTCAAATTACGCCCTGCCCCTTCTCATGCTAGCCCCACCTCAACAGGCCCATGTTTGCATCCATGAAGGAGCAAAGGGGCTCAAGGCAGGTGGAGGAACCCCAAAATCCCATTCAGAGAAGGAGCCCCCACCCAGGACTGCCACAGGAGTGCCTCAGCAGCATGGACTGGGGACATCCATCCCCATGAAGGTGTGGGAGCTGCTCCAGCTCACCCAGCACAGAGGGGTCGCTTCCTAGGGCAGGGGAGGCACCGTGGGATGCAGAGGAAGAGCATTCCAGGATTGCATAGGACTGATGTTCATGCTCAGGGTGGGAACCAGAGGTGGAGGAAGAGAAGGATCAAGGTGATTTGGGAAGGAGCACACACAGAAAGATAGAGGAGTAAGGGGATTAAAGGGATGGGCTATGTGTGAACAGGGGCTGGTCAGCACACTCATCTGGCTGTGCCCTGCACCCCATTAGTGAAATGTGTCCTCCCCTCTTGCTAAACCTCTCTCTAGCTCTTTTCCAGGGTGAGAGGTGGGTGAGCATTGGTGTGTGTGTCTCTGGGAGGGAGGTGGGAGGAAGGGCAGCCTCTGCCTGTGCTGTGTGGCCAAGCCCAGCTCCAGGAGGGAGGCCCAGTGGCTCTGCTGTGTGTGTGTGTGCCAGTGCAGGGGTGTAAGAGCATCTGTGCCAGCAGCTGGAATGAAGCTACAGCTTTGGGGGCTCCTATGGCCAAGTGCCAGAAACAGGGAGACTGGGACCCAGGGACAGCTGTTGTTGTAAGAGCCCAGCTGCTGGAAAAACCCCACTGTACATGTGGAGACATCCATCTCCACCAGCACCCTACTCAGACAGGCAGGGAAGTAGGATGAGGGAACAAAATTAACATTTTCAATTTTATTCAAGGAGGATATTTCAACTGACTCAAACAAACTGTGGATTTTTGCTTTAAAGAAAATCTTCACACTGTTTTAAATGGGTTTTTCCTCCTGTTTTGAAGCACAGTATTCCCTAGGATACTAAAGATATGCTGCTATTTATTGCCTTTAGAAAAACTTACTGGTACAGATTCTAAAAGTGTTCTCATCAAGAGCAGAAAATGTCTGAATGCCTTTCTGGAACTACAAGTTTCAGAAGTAATTCAAACATCACACAGAGGAAATTTTATGGCCTCAGTAACAGAGTCGGACAGGTTAAACGATCATCATGTTCCCTTCTGGCCTTAAAATTTATTAAGTACCTCCCATTTTTTGTGTTGATAGGCTCAGTAATACTTTTCAACTGCACATCTCTCTGCAGATATTATATGGTAGCTGCATATAATTACTTCTACCATAGAACACGAAAACTCTGATTCAGAGGAGTTAAGTGACACAATCATCATGCAAGAGTGCACTAGAACCTACATTAGACCTTAGATTTATTGAGTGGCCATTCTTTGTGCAGTCCATCAGCCTTCCAGTTTCTCCCTAGCTAGTTAATTCCAGTGTTCCTCTTTCCTTCCCTTCAGAAAAATAACAGCAATATCACCTTCTTATTCCTATTGATCTATAAACTGCTGTCAGCGGTGATTTCAGCTCGTGGAATTTCTTCGGCTATTTCTAAGCAAACTACCATGGGCAACATTAGCTGTGTAGCAGCAGTAACAGGGAGTTAATTGCAAAATAATTACCTCAGCATTTAAAAGACACGTTTTGCATCCTCTGCTGCCATACCTGGTACAGAGGCATGAAATCTGTACCAGGTACCTGCACCAAAGCCAGCAGAGGCTTTCAGATGGCAATCAAGCTGTAAGCACACACATTATTACAGTGTACAGGTACCCCAAGTGCAGCTGTGAAGATCCACTGCAGGTTTTCATATTTCATGTGCACCTGACATATACAATGGGCAGTTTGTGGATTCTCTTGGAGATAGGATCATAACTTGCAAATGCACCAATCTTATCTTTGATTGTTATTTTGGGTAAAACTATTTACATTTTAAATGATGCATACCCGTTCAACATAACAAAATAATTATGACAATACTCTTTGTAATAAATTGTAGTGAGCAAAAACTTAGATTTTGAAGTTTGAGATATAAAGTAAATTGGATATTAATACTTAATTAGGCTAATAAAAAATTGAAGAACAATTTTTACAGCACATTTAATAAATATATTTCATGTGTAAACTGTCTGGAGCAGCTTAAAAACACATTGAATGGAACTGCCCTGAGGCAGCTCAGGTTTCTCCTCTCTAGCTAAATTCAAGGACTGATTACAATGACCTGTTTTCCACATCAGGTCTGCCCCTTTCTCCATTTTACTCCATACCTGCAGAAGTTTTAGGGAGAGATGACAGGATAATGTACACAGAATTGATGGCACCACACAGATGAGAGTGAGAACCATGTGCAGCTCCTTCAGTGAGCTCTCCCAGCAGCAGCCTGCTAGCAGTGCCTGAGTAAAGATGCAGAAATAAAAGAACTGAGAAAATACCCTAAAGAAGTTACCTCCTTGACAGCAACACCATATGTGAAGGGTATCCATCCCCAGGAAATGTCTTCATCACACAGAGAGCCATGGACTGTGTGACACACAACAGCTGTAAAAATGCCTTTCCATCCTGCACATAGGAGATTGTACATCACTGTTTTGTGCTGGCATAAACCTGGGGTGCTCTGCAGCCTGCCTCAGTCCTACCAGGCATCTCTATCCTGCTAAGAGCCAGACAGCAAACCTAATTACCAACCTTCCTAACCCCACCCAGGCCTTCAGTCTTGTTAGATCCTTCTCTAGTTCCTCTCAGTTGTGCATGCTCAGAAGCGCCTTTTTAGCAAAAATGAGTGTGTTATCTAATTGGGAACTTGTATGTAGATGAACAGGCACTTGACTTCTGTCTCAATCCTCCAGAGAAACAAAGTGCTTAGAGGTGGTCAGAGATGTGACTAACTTTACACAACTTTGCAATGACCACTGCTAGCCTAATAATTTATGCATAACATCATTTTCTAGATCCCTTCTCAGGTGTTTCTTTTCCAAGGTCAAAAGTGCTAGGTTACTTTTCTCTTCTTACATAGAAATCATTCCCTGCCTCTGTTTTGGTTTTTTTCTGAGGAGTTTTAGGGAATTCTTTTTTCTATGTGCTTCCTATTATATACCATCCTAACGTTATTCTGAGATGTTTTTAGTATGTCTATACATTTTCCATGGACAGATAAAAGAACTCATACTGATTTCAATATTCACAGCAAATCCGTTATACTTTGCTTTTAGCTTTGCTCTTTTATTTTGATTTCTCTTATGTATTTTCTTTCCCTTTTTGTGCTATTGTTTTTCTTTTTAGTCCAAGATGATTAGCTTCCACTGGAGGGTACTAATCTGTAAGGTGAACCTGTTTTGCCATTCTCAGGTACTGAACTCATTCTAGAAGAGACATGGAAGTGTTTTCTTTCACCCAGAAGAGACAAAGTACAAAATACAACTGCTTAACTTCAGTTTTTCCATGAAAAATACCCTCACACACATCCTACATTAATTGCTCCTAGTTACTGGTCTTAAAAATTGAGGAAAGGAGAAGGATGACTTTTGCTATTATTTCCATTTTTAACTATATGATTGCTTAATATATGGAGGTGTGGCACTCAGATATATGAGAGAAGAAGTAGAAAAATCCAGGTTAGAAGAGAAGAGGATTCTAGGGTTTTATTGTAGTATTTAAATATTTTTATATATATTGCAAGTTTTTCCTTTTATTGAAGCAAGCTTTGGTTTTATAAATTAATGATTCTGTGAAGGACTAATGTGGAAGAATTTTGCATTTAAACTCAATTTTCATACCTGTACCAATATATGAGTTGATGGCAAATTAGACCAAAGAATTGCATTGAAGTGATTTAGTGGAAGCAGGGAGAGGAATAGCAAAAAAAAGGATTTTGGCAAGGCCTAAATTTTTGGGAAAACAGATAGCATACCTGACAGAACTAGCATGTGTATCTTAGCATAGAAACTTTGGTTGCCTTTTGTGGCCAGGATATTTTTACCCACAGGGGGAAAAAAATCTTCAGTATTAACATATTTGTTGAATTAGGCACATAATTCTGTCTTTCACTGTACTCCATTTCTCATAAGGCACATAATCTATTCTCAGATTTCCCAGCTGAATGCAGCTCTGAGCTTGTGGAAAGGATTACAGAATTTTATTTGAATACAAGCTAGCAGTTGTGTTTTGTGCCCAGTACGATTACTGAAATCACAATGTGCTCCTCTTTATGTATGGAGCAGGTTTATACCAGTGCATGCAGAAAAGGCTTTCCCTGCCATTGGCAGAGAAGAATATCATCTGGAGCATCTCCTAAGGCCCTCAGTTGAGGTACACCTGTTATTACATGCTGTAGTCTTTCTCCACTGCTATAAAACACAAGGTCTATATTTTCATGTGTGCTTAAACTAATGATAGATGAGTCACATTCCAAATTACTGTTCTGGAAAGCCAACCCTCCGGCACCAATCCATTGTCATGCAAGCATGCCAAAATGAGATTATATCTTTGAGCCAAACTGCGAATAAAAAGGCCCTTAAAAACACTAATAATTTTGACTTAATCAATGATTATTGCTCTTTTAAAATGGAGTTTAAAATTTGTGCACTGGCTTTGATTTTCACTTTTTGTTAAATCAAGCACTGTTTTTGCCAGAATGGAAAATCTGTCACATTGCAATAACACTTCAAGTGCATAACTACAGTCTAAAAATTGAGCAAGTGTAGCTTTAACATGAGGATGAGAATTAATTGTTCTTTTGCTGTAATATCTGGGGAAGCTGAAGGCAATTCACATTTCCGTGTGCCACCACAATAGTTTCACCCAAACTAATCATCCTTCTAGCCTCATTTCCAAGGCTATATAAAACCCCTGAGCATGACACAAGTCATGCAGCAGAATTCAAGTGAAGTTAGTACTGAAAGATCAGATTCATGGAAGAATCATTTATTTCATTAATTATAGTTTGGTAGGGCAGATTTAACTTAACAAGACATTCCACAAGAAGATATTTCTACAGAAATCTCTCTTTTTTTCATGCCTTTTAATTAAGTTTAAATCTTGCATGGCTCAAAGTAATGTACACAAAATAAGTAAGCAGGCAGCTACAAATACAATAGAGTGAAAGAAAGGATGTCATATATTGCTAAACAAAGATGTGACATTTGCTGGACGGAGAAGAAAATAGAAAGAGCAGAAATATTACAGCCCAACAGGACTCCTGATTTTACATTATTCTTCTCTTCTACTTTCATTCTGGTAGCACATGGATGGATGCCAGAGATGCATCAAACTGTCCAAGTATAATTTAAGTAGTCAGGGAACAGATGTTCACAACAGTTTCTGGTCAGCACAGGGATTTTACTACCTGCCCACAAGCTTCTCCCCACTGTGAAAACTGTATTTCTGGAAGATGTACTGTATCAATTTATATCAAAATACTTGTATCCTGTAAGGTTGAATGACCCTAATCGCCTCCCAGTGTAATACAATATCTCCTCCTTTCGTCTCATCCTCCCCTTCTCCAAGACTGGATAGAAGTCACTTACAATGGCCAATACTATAATGCAGACTTCAAATGCTCAAATACTTTAGGAATTTGACTTTGAATGTTGGTGACTTCCTACAGCGTGAACAGGTGGGAGAATGCTGGAAACTGAAGGTGAGCAACAGTTCTCCTTCCCTTCTCCCTTGTACCTGCAGCAGAGGTCACTACTTTAATCCACACTTTCAAAGGAGGAGGACTGTGCCAGCTCCAGAAATCTACCAAAACTTTTTCCTTTTTTCATTTTTCCACAAAAAGTAAGAAAAATGGTAATTTCTCTATGATCATCAAGGTGCATTGATTCTTTTCATTTAAGAGGGAAAGGTAACCAAATACATTCACGGGATTGAACGTATCAGGATTTACATACAGAAAGCAATATATTGACATGACTGGAACTGGTAGAAACAGATAGCAAAAACAAATCAAACCTAGAAAAGGGTGACTGAAAAAATGCCAGTTAATGAATCAAATCTATGACTTCAGCAACATAAAAGATTTACTGTTCATTAGGGTTAAACTCAAACAGCAACAACTGTAGCCCACATATACCTATTTTTGCTAATTTTTATGTAGGTCAGCGCCAGTGGAATAGCTGTGTTAGTGGTTCTTTGTATCTGAAGTTTTTCCCAACTTCCCTGGAGCCCACTACAAGAATGTGCTATCGTGGCAGCACTGCCAGCAGTATCCAAGAAAGGCAATTTTACACTAACTGTAGTTTTTCTAAACATTCCACAGTATTGTTGTGGCCTTGGCCTTCACTGCAGAAGGCAAAATTGAAATCTCCATCATCATAATATCCGTGCTGTGTTTGGGGGTATATTTGGCTTGTTTTAAACATTTTCTTTAAGAAGAAAAATGGCTTTGTACTAATTGTGACAGAACTTCTAGAAGAAGACAAGATTTCACATTTTCTTCAGTAAGAAAAGGATCAAGATGCATGCTATGATGCATGTAAGAATCACACCACAGACAGACCTCAGAGGAATTAAAAAGGAATACCCTGAGACCAAAGGGGACACAGCAGTTTTTTCTAAGCTACCATTACAATGTTAACTCCAGTAAAGCTCAGAAGCAAGAACTCATTGGCTGGGACAATGAGTTCTTGACAGTGAGAAATGTAAGTGTTGCATAAAAAATTATTATTATTCTTTTATTTTAACTTCCAGTCTGTGATACCTACTTGCTTAGAGCTTTAATTTCTTTAAGTAACATTCCATTCAAAAAAAAACATTACTGATTTTGAAGACTTCCTGGTCTCTTTGTAGAGCTGACTTGGACCCAGTCTGAGTATATTGACCTCACATTTGTGACCTGCTTTGTGGCACCATCTCAGCCAAGAAAATACAAACAAGCTAAGATTAAGAACCTACTTAGTTTAGGAACAGTATGCTTATCAAATTGCATACAAGTGGAAGATCTCTTTTAAAAGTTCTATGTTTTAAACAGAAGCACAATATAATGTTGCCTTATGTCACTAGATCTATGTGGTACATATGTTCCTTCATGTCTAGGAGATCCCTTAAAATCTTAAAATAGTCCTGAAACAAGTGGTCTGGTTGGATCTCCAAGCACTATCTTATTGTACTCTGTGAGGAAACTAAATAATCCTAGTAAATAAAGCTTCCACTATTTTTTCCACTGTCATAAAAGCAATAATGGGAAACTGTTCTTTCTCTGCTTAAACCAAAGTTCCTGAAGTGAGCTGGAAATACAAAATAAAGTAACACTACATAGGCTTAATTTTCTCCAGCACAAATATGCTGGCTAGGTAGTAAAGAATTAAAAAAAAAAAAGAAAAGCACTGAGCAGGATCCTTCATTCCTTGGTTGAAATGCACTAACACTCAGATGTTGTGTAAATGGTTCCACACCATCTGGCAGCTATAAAGGGAAAAACAAACCATCATTTGCAGGTTACGGTACTTCTCACATTTTTAATAATGTATCACAGTGCACTCATTGTCATAACACCCAGCACAATGTACAAAATATTTAAAGTGCAGTATGCTCCCTCTCATTCATATTTATGCAACATAGCTCAGGAATGCACTTACATGGTGTGCCATTGCTATTCCTGTGCTGCCTGGCTGTGTAGATTACTGAGAGACAGTGCTTTGTACAGAAGGGATGTACTTTTCACAGCACAGCCTTGCACTGCACCATGGATGACAATCACAGCAGCTCCTTCTCCCACCACGCTGATACAGAGACCTGCCACCACCTCACAGCCTGCTCCAGCACTCCCACAGACTGAAACCTACCCTGAAACT